>JAJJMB010010315.1:4920310-5029302 GCA_023531105.1 Papaver atlanticum | reverse complement strand
AAGTCTTTAAAACGAGCGGTCGTAAGAGATTTCGCCTAATTAGGGTACTTTCCTCTACGAATAGACGGCTCCACCAGTTACAACACAACTAGGTAGTTTTGATGGCTCTGAGGATTAGTTTGCTAAAAATGCAAACTTCAATATTTATAGACCAAGGAAGTTTGGACACCAAGGAATTTCCAAAACCGAATATTCTTAAAGATATGCAATAAGGGAAAAAACGGTTTTCATAATTCTTGGAAATGCACTGTCCAAATATTGACCGAAAATCTCAGTAGAAAATCTCTAACTGGTAAATGCACATTACTAATTTTTATTTTCTAAAGATATGCGTTTTAATTGCTGGAAATTAAAAGCATATAAAACTAAAAACCTTAATTAAAATATTCTCAATTTATTTCGATCCGGGACTCTCCTTTAGCTATTAAGGAATATCTTTGAACAATAAAAGATAAGAATTACTGCACGTGTTCAAAGTATGTCGACATCTTTACTTTGTAAATCCTTTTTCATATTTACAATCCTTGAACCGATTTGCCACATTTCCAAACGAGTTTAGAATTGGTTCATCTGACTTCCAAGAACTATGTGATTGATTATCCTATCAAATCACCAATCATGGGTTTCACGGTTCTACCAAAACAAGTTTCGGTTCTACCTCCATGTGGGTACTAGAATTAGTCACGCTAGTTACCAAAACTTGGTTGACTATGTACTAGGATCGGTTCCCACATATATATTGTATCTAACTTGTATTTGTTGCACATGTTCATAGGATCGGTTCCCCAATAACTAAAAAAATTGTTGCACCTCTTACAAGGATCGATTCCCCTTTGCTTGTGATCGGTTGCACCTCTTACTAGGATCGGTTCCCCAATGTATAGAGTTGGTCATACCAATAACAACAAATCGATCATACCATCTCAAGTGATTACTTAAGATCGGTTTCACTAATAAAAGTCATACCAATACAAAAGTCAGGCCTTGTGAATAGTTTTACCAAGATACATAAACAAGTTATGAGCGGTTATACTAAACACACATATTGGTAATCCAAAGTTTTGCAATGAATACCAATACTAATAAGCCTAGTGATTTCCCTTTCGTTTCATAACACAAGTTTATGAATTGTACTTCCTTTAAACGAATGTAAAAACATTGTTTCCTAGGACGAAATCTTCACCCATACATAATCACAATAGCATTCATACGATTATGTCGATGTATTATATACGAAGTTCAAAAGATAGACGTTATACTTCGTATTGTAATTCCTTAATACTATGTCTAACTAGAGTATAATCATTCACAGCTTCGCAGTTATGTTTTCAATATGCACGACTTGAAAGATACGTTAGGAATGAAACAGTTCAAGTCAAATATTACTAACCTCAAGTGGAAGGATGATGTCGTCATTGTAGCTCCTTACTTCTTCACATTCTTCAATTCTTCACGTAATACTTGTAAGTCTCATATCCTAGTAACTTTTTAGCTAACCTATATTAAGTTGACTCTAGTAAATAATCAAGCGACTCTTTAAATGAGTTTTGATTCACTAAAATATGACAACCAAACTTGACATACCAACGCCTGGTGGGTTCAACCGATCAATGCTCTAACACAAAGCAGTGACAGTAAAGTTCAGTTTGGGATTCTTTTTTTCAACCAAAAGCACTTTGTAACAAACTTTTACCAAAAATTATGTTTGGTAAATTTTTTTCAAAGTGCTTTTTGAGAGAAGCACTTTCATTTTATGACTGCTTTTAAAAGCTAAAGCAGAAACTGTGTACCCACGTAATTCGATTTAATTGATTTTCTATTTTAATTTTGTTATTTTAATTTTGTTATTTTCTTATAAAGACAAGTTTTACCCTAGAATATTATACACTTAACATTATAATAAATACAATAATAATAATAATAATAATAATATTTTTTAAGCAAACCGTAATCATAAAATTCTTTATTAAATAATAAAAATAATAATAAAATTCGTCCTCTCACTGTTTGCCCTGATTTCTTCTAACACATCATCACTGTCTTTCCACCTCTCATTGTTATTGATGCCTGCTTTCAGAGATGCCATTTACTAGCCATTGTTCTTTCCATCTCGAGATCCATGTTACAGTTACTAGCAGTTACAGTTTCTTATCTCTGGAAAAACATGCCTAGGACTCGATCTTCTGCTCCATCAATACCTAGGGTTCATCTTACCCCAGATTCACCAACTATCATCTCCACCCCATCTTGTGCTCCCTCCATCTCATCGTCACAAGGGGAAAAGTTTCACTTCCCCTTCAAACATTACGACGGCTTCCTTGATGGTGTTCGTGGAAGTGGTTATGCCAGAAGTGCCTTCTACAAGCATGTCTCAGATAAGCATTTTCCTACCGATCAAGATAAAGAGATTTGCATAGAAAGAATAAGGACCAATGCTGACTGCTTTGATGCATGGGAGAGTGTTTTATCTGACTTGCGGATGTGGCTATGCATTAAATGCATGTGCATCAATGTATGGAAGAAAGCATGTATATCAAATTCTCATCCTGCAGACGTAATTGTTGGTTCCCTGAATGGTAATGTGGCTGAATTTCTCATTCATGGTGTAGTAAAACCCCCATACAATGCAGGTCCTTCCTCTTCTCCCATTAACCCTGACAGCAATATCCCCCTGGGTGCTCAAGATACTACTTTCCTCACTGTGGAGATGCTTGACATGGTTATGCGAAAGCAAATCAGTACTATTGCCAGCATTCCCTCACAATGTAAACTACAATTTTCATGCACCCTGAAAACTGCATTAGACAATGTCATTGTGAAACCCAGCGCATTTGGATGCCTGGTTGCAACTTCTTTTACTCCCTGCCTGCACTTTGAATCTCTATGTTCCGAAGTGCTCATCGGAGGAACGTTCAGGCACTAGGAGAAAGCTGCAGGTGGTTGTTATTCATCAGGCCTTGATGCATTGGAATGAACCAAACGGGTGCTACAACCTGACCCAAAAATTACTAGGTTTCTCTAAACCTAAACCAAAGCACAAGCCTACTCAGAAAAAGAAGAAGGACTCAAATGTTCAGGCATGTAGAAAGAAGATAAGTTACGGGAATTACTCCGATGCTATACGCATTCTATTATCAAATGGAGTTGCCCCTTCCTCACTTGACACGCTCTATGAACTGCAGCAAAAACACCCGCCAGCACCTCCTCCTACCATCCCAAGAGAGAACATCTCAGCCGCTGCCTTATCAGTGGATGCAGCTTCGGTTCTATCTGCCATTAAAAGTTTCCTAAAGGGACTTCATGTGGTAAAGAGGGTCTCAGATCACAACATTTGTTGGACGCAATGAGTGGACCTGTTGCTGCCATTGCTGACGACTTACTACAATCCATAGCTGAAGTTGTTAACTTATGGTTGTCAGGTATGTGCCCTCCCATACTCGGTGAATACGTGGCTAGTGCCCCTCTCACCCCATTGCTCAAACCTGGCGAAGGGTTGAGACCGATTGCTGTAGGAACTATATGGCATAGGTTATGTTCCAAATTAGCCGAAACATCTGTAATCAAGGGCATGACTGAATATTTGGGCACTTACCAGTTCGGGGTTAGCATACCTTGTGGGAGCGAAGGCATTATGCACGCTGCAAACAGGCTATTAGAGTTAAAGGGTTGCGAGCCCAACATGACCATGTTGTTGATTGATTTTTCCAACGCCTTTAACCTAGTTGATAGGTATACATTGATTAAGGAAGTAAGAGCTCACTGCCCCAGCATCGCAAGGTAGGTTGAATTTTTCTATTCAACACCTGCCAGACTTTACTACAACGACAACATACTCTCTTCTGTGAAAGGTGTTCAACAGGGTGACCCTTTGGGTCCCCTATTATTTGCTATAGTCCTGCAGCCACTTGCCGAATTGATTGCTTCCCAATGCACGCTTGAGTTTCATGCCTGGTACCTGCACGATGGTACCATGGCAGGAGACACGCTAGAAATAACAAAAGCCTTTAAGATCTTGCAAACCGAAGGCCCTAGAAGAGGATTACACCTAAACATCTTTAAGACTGAGCTCTTCTGGTACCCTAGACGAGATCTTCCTGGTGTTTTCCCAGCACAAATCGGTAAGCAATCAACTGGAGTTAAATTACTTGGCGGGCCTGTCAGCATCGATGCACAGTTTTGCAGCAATTTGATACAAGCAAGAATCGACAAAACCATACATCTTATGGCTTGCATACAAAAGCTGGAAGACCCACAGAGTGAGATGCTACTTTTACATAGTTGTAGTGGGGTTTCAAAGCTGTATTTTACTTTGCGAACTACAAGCCCTTCAGCATTACAATCTGCCACGTAGGAATTTGACAGGCATCTAATTGAGTATTTGGGTAAGATAGTTGTGGGGGATGGTGATGGGTTTGGAAAGATCCAACAGTGTATCGCTTCCCTTCCAATAAAAAAATGGAGGTCTAGGCATACTCACGATGGCCGATACAACACACTATTGCTTCATGGCATCCTACGCCCAAACTCAGTTCTTACAAAACACTATTTTACCATTCTCTGCGACTGTAGAACCATGCCACATCTATCAATATGCCATGCAGACATACACCCAGGCATGCGGGACATCTCTTTCAAGCTTCAACATCAATGACGCCGCCCCTCAGTATATGAAATTTCTGGCGGCTAAATACTTTGGTGTCGTTATGGAACAAATTCCCACAACTTATCGATTGTATGAACACGACTTATACATGTGGCAGAGTAACCGTACCGCACATGCACTGGACTTTCTCAAAGCCATTCCGATCACTGGGCTAAAGCAGGCTTTTGTCCCTAGAAACTTTCGGGCAGTACTCCAATACCGTCTTGGCATACAGATGTTTGAACCTGACTCTGTATGCTCTAGCTGTGATAGACCCATGGACGTCTTCGGGGACCATGCCTTACACTGTGCTAAAGATGTGGGGCTTAAATTACGGCATGATCTCGTGAGAGACGTCTTAGCCGATATGTGCTACAAGGCAGGCGTACCCGCAAGGAAAGAGGCCTCATTAAGGTTTCTGTCTAACTCCAACAAAGAATACAAGTCGGCGGACATAATTGTGTATAACTGGGAGGATGGGAAGGATGTCTGCTTGGATGTAACATGAGTTTCGCCATTCACAACTACTAGGCCACACAACTTCATACCAGGACATGGCATCTCTGCCGCAATCACGCGTAAACGCCGTAAATACCTTGACAAATGTATTGCACATGGATATGGCTTCGGTGTGCTGGCCTTTTCTGCACTAGGTGAGCTTGGTGCAGATACCATTGCGTTTCTGAAACGATTGAGGAACTGCCTCATTAGTCACGATGCCAACTCCAAGATAGGTGGTTCTCTCTTTCATAGACTAGGCATTGTAATTCAAAAAGGCGTAGACACTCAGCTTGTTGCTCGGTTGCCTTCCGCCGATGCTATTGTTGATGACATGTAAAATAAATAAAATAATAAAATAAATATGACTTATATTTTATTAAATATATATATTAAAATTAGAAATATAATTTATTATAATAAAATTGTATTTAAAACTAATTTTTGAAATATGTCTATTTTCGTCATTAACTACATTACAAGCACTTTAAAATACCAGTTTACCAAACAGAATTTACAGCTTGTTAATTGCACAGTGTTTTTTAAATTATAGTTTACCAAACAACATGCCGAGTTATTTTCACAGCACAACAACGCACAGCAGAAAAACACTTTTCTAAAACCCATAGGGCCACAACAATACCAAACTAGCCTTTAAAAGTAACACAATTTTTCTGTAGCGTGAGTGATCCACACCCACAGTTCTCAATTCTCAATAGCGTTTGTTATGTACAAGACTACAAACGTGATCATCCTTGATACGGCTGGATTTAATGCGGCTTGTTATATCCTTACAGTGTGACCCTTTCTATTTCACTGGGTCCTCTCCTTTCCCTTACTCAGATAACTATTATTCCATGTATGTCGCGCATCCAAAAAGGGTCAACCGGTGGCTAGAATGTAGCGTTTCTTAGTGAAGCATCTCCCAAAAGAAAATAGCCGAGGATAGGTCAAGGTTGCCGACAATCGAATGAAAAGACTATTGGGCATTATTATCCGTAACTTGTCTTCCAAAAGTTGAAATATTCCAGGGTGCCTCACTATTGCCAAGCTGACAACATGCTAATTGCGTAAGATGGTGTTAAAAAATATGTTAATCGTGTTAGAAAGTGATCAAGCTTATGCTAATTGCGCATTCCACGCGACTATTGCTGATGTGGTGAACACCGTAACCTTGAATCGCGACCGTGTATATATCGAACACATCGAAATCAGACACCTCATCGGGATGAATGTGCAATCCTACTAGCCAAGTCAGCAGGTGGTGAAGAACACGCAAGCACCCTACCATGGCTCACTCATTTATTGTTCATGACAGCACTAAGCAGAGAGACCTTTCAAATATATATGGTGGTTCGGTATAAATCTTATCTTAGTGTTGGCCATTCAAATGTTCGAAGAGAAATCAGATGTCTTAATAGATATGAGAATAAACATCTAGAAAACGTGGATGGGTGAAGAGACGTGACTGTACCGAGGGCATTATTCGCACTGTTCCAATGAATCATTATCGTCTAATCTACTAAAAATGGACCATTTGTATGTTAGTGAAAATGACTGGTTGTTCGAGTTGTTACCTCTAAATGGAAAATTTTATGATAGAAAATCAGAAGGTAAAGATTTGATTTGAAAATTGGCATGTCAAGTTGAAGACTCGGTGTGCAATTATTATTCCCTAAAAAATTCTTAACAAACATTCCCTACAACAACAACAACAACAACAACAACAAAAAAAAACAACCCCGCCTCCCATATCTCTCAAGGCTGCTAATAGGAGGTACCAAATTGCTTGGGGGTGTACCAAAATACATATAGGACAAAGTATGTACCGGTAAGGGATTGGTACACCCCCAAGTAATTTGGTACCCCCTATTAGCAATTTTGATATCTCTTCGAATGGTTAGTCCAAAAGTGGCTTCTGCTAATCCTAAAGTGGGCGAGGGCCACAATCATGTGAGTGGTAATTTTTATGTAGTTTTTGTTTTTTTTGCGGTACGTGTGAAATTACTGAATTTGTATTTGCATTTGCATTTGAATGTGACAATTTTTTATTTATTTTTGTTTTTCGAAAGTTGGTTATTTGGATATGCATCCTTCTTTAGTTAGATGGTTGTTGCAAATGGATTAGACCATCTCATATGGTGGTTGGGTATACATCCTATATGAAAACCTAAAAAATAGGTTTTTAATTTAAATTATATACAAATATAATCATGTTTTGATAAGCATCTCCAGCGGTAGTTGTATTCATGTATATTTCAATATAATTGTCGTGTAGTTATATGCTACTTAATCTAAAAGGTGGCCCAAAAAAAGTTTTAAAACAAAAAATTGATGATGTGAATACGGATGGGAGTATCTAAATTTAGATATTCTCATCTGAACTCAAACTGCCAATTCATGCCATTTTTTATTATCCAACTACCATTGAAATCCTATGTGGCACCAGTTTTTTTAGAGACCCAAATTCTATTAGAGATGCTCTTAGATTTGGGTATCTATGAAGCCATATTTTTTTGATATTTGTTAACCAAGATCAAAGTAAATATTATGTAGTAATTTCAGTTATCCCTTAGCTAGTGGTTTGATATTCGATTGAAAAGACAAAAGAGAGGATTACATGGGTAAAGTATACTGGCTTTGCAGATTCTAATAGATAGGTAACATGATAGAGGTAGTTAAAACAAAATCATAAAGATTCTTTACCTGAAACAAAAAAATCTTTAGAAAAATAGTTGTAGACAACTGTCAAGACGGATTTTACCCTATAATTTTTACTCTCCCACCAATGATACATGTGGACAGTAGAAAGGTGTTTTCTGAAAGAAAAGAAAAGTGAGAGATGGTAAGCTTTTGGTGAAGATGTTAGCCAGCTGCTCATTTGAAGGAATGAATAGAACTGAAATAGATCCATCTCCAACCAAATCTCTTATGAAGTGTTACTCCAACACACTATGGTTTTCTCTCGAATGATAGACAAGATTTAGTGCTAGACATTTTGCACTTAAATTTTCACAAAATAGTAAGAATGGTCTTGATAAAGCATTATCCAATTCTTCTAACAACATGTAAATCCACATAGCCTCGGTACCTAAATCTAATAAAGCTTTGTATTCAACTTCAATAGATGACTTGGCAATGGTTGAAAGCTTCTTGGAGGACTATTGTGACGGGCCGGGAAAATTACGCCTGGCACGCCTGGGCGCGTAGGTCATAACTTCCATGATGCGCCATGATGAAGCTACGATCCGGGCCTTAAAGCTAGGCAAATGCACGTCCATTTTCCCTTGCAAGCATGCTCGTGGAGCATGATGCAGCTAACTTAGCTTCCACACCGTTCCAACTTACCCTTGTTCTGCAAAGGGTTTAAATCTTTGAAGGCTATGGCCGATTGTTGATAGGGAAGAGAGAGAATGGATGAGTTCAGAATGATTTTCTAAATATCTCTTCTTCCCTTTTATAATTATCTTTCCTCCTCCTCTTATGAATAAGCACTCATAAGATCAATATATTACAAAACTACCACTTCCCCTTTATCCTAGTTACCATGGGCTTTTGGCTTGGAGTGAGCCCAATTCTTCCATTTTCTTCTTTTTGGGCTAGGATCACCCATCACCCTATGGGTTGGGCCTAGTCCCAAAGTCTCCATATCTTAAGGGGGATTCCTAAAGGGTTAAGGGGACTCCTTTATAAGGATAATTATTTTCATGTATCAACACTAGTCCCCTGACTGTTGACTGGTCATAGGCCAGGTCAACAGTCACATGTTGATTCGTCAATTAATGGATACAACTGATGGATTTTAGACGGACACTTCCGTGCATGTTGAACCCTCATGTGTTCCCTCCATCCTCATCCGATGGTCGGATTATCCGTCCCAGGCGGATGTGTCCCCGATAGCCTCCTTAGAGGAGGTACCTCGCCTAGCAACTTATAGGGAGACTATATTTTCTCGACAATTGCACTTCGCTCGTCCGCTGAATCTCCACCCGCTTGAGAGCCTTGGGTGGACTACATATACTCCAACCCTGATCATAGGGAAATACTCCGCTATTTGGGCATACATGACGCCATAGCATCCTCTCGGTATAGAACTATCCGGTGAGATCATGACAGTTTGGTACGCTTATTTGCTCGTTGGATGATTGATCCTTACATGTTTTATTTTCTTGGGGGGAGGCGACTTCAGTGCTGGAAGATGTGGTCGTGCCTAATGGTTTGCCTATTCACGGCGACACCTGCTATTCTGAGTCTTGTATCTTCAAAGCTATGAATAAGAGCGATAGGGATCTTCAAGATCATTTGATTCTAGCCAAGGCAAATTCGATAAACTTCCAAATTTTGGACGATGTTAAAGTCGAGGCTCCGGAGGAAGGGGAGGATAAAGAGGAGTTAGGAGCTTCTTCCTGATGATGAATCTCCTCGGAAGGTTATTAGAAGGGGCAGTCCTTTGCCTCCTTTGTCCGACTTAAAGAAGAGGAGGCGTCCTTCCACGCTGAAACAGTTGGCAAGATTTATGCGAGTTGGTAAAACACGATGAATAGTTTATATCCGCGATTCCAAGTCCCCAATATTATCATTCAAATCAATGTTTGTTGTGTTCTAATAATAACCCAATAATATTATTGTATGTCAGTAATGGGTTTCCCGTTTGCATCCTAGTAGGCGCAGGGTATTCTTAACGTAATATGTGATAAAGGCGCGGGCGATCGAGATAATATTGTCATTTTTATAAGGAAGTCCCCGGGTGAAAAAGCGAATAGATTCTAGTCCATGACGAGTAAATTATGTTTAATGTGCTTGCATATGCGGCTATGCCACATGAGGCGCGAGTATGTGGTAGTTATGATGTATTACTACGTGGATTTCAGAGAGGCGTTTTAGTTGCAGTACTCACATGGTCATAATCAGCTAGCCCGATCGGATACTCTTAGAGAGAATATGTATGTGCGTGTGACAATGGTTGAAAGAGCTTTTGGATGTTGTTAAGATAAATAACGGTGCGCGTAGTCTTCTTCCAAAATAAATTGCTGACCCTGAGCAAGAGCATGCTTTCCCGCTAAAGGTGGCGGAAGTCAAGAAGGGAGTATATGATCAGCTGACAGCGGGCGTAGGCAATGCTATTGCATTTTTTGTATAGATTTTTGTTAAGTGTTCAAGTGGAGGGTGGATGAGTGTAACTTGCGCGCCTCCTAAAATCTTATTTAAGTGTTCAAGTGGAGGGCGGATGAGTGCAACCTGCGCACCTCCTATAATTTTATTCAAGTGTTCAAGTGGAGGGTGGATGAGTGTAACTTGCGCGCCTCCTAAAATCTTATTTAAGTGTTCAAGTGGAGGGCGGATGAGTGCAACCTGCGTGCCTCCTAGAATTTTATTCAAGTGTTCAAGTGGAGGGCGGATGAGT
This sequence comes from Papaver atlanticum, assembly GCA_023531105.1. Lineage (NCBI taxonomy): Eukaryota > Viridiplantae > Streptophyta > Magnoliopsida > Ranunculales > Papaveraceae > Papaver > Papaver atlanticum. The sequence goes on along the minus strand of JAJJMB010010315.1, from coordinate 5,018,758 downwards.
GCAACTTGCACGTCTCCTAAGCAACATGATTCTGGCTTTTATTTGAGTGCTAGAGCTACGATATATGACTCATTGTTTATGCGCCTTTGATGCGTATGCTTTCTAAATTTATCATTTAAGTGTAAATCAACCTGCACATTTTCAATGTGTATCGGTTTTGTAAACTACTTAATTAAAGCGAAAGTGTGACTATTGGGTGTTCATGTTGCATAAGTATAACCCCTAGATGTTAGTTATGCGTGCCTATATGGTAGGCGGTGTTTGGCGCTTAACTGATTTGACAATTCATGCATATTGTGTAAGTATAATCTTCTAATAATCGGTAGGAACATTTTAATTTTGTTTTGCATATTTCAACCACATGGTAAGTATTGTTCTTTGATCAATTACTTCATTTTGTTAAAGTATTATTTCGTTATTATGACCCGAGTATGCTTGGGTTTTGAGATGAAGCACCTCAATCATCTAATGAACGTACTCCGCCGCATGTGATCATTTTGATAGTGAAAATACACTTTGATATTTCCGATTGATAAATGTCGACCGGCTTGAGATGGAAGCTCATAGGAGCGGTGTACTACCTTCTTCTTTGCTTCTTAACGACATCGTGAACATCGGATACTTACAAATTTTCACCATTCGAGCATATGTAGGCCGACACGATCGTTCAATCCGGCGTTAAATGATGTGCGCTCAGCATGCTCGCCGTTAGTTGAGGGGGTTGTCATCTGTGCACTATTATTGGAATCATTTGGCGATGCCGATAAAGATGGATGATCGTAAGCATGAAATGACATTCGCAATTGTCTGCTTAGTGGGTGAAAGCGCGTCAGTGGCTTTGCTTTCAATGTGCTTGAAGTGTGTTAATTTATTTAAATAAAATGTATTATTTCTGACTTGGGGAGAGGCGACTCTACCCTTTTTGGAGGTAAGTCTGTATAGTCACTTGGTATGAGGAATTATTAGACGTGCTTAAATAGGTGAAGTTGACGGACGAGTGCATGGCATTTGACTTGCTCTCCTCCCGTGCAAGGGTTCAAGGGTGATGATATATTTTTGGAGGTAAGTCCCCTCATACCACTTTAAATACGCTCGAGACGTGGTGGATAACTATGATCATGAGTTAGCGCTTGCGTCTTCTCATTCATACTAAGTTGTGGGAGCTTCGTCACAATACTTTACTAATAATCTCATTCATACTTGATCATATCTCATATCTGAAATGATTTTCGAATATTGTGGCAGCCCTGCACCCCTTTTTTTTTTATCATCATCATCATCATCATCTCATAGCCTTACTCATAACCGGATTGTGTCATCGCTCAGCGTTCGGCGCTGACTTAATTCATGGCGCATTCGAGCTATCTATCTATTTTATTGTTATTTTATTTTTCACTTCTCATAGTACATTCGGGACCACCCTTTTACATTTTTTCATGGTACATTACGGACCACCTTTTTTTTTTAATCACTCAGCCGTACTCGTGGCTATTTTCAGTTCATGGTGCATTCAAGGCCATCTTATCTCACCGCTCGGTTATTTTCATTTTATCGGTCGTACTCGCATCCTAGTCATACTCGGGGCTTTACTCATTTGTCATGCTCGGGGCTTTATTCGTTCCAGCCATACTCGAGGCTTTTATTCAATCTAGCCATACTCAGGACTATCGTGCATTTCATTGGCCATGCACAAAGCCTAGCCATACTCGGAGCTACTGGTGCACTTCATTGGTCATGCACGGAACCTAGCCAGACTCGGGGCTATTGGTGCACTTCATTTGGTCATGCACGGAACCTAGCCAGACTCGGGGTTATTGGTGCACTTCATTTAGTCATGCACGGAACCTAGCCACATTCGGGCTATTGGTGCACTTTATTGGTCATGCACGGAACCTAGCCAGACCCAAGGCTATTGGTGCACTTCATTTAGTCATGCACGGAACCTAGCCACATTCAGGCTATTGGTGCACTTCATTGGTCATGCACGGAACCTAGCCAGACTCGGGGCTATTGGTGCACTCCATTTAGTCATGCACAGAACCTAGACACATTCGGGGCTATTGGTGCACTTCATTTAGTCATGCACAGAACCTAGCCACATTCGGGCTATTGGTGAATTTCATTGGTCATGCACGGAACCTAGCCAGACTCGGGGCTATTGGTGCACTTCATTGGTCATACGTGGAACCTAGCCAGACTCGGGGCTAATATTCATTTCATGGGATGTACTCGTAGCCTTTTCTCATTTCTCATGGTGCATTCGAGGACACCTTTTCTCATGGTTGTCAACTCATGGTATTATCACAATTCAATTTCTTACATAATATGACATGAAACTCTATGTAGTCAAACTAGTAAGATGGTATTTTACATATGTGGCTAGCTAATTATGTGCCATGCATGAGTTTCATGGAACTCAAATATCAATACACGAATAGCGCTATCTCGGACACTTCTATATTAAATACATGAGATAGAAACATGCTCCCGTGATGGTGAGAACAGTTGTGTATGTTTGGAAGAATGTAAATGTGAGATAACACAATCATACTTTTAACTTTTACTTGACCAAAATGAAACAAAAATATATCCAAACAACGAATATACTATCATGTTAATATGCGTGTGTTTGTACATTCAAAGGGTATCCGGTTATTCTATTATACACGAAAGACCAAGTATAGTGGTGTTGCGTTGGCAAGTATGCTTTCTATAGTGTATTTAGCAGCAACAATCAATCGGAGTTACATACCCAATTTGAGTTTAATAAATAACTTTCACCGTACAGGCAGGATAAAATCCATTGTAATACAAATGATTCAAGTGGCATACATACACAGCTGCCGATGCTTTAAGAAAGAAGTGAGTTTTCAGAGGTACCCATGCTTATAAGATTCAAGGCGAGGTATACACATTCACAAGGATATTAAGAAATTATCCGCTTATCACAAGCAAAGTGCTATGACATTTTAGATGATATTAACTACTGGACAATAGAATGAACTCATCTTAGAGTCTTCAAGCTTGCAAAAATGCTCATCAACTCTTTAATGGCAACCTATTTTTACAAGTGACTAGTAGAAGCTAACAATGATGAATCATCTTAAATTACTGCAGGAAATAATCATATTAAATTAGCTTGGATGGTATCAAAGATCAAGCAACATGGTTTACTGATACAGGGTGTGGTTTTTTATTAAAGGACCTAATACTCATAAAAAGTATAGTATATTTATCTAAGATAGCCAGATGAGTGTCAAAAATAAAAATCAAGGAAAAATAATGGGTACTTATCTTTGTGTAGAGTTGGTAAAGCACTTTCTTCTTTTCGGAGCGGAGTACTTATTCTTTGATACTGAGTTTCTTCTCTTGAAGCCAGATAGGTGGTATTATAGATAGGAGAAGTGCTGATGGTGTCATCGCCCGTTGGGATGGTAGCAGTTATGGATAAGTGCTGATGTAGCCCAGCGTCATTTAAACAGTCGAGTGGTGTAGTTAGACAAAGACGCGAGCAGACAAGAGGGAGGCGACGTTGGTACTGTGAGATGGAAACGGAAACCGGAGAACCCATGAAGACGCTTGTTGGATTGGTTCTGTTTGAGATTGGCTTCCCATTTCTAGACTCCAACAAGTGCAGCGGATGAGACTTCAAAGAAATGAGTAGTAGGCGATTGATAGGTTTGCTGATGCTGGAGTTAGCTCGCAGACTCCGTGTAGCAATGCTTAAGCATCTCGGACGAGTATCATCCATCATTCCCATTCTTGAGGAATCCTTTTCCAGTGACAGTGCTGGTGTAGTTGGTTGTAATCGGCACTCACACAAGCTTTTTAATGAACAATGGCTTCTGCCACTTCGTTCAAATGGCCTCCAAGTTCTGTAACTTGCTTGTGGAAAATCACATGTAGCACCATTATAAGTACAATCAGAATCTCCACAAATAAAGTCCAGAGATCCTCCATGGACATCATACTTTACGGCTCTTATCCTTGCTAATCGACCATATCTGTGTGAGGTTGCTTATATCGAGCTAGACATGAATCAACAGCCACTCGCAACATCTGTAGTTCAAGGCTTATTGCAGCTGGAGCTAACAAACTGCAATTGCTCCATTGAAGTTCCATTGGAGAATATTTTGAAATAATTAGACTGAAATTTCTAGTCACAATTCATCCCCCTCTCATCATAAGACAGCAGGTTTCTTCGTTAATAGTTGAAGTTTTCATTCAGGAGATCTTTTTTACTAATTCTGGGCACATAGAACCAAATTTCCATAATTAGTTCTTGCAATTTATCACTGAATACTTCATTTCAGCTGGGAACTTCAGGTTAATGCTTATTAGAAACATACAAACATGGATGCAAGTATAGATCATATGAAAAATCAATAGTATGTCAAGTTCAAAACGATTTCAAGATCAAACATGTAGTGATAATAAATTAGGATTTTGATTTAATTGACATTAAGAATCGAAACATCAATCGAATCTTAGTTGTAAACCCTAAAAATTTGGTGAAATTCATAACGAACTTTGCATTAAGACGAAGATCACAAATCTGAATTTCAATTGCAAACTGAATGAAGGATTTGATTATAAATCAAAGATATAGACTCGTTAAGATATAAAAAGAAACTTATCTTTGTTGTATTTAGTCACGCAGTTGTGTACAAGCGAATGAGAGGGAAGCAATGTTGATGTAGCTTGATGCAATCAGAGGAGAATGAGGCGGCTTCTAGTGTGACTCGGCGTAGGTAAGCGGTACTGACGTGCTTTGGGGTAGTCGGGGTATCAGGATGGAGCGGAGCTGGTGTAGTGAACCGCTGGTAGTCGATTTCATATTCGGATCTGATTTGTCCTTGATTTATTTATACAGTAGTATGCAAGCGATGAAGAGAGAGGCGACGTTGGTGTAGCTTGATGTAATCGGAGGAAAATGAAGCGACTGCTAGTGTGACTCGGCGTAGGTGAGCGGACAGAACAAAAAAACTGATGTTTGAACATTGAAAAGCTCTTCTCTGTGGAATTTGTACAAACAATTGGTGTGAAAGCATCGATTCCTCACTGTTCCGACTCTTCTTTGCAAAATTGAGACTAAATGCTGCCGAATCATGAATTAAAAGGGTGTTAAAATCAGTGGAATGGTTTGAAGATTACACTCGCAATAAATTTAAGTAAGAATCACTAATCAATTGTACTACACAGATCTTTTTTTTTTAATTTGATTTTGAAACAATCAATTAATTAACATAAATTGATTGAGAGATGAAGAAAGAGGGTGAAACTCATCTTTATTTTGTTTAAATCCGACACCCTCTGAGTTTGTCTTCGATAAAAGATCACCCGGGTTGATCTTGGAGTAGATTCTCCGGATTCAAGGCAATAATGGTTGTAACTACTCCTGTAGCTTTCTGTTTTGGTCGTTTTGGCGGAGCTGTGAAAATTATTGTGAATTGCTTATCGCGGATCCGGATAGCGTCTGAAGCTGAACTGGTGACAACTGCGGATGATGGACACTGACGCCATTGTCATCTGTAGAGAGGGATGATGCAGCTTGTTATTGTTAGAGAGGGATGACACGGAGAGCAAAGAAAGCCACGGTGAGAGATATTAAAAAAAAGTTATTGACCGGATAAAGGGTTGTAAATGGAGAATGAGAGGTGAGATATTATGAAAATTGGGGCGGACGGGTCTTGCTGGGTGAGAGACTAAACTTCTCCCACCGTGGTCGCAATATTGATAGGGTAAAAGTGGGAAGGAGAAGCAAGTCCAAGCCACAACAAGCCCACCCCCCTTAGAGGTGAAGAGAGAGAAAGGATGAGTTCAGAATGATTTTCTAAATATCCCTTCTCCCCTTTTGTAATAATCTTTCCTCCTCCCCTTATGAATAAGCACTCATAAAATCAATATATTACAAAACTACCACTTCCCCTTTATCCAAGTTAGCATGGGCTTTTATCTTGGAGTGAGCCCAATTATTCCATTTTCCTCTTTTTGGGCTAGGATCACCAATCACCCTATGGATTGGGCCTAGTCCCCAAGTCTCCATATCTTAAGGAGGATTCCTAAAGGGTTAAGGGGACTCCTTTTATAAGGATAATTATTTTCATGTATCAACACCGATGCACCTTTACATGCATCACTGGATTCCAAGTCTTGTCTAGGCATAAGGCATGCTTGGACTTTCACGTAGGCCATTGACGACCTAATTCCACTTTCCTTAGGCTTATGCAAGCTTCGCTAACTTGCATATCGATGTAGCTTACTTTCGAGGTCATGCCCAATGCGTCATTTATACATGCCTAAGTCGAACGCCTTGATAGGAAGTATGAGCATCCAAGGAATGGAATGCAACTTGCCTCATCAAGTTTGGCCACAATCATCTCTTGCGTCGAGCTACCGAGCCAGATGATATGAGGGGCCAAGCTGGGCCGGCAATGCTGCAACTCATTGCGGCTACCTACGTACCCTTGCCTACTCTAAAGGGATCAAACACAGACCGTAGTTTATCCACGAAGGGACAGAAACTTAAGCCAACTCGTTTGCGAGGTCGTGGCCAAGCAATAATAGTAATGTCCTAGTCCGTATAGGTCGTTCCGTCAAAATGCATAAGAAATATGCATCATCTAGTCCGTGGCATGGCATAGTAATGCCCATTCAAGATGCTCCGTTGGAAAGTCTACGTAAACCATAAATGAGGCTTAGACATCATTTACACTGTTCCGGCTAAGCTATGAAGCTTACTTGGTACATGGTCCGCATATGCACCTTCAACCGACTACCCCTCCCTATATATGTTTTAAAGACATTTTTACAACTCTGATTAGGGGAGCAAAATGACTTCACCAAGTCCCAAGGCCGTGATGGCCGCACATGACTCCCTGTCTAAAAGCAATGTACTACCGTGATGGCTATACATTCATTTTTGGCTCACATACCAGTTCTAGTGTCCAGCCATGATGGCTGAACATTTCCTGAGCCAGGTCCAGTGAAGGGCCGTGATGGCTGTATTTCCGGCTTTGGCCCTTAGGCCATTCCAATGTCCAGCCGTGATGGATGTACATCTCCAAAGCTATCTTACTTGGTGTATGGTCCGTCTATGCACCTTCAACCTAGTACCCCTCCCTATATATGTTAACTCGACATTTTCACAACTTAAATTAGGGGAGCAAAAATCATTCATCAAGTCCCACTTTTACTATTCATGGCCTTTGCCATATATTTCTGAATAACCGACCATGTTGGCTGGGCACTGCCAACCCGATGTCCAGCCATGATGGTTGTGCGCTGCCAACCCGATGTGTAGCCATGATGGTTGTACACTGCCAACCAGATGTCCAGCCATGATGGCTATCCACTGCCAACCTGATGTCCATCCATGATGGCTCTACATTATCAAGGCCAGCCTGCTCTGGCCTATTGCGCATGGTAAAGCACATTGGCACTAGGCCAATGACTTGCGTAATGCGTCATTTTGGTCCCATTGGCCTAGGCCTCTAACGCAACAAAAGCTTTGGATGAAGCTTCATCTCAGGCCATGGCGCATCTTTCAGCATACGCCATGCTAAAAATACGGGGTGTTACATTATTCACCCCTTTAATGAATTTTGTCCCCGAAATTCCAAACAAAAACTATTGTGGACAATCTCTTCGGTTTGGATTCCTGAGCAAAAGTCTCATACCAGATGCTCATAAATCACGGGTTTCTTCAGTTTGTCATGGAGCATCAATTGGGACCTTCTGAGCAAACGTCCCATACCGCATACTCAAGAATCAAAAATGAGTCCACAACGTCACTGAGAATCTCGATTGTCCAGTTGCCAAAGGATATCTCAACAAGGTATCCTAAATGTGCATCCCATACTACACACTCAGGAATCCCTAATGTTCACAAGGTTGGTGCCAACAACATGTAGTACTGTGTGGAACAGTATCCAGTTGCCCACCGTCCCTGACGGTCATCCAGGTTTCCACTCATAAGTGGGATGCTAGTCGGGCCTCATAACGCACACCATTAGCCAGTTGCCAATGTGTGGACAGTTGCCAACGTGTGGGGATGATCAGTCCCATTGTCTACCCACCGTCCTAGAAGGTCTTCCGGATATCCACTCGTAAGTGGAGTGCCACTTAGGCCAGACAAACTCATAGTACTTGTACAAGCTCAACTCGATTCGCATAGTAACTGACATAGCAGTTACAAACTCCTTTCCGCGCAAAAGTTGGCCTACTCCCCAAAAAAAAATCCTTTTTGAAGGAAAGTTACTCGTTGACGAGTCCACTCCGCATAGTCCCTAGAGTTATCTCGGAACGTGCTCTGATACCAACTGTGACGGACCGGGAATATTACGCCCGACACGCCTGGGCGCGTAGGCCATAACTTCCACGATACGCCATGATTAGGCTACGATCCGGGCCTTAAAGCTAGGCAAATGCACGTCCATTTTTCCTTGCAAGCATGCTCGTGGAGCATGATGCAGCTAACTTAGCTTCCACACCGTTCCAACTAACCCTTGTTCTGCAAAGGGTTCAAATCCTTGAAGGCTATGACCGATGTACATTTACATGCATCACTGGCTTCCAAGTCTTGTCCAGGCATAAGGCATGCTTGGAATTTCACGTAGGCCATTGACGACCTAATTCCACTTTCCTTAGGATTATGCAAGCTCCGCTGACTTGCATTTCGATGTAGCATCCTTTTGAGGTCATGCCTAATGCACCATTTATACATGCCTAAGTCGAACACCTTGATAGGAAGTATGAGCATCCAAGGAATGGAATGCAACTTGCCTCATCAATTTTGGCCACAATCATCTCTTGCGTCGAGCTACCGAGCCAGATGATATGAGGGGCCAACGTGCTGGGCCGATAATGCTGCAACTCATTGCGGCTACCTACGTACCCTTGCCTACTCTAAAGGGATCAAGCACAGACCGTAGTTCATCCACGAAGGGACAGAAACTTAAGCCAACTCGTTTGCGAGGTCGTGGCCAAGCAATAATAGTAATGTCCTAGTCCGTATAGGTCGTTCCGTCAAAATGCATAAGAAATATGCATCATCTAGTCCGTGGCATGGCATAGTAATGCCCATTCAAGATGCTCCGTTGGAAAGTCTACGTAAACCATAAATGAGGCTTAGACATCATTTACACTGTTCCGGCTAAGCTATGAAGCTTACTTGGTACATGGTCCGCATATGCACCTTCAACCGACTACCCCTCCCTATATATGTTTTAAAGACATTTTTACAACTCTGATTAGGGGAGCAAAATGACTTCACCAAGTCCCAAGGCCGTGATGGCCGCACATGACTCCCTGTCCAAAAGAAATGTACGGCCGTGATGGATGTGCATTCAGTTCTGGCTCACATACCAGTTCTAATGTCCATCCATGATGGCTTAACATTTCCTGAGCCAGGTCCAGTGAAGGGCCGTGATGGATGTATTTCCGGCTTTGGCCCTTAGGCCATTCCAATGTCCAGCCATGATGGATGTACATATCCAAGGCTATCTTACTTGGTGCATGGTCCGTATATGCACCTTCAACCAAGTACCCCTCCCTATATATGTTTACTTGACATTTTTACAACTTAAATTAGGGGAGCAAAATTCATTCATCAAGTCCCACTTTTACTATTCATGGCCGTTGCCATATATTTCTGAATAACCGGCCATGTTGGCTGTGCACTGCCAACCCGATGTCCAGCCATGATGGTTGTGCGCTGCCAACCCGATGTGCAGCCATGATGGCTGTGCACTGCCAACCCGATGTCCAGCCATAATGGCTGTCCACTGCCAACCCAATGTCCAGACATGATGGCTCTACATTATCAAGGCCATCCTGCTCTGTCGTATTGCACATGGTAAAGCACATTGGCACTAGGCCAATGACTTGCGTAATGCGTCATTTTGGTCGTATTTGCCTAGGCCTCTTAACGCAACAGAAGCTTTGGATGAAGCTTTATCTTAGGCCATGGCGCATCTTTCAGCATGCGCCATGCTAAAACCACGGGGTGTTACAACTATTAAACAAGGGACTCACCTAGAAATATGTAATATCCAATTGTAGAATTTCTAGTGTTAGGAAAACTTACCCAGTCTGAATCTAAATAACCCATCAGGGAATAATCGTCACTATGTTACACAATCCCACATCCTAAAGAGCCTTTCATAAATCTAAATATTCTTTTGACAAGAAGAAGATGATTATCAGTAGAATCTTGTATAAACTGACTTACATAGCTAACTGCAAAAGCAATATCAGGTCTAGTCATAGTAAATACTGCAAGGAACTGAACTCTCTGAACTTTAGCAACTGGAGTTTTGGAAAGTCTATCCTCAAACATTTTGGTTATAGACAGTAAGTCCCTAGTGTCATTGTGATGAGTCAGAGTTATGGTTCTATTTGCATCAAATACCCAAAAAGAAAATAACAACCCTCCAAATCCTTCATCGCAAATTGACTGCCCAAACAAGATTTAAGGGACACAATCAAAGTAGAAGAACAACCTGTAAGGGTGATATCATTTAGATACATGCAAGAGTAGAATTAAGCAATATGTCTTAGAGTTGAAAACAAACATAGTATTGTCAAAAACAGACTTGATGAAACCATATGGAAGTAAAAATTTATGGAATCTCTCAAATTAGGCCCTTGGTAACTGTTTGAGATCATATAGGGACTTCTTTAGGTGACAAACATAATCACATTTAGAAGAATCAATGAACCTCAAGGTTGGCTTATGTAAACATCTTTAGACAAAATACAATACATTAAAATTGTGGACACATCAAGTTATTTAATCAACTAATTCTTTGTAAAAACATGCATTATGACAATTCTGATTATAGTAGCCTTGACTACTAGACTATAATTTTCATTGTAATCAATTTCTTCCTCTTGGTGGTATCCTTTAGCTACTAGTATGGATTTGGTTCTTCCCATTGAGCTATTTTCCTTCATTTTACATGTTATAGACCAACTTTGAACCAAAAATCCTCATTTATAGGATTATAAGGAACCAAATCCCATGTATTGTTTTTTCCAAGGAATCATGCATACTCTTTATTCACATCAGTAAGTCATCTTGGATCCTTAATTGCAAATGTATAAATTTTGGGTTGTAAAGGTGTAGAAAGAATAGAGGTAAACGCTAGAGGAATGTGATGCTTTATGATATGATACAAAATTAGAAGGTAGAGATAGGCATATGATACCTGATTGAGGTCTTGTAACTTTCTTAGTTATGGCAGGCATAGAAGAACTCTGCAGAACTACACAAAAATGACAGTTGGAAAGCCTAGAACATTAGTTGGTAACTCAGTTTGAGAAGTAGTATCATGCATTGTTGTAGAAGTATCATTATCAAGTATGAAAACAGAATCACCAGAATTAGTAAACGTATCATTGATAACATGTTAAGCAGAAGATATTACAGATTCTGAAATTCCAAAATACATTGAAAAGTAAGGAATTGAAATAGAACATTCCCCAGGATATATCGGTAGCAAGAGGAAATATTGTTCCTTTAAAGGTAACATGCCTTGATATAAAAAAATTATTCTATTGAGCATCATAAAACCTGTAGCCTTTATAAAAGTAGTTATAGCTGTTAGAGCATTGCTCGGTCGAATTCGCAAGTTTCGTTATCTAAAGATTGTTATTAATGTTAGATGCACAAAACTATATCTTGATTTCTAGTCAACTAAAGTTAAGTCTCGGACTAAGATTAGAGTATGGTAGTTGAGTATCAAACATCACTGAATAACCCTTGAAGACTGAAGATCAAATGAAGAAATTTGGAGAACTTCAACGACAAAGAGGTATACGAAGACTGAACCATCATATTTACTCAACGTATTTGCCTAACTATCTTATGAGACTATGTTGTATGATTTTAGTAGATTTCATATTGCAAATAAGAAATTCCAAGTCAAGCTTGTCTTGATAAATCTCTCGAAATATGATTCAAGCAATGGATAATCACAGATCCTTAACAATCTTGGTTAAGATTATTATTCAAAAGTTATTTTTGTTTCAAGTTGATCATTTGGAAATTTCCCAAGTAATGATATTCATTATCTATGGAGATTGGGAATGTTTCAAGTTGTTTAAAGAGATTTTTCAGAACTACTGAAACTCTGGACACAGGGTAGGTCATGCAGGGTTTTGAGTTCGTGAATGGGGGGAGGTATGCATACCCAGTATGCGTACCCCAGGGGCATGAGTTCGTGAACGGTTAGAGGTGTGCATACCCAGTACACGTACCCCAGCATCTTGAGTTCACGAACTTGTCTATAGGTATGGTTTCCCTACACATACATACCTAGTACGAACTAAGAAGATACTCATAAACTATTTTCACAAATATGTTTGGCGTTGCTACAACTCTCATAAATACTTATAAGACAACCTTGTTCACTAAATCACTTTGTGTTTGTGAATCATGGTTTAAGTCTTGAATATTAACGAACATTATTATGCTTATAAGTTCATAAGGCATATCTTCCATGAACTACCATTGTACATGGTTCTAGAACCCTAGACCATATTGCATAGTCATCTTTGTAATTTCACGGTGAACTTCTCACATGCTTACATGAATTCCTAACAAGAATTTCATCTAAACTGAGAAAGTGTTTGCTTGAATCTTAAATTATCTTAGCTTGAAATCAAATCTAACTAGAGAGACTCAAACAACTGGAAAATTCAATCCCTAACAATTATGTGTCCTAGTTGCTTGCTATATTCGTCCTCTATTAACCTAGGTTCTGTGAAACATAATTAGGTTTATGACTTGAAAACCTCACTTAGGGATTCTTGAAGCTAGGTCCTACTATCTTTTACCTGATACTTCGTGTATCCCGATCTTGTTCTTATTGATCATTGAGGGTTTCGTCAATCTATGTTCAATAACGAGATAGATAGAAATCACAAAGTTCTCTTCGTCCCAGACTTTGTGATTCCTCAAGATAGATATATAAAACTTTTCTTACATTTTAGATTATTCTTGAAAGGTGGTTAGCAATCCAGTCTTCTCAGCTAACTGAGTATAAGTTTTTCGGATTCGTGAGGTTTGCTACGTTTATCTATTACAAACAGATTTCCAAGTCTTGATCTAAAAGATCTTAAGGGAAATCAAATAGGCTTATCTGTTAGAGGCAGATTGGTATTAAAAGTCTTCACTTAGGTTGAAGCAACTCTTAGGCTGTAAAGGACGTCGGCTAAGGAATCAATTGCGTGGATCCTTGGGAAGTTTAAAAGATGTATGAATCACGAATGTAGCTGAATTGATTGGAGGGTTAACTCGGTCTCAACTATATTCTAGCCATAAGTCTAATAGTAGGCTAGTGTCCATAGCGGCTCAATACAGTTTGGTGTTCAAAGCTGGACGAGGTTTTTCTACATGCGCAGTTTTCCTCATTAACAAAACTTCTGGTGTCTTGTATCTTTCCTTCTCCGCATAATATTGTTTTATCTTTATAATATAGGAATAATACAAGTAGTACGTAATCAATCTTACTAGATAAGTCCATATTAATTATTATCAATTATGAGACTCGTTCTTGTAGAATTCGTATCTTGAAAGGAAGATAACAAGTTTCATACTTGGAATAATTCGAGTTCGATTACTTGGATACGACTAGATTGATTTTGGTTATTGATTTTCGAGATCTTCCAAGTACTCTTCTAAATAATCAGGTTCATGGACTTTGTTGTCTTGACTTTCTGATTGTGAAGAGAAAGAGATATGAACTTTATATACATATTGTTCAAGGATCTTTACTAGGTCTAATTGCGATTGGATTAGATTTTGTCCATACAGGTTGCAGAACAAAAAAATTGGTGGTGTACTTAGTACCCTCTCCTTTTCAAGATCCACTTTCACTAATCTCACTTCCTATTCAACAAACCATATACTTTTCAGACCTTCCTGATGCAAGGTTTGTAGCAAGTTCAAAATTTACTAAAAAGATGGCAATAACATCATCAGAGCCCGATTAAACAAAGCCTTGGTGAATGGCTTGTGGATCCATCATTATGGTAACTCCAAGCTTATATATATTGACACTATATGATCAAACGATACAATTATTTCGGTAACTAATTCTAATAGTCACCAAGGTAGAAGACCTTATAGGTACTTCAAATGTTGGTTCAGGGGCCTTACCTCTCATGAGATTATTAGGCAATCATATGCAATAACAATATTAGAGGTTTTTGTGCTTTTATGTTCACTAATAAGGAATGTTAATTAAATATGCTCTTAAAGAAAAGAAAAAAATTGATGGATTTGGAAATATAGACCAGAAAGCTAAGGATATGAGAATAGAGAGGACTATATCACAACTGTTGATAAAAATACTAAGAATATTGAGTATGAAAAGTTGAAAAATACGTTGAACATTGGCAAAAAGTTCAGAGAGACTATTATGCCCCCAAAAATAGAGAGGACTATATCACAAGTGTTGATAAAAATACTAGTTTTTATCATACTTAATGTGAACAGAAGGAAACACTTAATCATATAGCTATTCTCAAACTTGATAATGGTTAGTGGACATGATAGATCCCAACTTGAAGACTTAGTAGTAACCCATTTTATTGTTTTATCTTTATAATAGGAATAACACAAGTACTACGTATTCAATCTAGGTAGTATGTCCTTATTAATTGTTATCAATAACGATACTTGTTCTTGTTGAATTCGTATCTTGAAAGATATTTAACAAGTTTCATGCTTGGCAGAATTTGGTTCCTTTTGATGATTTGGATACGACTAGATTGATATAAGATATTGATTTTTGAGATCGTCCAATAATTATTTTACACAATCAGGTTGAATTCAAGCGAGCAAACCCTAGATTTCAAGAATCTAGACCTAAGATCTAATACCAGTATGTTGTGTTGATAGGTTTATATTGCTCCTCAAGGCATTCCAGAATCCGGTACTAGAGATAAAAAAAAAACTAAATATTCAACGAAAGATAATTAATGCATATTAAAAACAAAAGACTTAGATATTTAACGTGGTTAGGCAATGTGCCTACATCCACGGGAAGCATAAATTTACTTCATTCATATATCATATAATACACAACACAGTTGGCAGTCAGAAGCCTTTCTTCTTCACATTCTCAACTCACCTTCTACTCTCACCCAACTCTCACATCTCCAAACCTATGAGAGGATCTACATTTTTATAATGGAGAGATAACTTTTCTTTTTTGTGAGGATATAAATGTCTACAACCTAAGGGTTTGAACGAGGCTGATGTGGATACCAATAACCTAAAAGTTATGCCTTTGTTTATAGACTTACAATAGGGTGATTACTTGAAAACAAAGTTCTACTTCAATTAGGAAACCAAGCTAGCTATCCTCAATTAGTAAACCAAGCTATCCTCTGTGGATACAAAATATCGCCTTGCCATGTTTAGGAAAGTTAAGAGCGCGACAAATAGAAAGTAGCACGATGACTAGATGGCGATATAGATTAAGGATAATATAAAATAATGAACTCTTTACTCAAATAAATCTAATTGTGTTACTCATAGAGTTGTTCAATTGTTTATATGCTCATAGAGGTATACAAGACACAATTGAAGCAAAATCGGATTGATTCAAAAGAATCAGTTCATGAACACTTTAGCCACGGTTTGCAAAGATTGCATTCCTTAATATATAAATATATTTGTCCATGAGTATGAAATCATACTTAACCGATTTTAGAACTTAACCATATAAGTTTGCAAACGGGTACGTAAACTTAAGTTCCGGAATTGATCTTTTCCGACAGTTCGCAAATGGGTACACATACTGTCGTTACGGACTGAATTCAGGTAAAACAGTTTGCAAACGGGTACGCAAACTTGGTTCCCGGACTTTAACAGTTAAAACCGTTTGCATACGGGTATGCATACTGTGCTATATCCAGACAATAATTAATTATTCTAAACTCTCATTTCAATCATTGAAACATTCTTAGAAGACGACAATAGCTGTCTCACATAAACTATTAGCTTATAAGCAATTTTCAAGTGATCGAATGATCAATACGAAATATTTAGACTCTACATCAAATGACTGTCGCACACAAATCATGTAAAATGTTACAAGGCGATTTTCACATGATCATCTTTTTACTTTCGTCAAGAATAACGATGAACGTAGCTAAAGCAAAAAGCTTTCCAAAACATATTTCGAGAAAGATATAAACGAGTTAAACTCAGCTCGAAATATCAAATGTGTATAATGTAAAGTCTATATAGCTATACGACTTAGTCTTAATAGGATATATAATATAATAGACTTCCGAGTGATAGATGAGTTCAAGTCTCCACATACCTTTTGTTGATGAAGTTCCTCCAATCTACCCTCAGTAGATCTTCGTCTTCAATAGATGAACGCCGTGAAGTCTAAAGCTCAACTACACATTCTATCTTAATCCGA
The DNA here is from genome assembly GCA_023531105.1 of Papaver atlanticum. Lineage (NCBI taxonomy): Eukaryota > Viridiplantae > Streptophyta > Magnoliopsida > Ranunculales > Papaveraceae > Papaver > Papaver atlanticum. The sequence continues at coordinate 5,002,313 of JAJJMB010010315.1, read as the reverse complement.
GACATAACTATAAGTAGACTAGAATTCAAAACTTATAGTTTTGACAACTAAACTTGACAAACAATCTTGAGATAAAAACGCTTGCGAGTTCGACCGAGCAGTGCTCTAACAATCTCCCCCTTTGTCGATTTTAATGACAAATATATCAATACATATGGATTACAAAATAAATAAACTTTGTAGCTTCTAATCCAAATGATTGATTTCCTTGGTTCTTCAACATTCTTTGAATTCTTCGTCACTCCAAGTACTCCAGTGATTCTGAACGTGTTATGTTAGAGTATTTCTCGGTCGAACTCGCAAGCGTTGCTATCTCAAGCTTGTTGTCAAGTTTAGTTTCTAAAACAATAATTCTTGATTTCTAATCTACTTATAGCTAAGTCTCGAACTAGGATAAAAAGTATGGTTGAGCTCTAGACTCCACGGCGTTCATCATGCAAAGACGAAGAACTACTCAAGGAACTGGTGGATCTTCATCGACAAAAAGGTATGTGGAGACTTGAACTAATCTATCACTCAAAAGTCTATCTACTCTATCTCCTATCTTGAGACAAAAGTCGTATTGCTATATAGACTTCGATTATACACATTTGCTATTTCGAGCCGAGTTTATCTCGCCTATCAATTTCTCGAAATATGTGTTGGTAAGCTTTCGCTTTGGCCAAGTTAATCTTTATAAGTGACGAAAGTCATGTTGATTATTTCAACATCTTGAAAATTGCTTTGATGAAAAATAGTGTGTGAATAACCTCTATTTAACATCCTCTAAGAATATTTCAATGATTGAAATAAATAGTTTAGAACATGTAACAATCTTTGGATATAAGTATATAATGTGTTCGCGCATTAGTGTATAAGTCCAAAACCGGGAACCAAATGTATGCATACTTGTGTGTGTACTAAATGGTTGATGGAGACTGGGTAAGTATGCGTACCCGTGCGCATACTATCGGAAGTTCACGTCCGTGAATTTCTGCTGAGTTTGGAAATCAAAACCAACTCAATCCGGTTACCTAAGTATGCATACCCGTACGCATACTGGCGGAAAGTTCACGTCCGTGAATTTCTGCTGAGTTTGGAAACCAAAAAAACTCAAATCCGGTTACTTCCGTACGCATACTTAAGTGTGGTACTCTCTAAAATTGGTTTGTTCATGAACTAAAACATTTATATATTAAGGAATGCAATTTGCAAACCGTGGCTATAATGTTCATGAATCGATTCGAGTGAATCAAAACCGATTTTACTTCGATTGTGTCTTGTATACTTCTATAAGATCTAAGAAATTGAACAACTCTCGAACTAGTTCATTTGAGTCATTTGGACTAGTTATGGTGAAGATGAATAAGGTTGATATGAAAGTGCACATATGGATAACCATTGGTTAACTACTGTTGAACCAACTAGGTGTACACGTTTAGGTACGGTTACTCAAACCTAAATGACGTATATTTCATTTGTGTATAACAAGCTAAGTTCGATCTAACGGTTGGAAGATATTAGCTTGAATCTAATCAGGTTTTCATCTAACGGTGAATATTGAATGCTTTGTTACCAAGGTAACTTAGATTGCAAACCCTGATTTGAAGACTATATAAAGGAGAACTCTAGCAACTGGGAAACCTAATCCCCACACCTCCTGTGTGATACTAGTTGTATAAGCTAGAGTCGATTCTCCTTTAACCTTAGGTTTCTACCGAGACACTGTAGGTAAACGACTTAAATACTTCATTGGGATTGTGAAGCTAGACCCAATTATTTTCTCTGTAGTTGCGTGATCTGATCTTGTTTTTTCTATCGTATTTGAGTGCAATCGTAAGATTGGATTGAGATTAATTTCTCTGATAGGAAAGATAGAAAAGAAGTCACAAACATCTTCGTCTCATCGTTTGTGATTCCGCAATATCTTGTTTCGCTAGTCGATTAAGATTATTTTGAGGTGATTGATAATTCTAGGTTGTTCTTCGGGAATATAAGTATGGGTTATCGATTGGTTCCTGTTCATCTTGATTTATCAAAAGATTAAACAAAACTCGTAGGTAGTTCCGTGGGAGACAGATTTATCTATTACTGTAGACTTTTCTGTGTGATACAAATTTGTTTATTAAAGTCTTCGACTTTGGATCGTAGCAACTCTTAGTTGTGGGTGAGATCAGCTAAGGGAATCAAGTGCGTAGTATCCTGCTGGTATCAGACCCGTAAGGAGCGAAACTGTACCATGAATCAGTGTGAGATTAATTGGGGTTCAACTACAGTCCAGACCGAAGTTAGTTTGCAGTACGCTAGTGTCTGTAGCGGCTTAATACAGTATGGTGTTCAATCTGGACTAGGTCCCAGGGTTTTTCTGCATTTGCGGTTTCCTCGTTAACAAAACTTATGGTGTCTGTGTTATTTCTTTCCGCATTATATTTTGTTATATAATTGAAATATCACAGGTTGTGCGTTTGAATCGATCAATTGGTAAATCCAATCTTTGGTTGTTGATTGAAATTGATTGATCCTTGAACATTGGTCTTTGGTACCGTTCAAGTTTATTTCTCTTGTATTCAATCAGACTCGCAGATTTCTATTTGTTTGAGTTGGGATTGAATCGATAAATTGAGATATAATTCTTTGATATACTTTTTATTAAGATTGAGTCTGACTGTCTATTTGATTCTCTTAAAAGTATATTGGAATTAGTCCATACAGATTGCTAAGCGAAATATTGGGTGAGGTTGTTAGACCCCCGCTTTTTCAATTGGTATCAGAGTAGGCAAACACGTTAAAGACCTTATAAGTCTGTGTTTGTAAGCGATCTGACTCTATGGACAGAAGTGTTATCTCTTTAAACGTACCACCAGTCTTCGATGGCTCAAATTAATTGTGGTGGAAAATTGCTATGTGTGCCTTTCTTCAAGCGCGTGATTTTCAATCATGAGTTTATGTTGTTAATGCCTATGATGCTCCCGTTGTGGCAGTAGGAGATGCAACCGTACCTAAAGATATTGGTGCATATGACGCTGCTGAGATACTTGCTGCAAAGCGAAATTCCGACGTTTTGAATGCCATTACCCCAGATCTTCAGCACCATGTGACTACGTGCACTTGTTCTAAAGATGCTTGGGATATCTTAGAAACCGTATTTGAAAGGAATACCAGTGAAAAGGCAGGCTTCAAAACCGAAATTCCGATAGGGAAAACCTTTGTATGGCATATGAAGATTCATGTGATGAGTTTAATCACAAAGTGTCTGAAATTGTTAATGCATCCTTTGCATTGGGTAAGACTATTCCTGAAAAGGACATTATGATGAAAATTCTCAGATCGCTTCCATCTAGATACGATTATAAGAAGCATGCCATCGTTGAAGGAAATAACCTTGATGCTCTCTCCAGAAATACTTTGGTTGGGAAGCTAAAGATCTTTGATCATGAGCACACATCCAAAACCAGAAAGGATGTTGCCTTTAAAGCACTAAAGAACATTAAATTACTTGATAAAAGTAAAAGTGCTTGTGTCTCTGAGGATGATCTTTCTGAGGCTGATTCATCAGATGAAGATCTTGACAAGTCAGTCTCGTTAACCACAAGACAGTTTAGAGATCTTCTATTGAAGAGAAGTAAACGGTTCTCCAGAGACAAACCCAGATCATCAGTTAAACCTCACAATCGCATTCCTCCAAAAAACAGGGATGCTAATGAGGCTGATGACGAGGATATGCCACAGTGCTTTAAGTGTAAAGGTTTTGGTCATTTTGCAAATGAGTGTCCAAATCGAAAGAAATACACTGGGAACAAAGGTCTTGCTGCAACTCTTGATGAAATGTCTGACAACTATGATTCTAATGGAAACGAAAAGTCAAGTGTTGCACTTCTTTGTGAAAATATTGATTTTGATAATTGTAGCAATACATACATCAATCCTGATATTCTTTCAGAAGAGAACTCAACCAATCTGGAAGAAAAAACTGACCTTTCCGTTGGAAACTCTCTGTCTAATTTTTCAGGCTCTACTATGTGTCTAGCAGCTTGCACATCTCGGGTACCTGAATCATATTCCAAGTTGACATGCTCATATTATTTGTTCAAGGGCCATGAACTGTCAAAGTGTTTCAAGTATAAACACAAACTGAGGCATGCCAACAAACTTCAACGAAGAGCAAATCGATTAGCAAACAAGCTCAAACTTGTTCAAAAAACCGCAGAGGTATGTAAGACTTTATCTTCGTCAAAGAAGTTAGTTTCCAAGGATTTGTCAAGACCACTAGAGAAAAGAGTATGGTCTAAACATTTTGATAGACAGGGTTCAATGAATTCCGCTTAAAGAGGTCATGGTGGACAGATTGTTGTTCACCGCAGCACAACTTGATTGTGTTGTTTGGTGCGTCTTGTCTCATGTTCCTGATCAAAAGAGACAAGATTGTGCACACCTCGGGTTTTAGGAAAAGAATGTTTTTGTTTTCTCTCTTTTCTTAGCTTTGCTGTGTTTTGAATGTCTGGAATTCATGCCGCTTTTCATATCTAATTGATATTGGAAAGGACTTTCCTGTTTAATCAATAAAAGAGGGTTAAAATTGACAATTCTGCCTTTTATAGGGTATAAGTTATGCGTACGTGAATCCTTTAAGTATATATAAAGGTTCCGTAACCTTACATTCCTTTTTCCTTCCCTGAAACTCTTTTTATCTTAAGACTGCTTGTTGAGACTTAAGTTGTGATTTCCTCTCACAAACCCGTACGCATATGGATACTCCAAGCATCACGTCTTCTGATGGAAAAGATGTTAATATGATTGTTAAGCCATCAATCATGAAGGAAAAAGAAAGATCTCTGTTACCTCCAACTTTGAAAAGAAAATGAAGGAATGTGAGGAAGCCAAGAGTTGTTCCTTCGAATTCTCAGAAGTTTTCTGATGTTCTTGAAGAGTTGAAGGAAACAAGGAAGGAGATTCAACAAATAAAGGCTTTTGTTATGAGAACTCTTGAAATTCAGAAGGCCCTGGTTCAACATCATCAACCTAGAAGGTTTGTTGGAATTGGCTCCTATCTTCACAAACCGTATGTTCCAATAGTTGTTGACGACAAGGAGTTCGGGGACGATAAAGAATTTTTTAGAGGTCTCAATGTCTAGGAAAGCTTCTTATGAGAATTTTTTTCTTGTGTTTTTAAGAAGAATAACTAGAGTTTGGAATAGCCATTATTGTGATTACACATAGCTATGTCCAACGATTTTCATCTCCAATGTTTTTAGATTTATTTATTTAAATTCTAAAGTTTGTTTGGAAGATGATTTTGCAGTATTAATCTTTATAGTTTTATATATTGCAATTTGTTATGGGGTATGTGTGTTTGCGTCCGTGAACTATGATTGTCCCATACATGGTCAAAAGTCAAGTCTTTCATATGTTGATATGCAAGTATTGATAAAAGAATGAATGAACTTTTGACACAAACAAAAGATAAGCCTTTTATGTCATTATGCAAATATTGATGAAGAAAGGATGAGCTTTTGTTTACAAAGATTAAGTCTATTATATGTCATTGTGCAAATAGTGATGAAAGATAGAATGAATCTTTGTTTATTTCGCAGTATTGATCTTCCCTGATCCATATTTTTATGTGTATACCGTGCGGCTCCATAAGTTTTCTTATGTTGAGCATTTTCCAATTAGATTTATCATGGATTCTCTTATGGTTAAATTAGTTGAGTATTCCGGTTGAATTAATCATGGGTTCACTTGTGGTTAATTCAATTGAGTATTTTGGATACAAATTCATATTCTTATGTGATTTGTTGTTGTCAAAAGAAATCCTCCTTTTCTTGTGAAAGTAAGGTCGCTCTTGTTGTTCTTTCGGGAATGACATAATATGGGGGAGAGTTCTTAACATGTGCTTAATTGCCAAATATTTGTGGGGAGTGCGGCTGTGGAATATTATAGGGGTTATCTGTATCTTTATAAACTCCTTGATGAATGCATTTAGTTTCGGCTATATGATTGCATCTAAAAAGTTGATATGTGCTTCCTTTTGGTCATGAAGTATCTCTATGGAAATTTCATGAGGATCCCACTAGTTTTCGTACCTTTGCCAATTTTATTGACAAAAAGGGGGAGAATTAATGTGTAGTTCACACTACAAATACATATGGTTTTCGGATCATTATGTAAGGGGGAGTGGTTTTCATGTGAGATGAATTATTGACTAAGGGGGAGTGATACATATCACCATAGTATTGTTGTCAAAGTTGTGATACAATTGAACTTGGATGCTGTGTAATAATACTATGACACTGTGTAACAATGATTGAGAGCTTTTGTTTTCTCATTGTTATGGCTACGGATCTTCAACAACGGTGATGCTGATTTGAATATCTTTGAAATAATTGAAGTACTTGGAAGTGACGAAGATTTTGAGTAAAGTTGAAGAACCAAGGAGATCATGCATGTGGAAGAGAAGCTACAAAGTTTATTTATTTTGTATTCCATATGTATTGATAGTTTTGTCACTAAAATTGACAAAGTGGGAGATTGTTAGAGCATTGCTCGGTCGAACTCGCAAGCGTTGCTATCTCAAGCTTGTTGTCAAGTTTAGTTGCCAAAACAATAAGTCTTGATTTCTAGTCTACTTATAGCTAAGTCTTGGACTAGGATAGAAAGTGTAATTGAACTCTAGACTCCACAGCGTTCATCATGCAAAGACGAAGAACTACTCAAGGAACTGGTGGATCTTCATCGACAAAAAGGTATGTGGGGACTTGAACTTATCTATCACTCAAAAGTCTATCTACTCTATCTCCTATCTTGAGACAAAATTCGTATTGCTATATAGACTTCGATTATACACATTTGTTATTTCAAGCCGAGTTTATCTCGCCTATCTATTTCTCAAAATATGTGTTGGTAAGCTTTCACTTTGGCCAAGTTCATCTTTACAAGTGATGAAACTCATGTTGATTATTTCAATATCTTGAAAATTGCTTTGATGAAAAATAGTGTGTGAATAACCTCTATTTAACATCCTCTAAGAATGTTTCAATGATTGAAATAAAGAGTTTAGAATATGCAACCATCTTTGGATATAAGCATATAATTTTTTCGCGCATTAGTGTATAAGTCCAAAACCGGGATCCAAATGTATGCATACTTGTGTGTGTACAAAATGGTTAATGGAGACTGGGTAAGTATGCGTACCCGTACGCATACTGTCGGAAGTTCACGTCCGTGAATTTATGCTGAGTTTGGAAATCAAAACCAACTCAATCCGGTTACCTAAGTATGCGTACCCGTACGCATACTGGCGAAAAGTTCACGTCCGTGAATTTTTGTTAAGTTTGGAAACCAAAAAAAACTCAACTCCGGTTACTTAAGTACGCATACCCGTACGCATACTTAAGTGTGTTACTCTCTAAAATTGGTTTGTTCATGAACTAAAACATTTATATATTAAGGAATGCAATTTGCAAACCGTGGTTATAATGTTCATGAATCGATTCGAGTGAATCAAAACCGATTTTGCTTCGATTGTGTCTTGTATACTTCTATAAAATCTAAGCAATTGAAAAACTCTCGAACTAGTTCATTTGAGTCATTTGGACTAGTTATGGTGAAGATGAATAAGGTTGATATGAAAGTGCTCATATGGCTAACCATTGGTTAACTACTGTTGAACCAACTAGGTGTACACGTTTAGGTACGGTTACTCAAACCTAAATGACGTATATTTCATTTGTGTATAACAAGCTAAGTTCGATCTAACGGTTGAAAGATATTAGCTTGAATCTAATCAGGTTTTCATCTAACGGTGAATATTGAATGCTTTGTTACAAAGGTAACTTAGATTGCAAACCCTGATTTGAAGACTATATAAAGGAGAACTCTAGCAACTGGGAAACCTAATCCCCACACCTCCTGTGTGATACTAGTTGTATAAGCTAGAGTCGATTCTCCTTTAACCTTAGGTTTCTACCGAGACACTGTAGGTAAACGACTTAAATACTTTATTGGGATTGTGAAGCCAGACCCAATTATTTTCTCTGTAGTTGCGTGATCTGATCTTGTTGTTTCTATCGTATTTGAGTGCAATCGTAAGATTGGATTGAGATTAATTTCTCTGATAGGAAAGATAGAAAAGAAGTCACAAACATCTTCGTCTCATCGTTTGTGATTCCGCAATATCTTGTTTCGCTAGTCGATTAAGATTATTGTGAGGTGATTGATAATTCTAGGTTGTTCTTCGGGAATATAAGTATGGGTTATCGATTGGTTCCTGTTCACCTTGATTTATCAAAAGATTGAACAAAACTCGTAGGTAGTTCTGTGGGAGACAGATTTATCTATTACTGTAGACTTTTCTGTGTGATACATATTTGTTTATTAAAGTCTTCGACTTTGGGTCGTAGCAACTCTTAGTTGTGGGTGAGATCAGCTAAGGGAATCAAGTGCATAGTATCCTGTTGGGATCAGAGACGTAAGGAGCGCAACTGTACCTTGAATCAGTGTGAGAATTATTGGGGTTCAACTACAGTCCAAACCGAAGTTAGTTTGTAGTAGGCTAGTGTCTGTAGCGTCTTAATACAGTATGGTGTACAATCTTGACTAGGTCCCGGGGGTTTTCTGCATTTACGGTTTCCTCGTTAACAAAACTTCTGGTGTCTGTGTTATTTCTTTTTCGCATTATATTTTGTTATATAATTGAAATATCACAGGTTGTGCGTTTGAATAGATCAATTGGTAAATCCAACCTTTGGTTGTTGATTAAAATTGATTGATCCTTGAACATTGGTCTTTGGTACCGTTCAAGTTTATTTCTCTTGTATTCAATCAGACTCGCAGATTTCTATTTGTTTGAGTTGGGATTGAATCGAGAAATTAAGATATAATTCTTTGATATACTTTTTATTAAGATTGAGTCTGACTGTCTAGTTGATTCTCTTAAAAGTATATTGGAATTAGTCCATACAGATTGCTAAGAGAAATATTGGGTGAGGTTGTTAGATCCCCGCTTTTTCATGTTCAACTCAGCATCATAGTTGTTGAAGATCTGTAGCCATAACAATAAGAAAACAGTTGTTCTCAATTATTGTTATACAGTGTCATAGTATTATTACACAACATCAAAGTTCAATTGTATCACAACTTTGACAATAATACTACGGTGATATGTATCACTCCCCTTTAGTCAATACTTCATCTCACAATGAAAACCACTCTCCCTTACATAATGATTCGTAAACCATATGTATGTAGTGTGAACTACAAAATAATTCTCCCCCTTTTTGTCAATATAAATTGGCAAAGGTACGAAAACTAGCGGGATCATAATGAAATTCTCAAAGAGATTATTCATGACTAAAGGAGAACATATCAACTATGTTTCGATGATTTCACATAGTCGAAACTTAGTGTATTCATGAAGGAGTTTATAAAGATATAAGATACCTCCTACAATATTCCACAGCCGTACTTTAGGGTTTTCTGAAATTTATTCGAGTATGAAATTGAGCACAAGTTCAATTAAGAACTCTCCCCCATATAATGTCATTCCCGAAATAACAACAAGAGAGACCTTACTTTTATAAGAAAAGAAGGATTTCTATGGACATTAACATATCACATGGAACATGAATTTGTATCCAGTAAACTCAATTAAATTAACCACAAGAGAACCTTAATGATTAATTTAATCGGGAATGCTCAACATAATAAAACTTACGGAGCCATACACTTTCACATAGAAGTGGATTAGGGAAAGATCAAAACTGCGGAATATTCAAAAGTTCATTTTATCTTTTATCAATATTTGCATAAAGACATAATAGACTTAACTTTTGATATATATGGGACAATCATAGTTCACGGATGTAAACACACATATCCCATAACATTATTTTTGCCATATATGAAACCAATAAAGATTAATACTGCAAAATCATCTTCCAAATAATCTTAGAATTTAAATAAATAAATCTAAAATATTGCAAGATGAAAAACGTTGGCAATAGCTATGTGTAATCACAATATTTGCTATTCCAAACCCTAGTTATCCTTCTTAAAACACAAGAATAAATTCTCATAAGAAGTTTCCTAGACATAATGAAACAAGTTTCTTTGATAACTTCATACCTGTTAGACCACTGTTCGGTCGAACTCTCAAGCATTGCTATCTAGAGCTTGTTGTCAAGTTTAGTTTAAAAAACTATAAGTCTTGATTTCTAGTCTACTTATAGCTAAGTCTCGGATTAGGATAGAAAGTGTAGTTGAGCATTAGACTTCACTGCGTTCATCGATTGAAGACGAAGAACTACTAAGGGGAGCTTGTGGAACTTCATCAACAAAAGGTTTGTGGAGACTTGAACTCATCTATCACTCAAAAGTCTATCTACTCTATCTCCTATTTGAGACAAAAGTCGTATAGCTATATAGACTTCGATTATACACATTTGATATTTCGAGATGAGTTTAACTCGCTTATATATTTCTCGAAATATGTGTTGGTATGCTTTCGCTTTAGCCAAGTTCATCTTATATTCTTGACGAAAGTCAAAAGATGATCATGTGAAAATCGCTTTGTAAAATCTTACATGATTTGTGTGAGACAGTCATTTGATGTAGACTCGGAATGTTTCGTATTGATCATTCGATCACTTTAAAATTGCTTTGAAGCTAATAGTTTGTGTGAGACAGCTATTATCGTCTTCCGAGAATATTTCAATGATTGAAATGGGAGTTTAGAACAAATAACCATGATAGGATATAACATATTATGCGCACTTGCATATGTGTTATCCAAGTCCGGGAACCATGGTATGCATACCCGTATGCGTACTGGTTGGTTATGGAAGTCCGGGAACTTAGTATTCATACCGGTATGCGTACTGGCGTGAGTTTCAAGTTTCGGAAATTCAACTGAGTTTTGGAAGGTATGCGTACCCGTTCGCATACTGGCGAACCCAAACTTGGTACGGCCACTTAGGTATGCGTACCCATTCGCATACTTGAGTAGGTTATGTTCTAAAATCGGTTTGTTCATGAACTAATACATTTATATAATAAGGAATGCAATCTTTTGCAAACCGTGGATATGATGTTCATGAATTGATTCGAGTGAATAAAAATCGATTTTGCTTCAATTGTGTCTTGTATACTTCTATGAGAATATAAACAATTGAACAACTCTAGAACTAGTTTGATTTGAGTCATTTGAACTAGTTATGGTTAAGATGAATATGGTTGATATGAAAGTGGTCATATGGCTAACTTCGGTTAACTATTGTTGAGCCAACAAGGTGTACACGTTTAGGTACGGTTACCCATATCTAAATGAAGTACTTTTCATTTGTGTGTAACAAGCTAAGTTCGATCTAACGGTTAAAATATATTAGCTTGAGTTTAATCAGGTTTTCATCTAACGGTGAATATTGAATGCTTTGTTACCAAGGTAACACTGATTGCAAACCCTGATTTGAAGACTATATAAAGGAGAACTTTAGCAACTGGGAAACCTAATCCCCACACCTCCTGTGTGATACTAGTTGCGACTATAGTCGATTCTCCTTTAACCTTAGGTTTTTCATGAAACCCTATAGGTTAACGACTTGAAGACTTCATTGGGATTGTGAAGCCAGACCCAACTATTTTCTCTGTAGTTGCGTGTTCTGATCTTGCTGTTTTCTATCATATTGAGTACTATCTTCTCTAAGATTTGCTCCAGATTTATTCTCCGATAGGCAAGATAAAAAGTAGTCACAAACATCATCGTCTCATCGTTTGTGATTCCACAATATCTTTTTTTGCTACCATATGATTAAGATTATTGTGAGGTGATTGATATTTTTAGGCTGTTCTTCGGGAATATAAGTCTTGTATATCAATTGGTTCCTGTTCACCTTAATTTATCAAAAGACAAAACAAAAACTTCTAGGTATTTCTGTGGGAGACAGATTTATCTATCCAATAGACTTTTCTGTGTGAGACAGATTGGTTTATCAAGTCTTCGACTTTGGGTCGTAGCAAATCTTAGTTGCGGGTGAGATCAGCTAAGGGAATAAAGTGCGTAGAGTCCTGCTGGGATTAAGAGGCGTAAGGAACGCGAATGTACCTTGATCAGTGTGAGATTGGTTATGGCTCAACTACATTCCAGTCCGAAGTTAACTTGTAGTAGGCTAGTGTATGTAGCGGTTAATACAGTGTGGTGTTCAAATCTGGACTAGTCCCGGGGGTTTTCTGCATCTGCGGTTTCCTCGTTAACAAATTTCTGGTGTCTGTGTTATTTCTTTTCCGCATTATATTTTCTATATAATTGAAATATCACAGGTTGTGCATAAGTTCAATCAATTGTGAATCCGACCTTTGGGTTGTTGATTAAATTGATTGACACTTGGATATTGGTTTTTGATACCGTCCAAGTTATTTCCTGTATTCAATCGGGATCACAAATTCCTATTTGTTTGATTGCAGATTGAATTGATAAATAGAGATATACCTCTTGGATATACTTTTCTTAGGATTGAGTCAGACTGTCTAGTTAATTCTCTTTAAAGTATATTGGATTTAGTCTATACAGATTGCTAAGCGAAATATTTGGTGTGGTTATTAGACCCCCGCTTTTTTAATTGGTATCAGAGCAGGCAAACACGTTTAAGGTCTCATAAGTCTGTGTTTGTAGGGATCTTACTCTATGGACAATAGTACTATCTCTGAGAAACGCATCACCAGAGACAAAAGTTTTGTTTCGATAAAATCTATTAAAGAGAAATACTTGTCAATCTCACATATAGATGAACATTCTGATCCTACGAAACAGACAAGTATTGATATGTGTTACCCTGATTTTCTTTCTTACGAATCTGGGATGTAGAAGTCAATAGAATCTGGGATGTAGAAGTCAATAGACTGAAACACAAGGTTAATACAATAGTTGGTATGATAAAACGATCGTGATTCCCAACTAAGGGCTCTTCGTGAAGAAAATATTGTGGCTTGTTCATCACAAACCTTACCCGAAGCTAAACTGAATGAAGATGCCGGTAAAATGGAACGACTATTGAGTAATATCTCTATTCAAGATAAAATTCGTTCTGGGGAGTCTGTCATACCAAATACTTCTGACTCTGCTGTGATATTTGAAAACGTGACTAATTTTAATCATGTTTCTCAAATAAAAACAGCTTCAGAAGCTAAACTGCAAACCCTTCCTATTGATAAAGTAGTGATTGGTTCTTCCACTAATCATGGATTTACCACGACTCATGGAAGGAAGAAATCTTCTAACGATATTTCTAATGCTACACACTCTAATCACTCCCGTGATCAGAAAGTATGTCTTTTTTGTGATTCAAAAGGACATGTTCAACGAAAGAGCAAACTGAAGCTGAATGATAATTACTTTGGTCGACCTCAGCATACCTTAGATCTAATACTCAAAGATGTAACTGACATTCGGATGTCTAAACCTATTGGTTTCAGTACCCACCCTGCGGATTCTTCCAGGAAAGTCAGTTCAGTATGCTCATCGAACGTTCGAACCAATTGTAGCATTAATACAAATCGTTCAAGGAGATTTCAGAGAGGTGCTTCTCAACCTAATGTGAAGAATGGTGTTCAAGATGTGAAAAAGGTTCTTGTAAATGGAAGCTACAATGGACATATGAAGGACAACCTTAATATGATAATTGAAGGATATAAGGATCTTATCAACAGGCTGTCAAATTCCTCCGTACAAACTTCTTTTGGTAAGGATTCAAACTTTGTCTCGTATTTTAATAACGACAAGTTTTATGATAACTTTTCACATCAAAAAGGGTTCTCTTCTAGAATTGGAAGGAAAAAGAGACTCAACTGTGAACACCATTCATTTAATGATCTTAGGGATCATATTTGTGTTAATTAATCACAAGGGTTGAATGCTTACTAATAAAAATCCTGTTGAGTAAGTGTTACAAATAATCATGTATTCTTTTGGCAAAATGTTTTCTGATTAGTTGAGTTATTTTCTTATCGTTCATAGCTAAACTATCTTATTTGGATATCTTTGCTTGAGTTTTTTTGTTTTTGTTTCTAAAATCACTTCGATTGTTTTTTAATTGGGTTGTATGCTACTCTTGTGCTCTAAATTTTTCTCCTGTGAGATTATAAAATTTATCGTGCAAAAAATTGTGAAAGAAAATTTTCACATAGCAAAATTTTACTGTAATCCTTTTACCTTATTAGGAGGTTTGTTACAGTTTTTAAGTTTTGTTCTGGGGACCATATTGGTTTTCGTACGAGTATCCATATTGACTTGTCACGAACGAATTTTTAAAAACCCTAAATTCCTTTCCTAGGAAACCATTTAAATACCAAACCTATTGAGTCATGTTCACGTACTCTAGGCTTTTTTCTTCTTATCAAGAATGTCGTCACCTTTTCGCACTTGTGATTTTGCAAGAGGTTTTCTTGATAAAGGTATTGGTTTCTGATCCAAAGGGAAGAAGAAAAGAACCCAAGTAGATGTTGATGATTTCAAATATCAAAATCCTGAAGATTATGATGATGTCTCATGCTACTATGCATATTCTCATCAAGATGTAGAGCATGAGGATATGGTTTCTGCCGAAGTGGTTCATGATTTTCTTAAATACTTTGAGGAAGCAAAACTGCATCTCGTTGATACTATGAAAGGTCTCGATGTGTTAAGAACTGAGTTGAAAAGGGTTAACTCTGACCTTGTTCTCATGAAGACACATGTTAAAGATCTTCTCAATGAGGATATCTTCTCTGAAAAAGCAGTGGATGCTGTCAATCACAAGCTCAAAAGTCTCAAGACTCGTGAGGGTTCCGGAAAAGCTCTTTAATTCTAGTTGGTGATTGGTTTTGATGGTTTAGGAGTTTTTTCGTTGTCTTTAGCTTGTTGATTTTTATTTTGTCTAGGAAACTTCTTATGAGAATTTATTCTTGTGTTTTAAGAAGGATAACTAGAGTTTGGAATAACCATTATTGTGAGTACACATAACTATTACCAACGATTTTCATCTTGCAATGTTTTTAGATTTATTTATTTAAATTCTAAAGTTTATTTAGAAGATGATTTTGCAGTATTAATCTTTATTGGTTTTATATATTGCAAAAAAAAATTATGGGATATGCGTGTTTGCGTCCGTGAACTATGATTGTCCCATGTATGTCAAAAGTTAAGCCTAGTATGTCATTATGCAAATATTGATGAAGATAGGATGAACTTTTGATTGCAAAGATTAAGTCTATTATATGTCTTTATGCAAATATTGATGAAAAATAGAATGAATCTTTGAATATTCCGCAGTATTGGTCTTTCCCTGATCCACTTCTATGTGAAAGTACTGTGTGGCTCCGTAAGTTCTCTTATGTTGAGCACTTCCGATTAAATTAATCATGGGTTCACTTGTGGTTAATTTAATTGATTTTTTTTTATACAAATTCATGTTTCATATAATTTGTTAATGTCCAAAGATATCCTTCTTTTCTTGTAAAAGTAAGGTCGCTCTTGTTGTTCTTTCGGGAATGACATTTTATAAGGGAGAGTTCTTAATTGAATTTGTGATTAATTGCCAAATCTTTGTGGGGAATGCGGCTGTGGAATATTGCAGGAGTTTTCTTGTATCTTTATAAACTCCTTGATGAATACACTAAGTTTCGACTATGTGAAATCATCGAAACAAAGTTGATATGTTCTCTTTTAGTCATGAAGTATCTCTATGAGAATTTCACTATATTCCCACTAGTTTTAGTACCTTTGCCAATTTATATTGACAAAAAAGGGAGAATTAATGTGTAGTTCACACTACAAATACATATGGTTTACGGATCATTATGTAAGGGGGAGTGGTTTTCATGTGAGATGAAGTATTGACTAAGGGGGAGTGATACATATCACCATAGTATTGTTGTCAAAGTTGTGATACAATTGGACTTTGATGTTGTGTAATGATACTATGACACTGTATAACAATGATCGAGAGCTACTGTTTTCTCATTGTTATAGCTACGGATCTTCAACAACTATGATGCTGAGTTGAACACATTCAGAATCACTGGAGTACTTGGAAGTGATGAAGATTTCGAGTAATGTTGAAGAACCAAGGAAATCAAGCATTTGGATGAGAAGCTACAAAGTTTATTTATTTTGTAATCCATATGTATTAATAGTTTTGTCACTAAAATTGACAAAGGGGGAGATTGTTAGAGCACTGCTCGGTCAAACTCGGAAGCGTTGCTATCTGAAGCTTGTTGTCAAGTTTAGTTGCCAAAACTATAAGTCTTGATTTCTAGTCTACTTATAGCTAAGTCTTGGATTATGATAGAAAGTGTAGTTGAGCATTACACTTCACGGCGTTCATCGATTGAAGACGAAGAACTACTAAGGGGAGCTTGTGGAACTTCATCAACAAAAGGTATGTTGAGACTTGAACTCATCTATCACTCAAAAGTCTATCTACTCTATCTCCTATTTGAGACAAAAATCGTTCTTTGACTCCAAATCTTTTAGTCACCAAAGTCTTTGGCTCAGTTTCTTTTCGTTCCAAGTTTCAAACCTGTAGCACAAAGATAAATACCCAAATAAACGTAAAATAGAACAAAGTGAAAATAATAAAAATAAAAACCTAAAAACTTAAAAACAAGTCCGCGTCGGCGGCACCAAAAATTGATGTAATTTCAATAATGTTGTAGTAATAGGTTTGTTGAGACTTGTGAAAGCAGATTTTTAGATCTAATTTTAAAGCTTAAAAATATAACAAATTCAAAATATAAAGTGTTGTGAAAATTATGGAGAGACTGGGGATAGGATTCCACCAATTTCCGCACTCATATGGTTCAGATATCAATTCTAAACAATAAAAGCTCAAATGATAAAGTTTTATTGACTCTAATTCATTTCCTAAGGTAGATTTCGAAAGTAATGGGTGTAAAACTAAAGCATGGGACATCAAAACATCTAAGCTAAGCATGACCCATAAATTGTAATCACAACCATTCAATGAAACACATAAATCAATTGAATAACAGTGCAAATAGTCGTAACAAGAATTGATAGAATTACCACATTTGTGAAACTTGGCTTCCTCCGTCTCCCTAGAGGATGGGATTAGCTTCCCATCATGGAAACACGCTCAAAATTTGATTTCATTGCTCAAAGGGTGTTAACAAATAATGAAAGGGAGGAAAAATAATTAAACTCTGATTCTGTAACACTTATATTTGTTACAAACACATCTGTTACAAAGAACGATAAATGGAAACTGTCGCTGTCACTGTAGCTCTGCAACTGCTTTATGGCGTCATTGTTCTTCGTGTTCTTCCTCCTTGTGCAGCAGCAGAAAAAATATTCTGCAACTCTGAATTTCGCTCTGTTCTACTCCCAAACTCTCCGTCCCTCCTCAGATAAACTCCAAAACCCGTTATATACTCAACATGACCAAAATATCTCGCAATAAGGTCTCCAAATTCTCTCACAGCAAAGCCATTACTCGGGAATATATTATTTCCAAATTTATGGTTTTATATCCTTCTTTACGTCCTTCACGCGTCTATTGCAACTCAGAATTCTCCATACATGTGTAGTACAAGAATTAGAGTCCCAACAGCACACGAAATTCATAGCAAATCCCGTGAAAAACTCTCCCACGAACGTGTTGACCTGATTTCTTCTCTCGGTTTTTCCAGTCAATTTTATCCGATGAAATCAACCATATCATGCCTGTTAAGACAGGTCACGTCATCCCAACAATTCTCATCCATTGAGTCTCCTTCTATCCTGCCCAAAACGCAAACCCTAAATTCTACCATTGATGAACACAGTTTCCCACCAAACTGGAAATTAAAATGAAGGAGAAGGGTGCCCCTTATCCTCGTCTGACTTCCCTTTAGCAGCTGAACTGGGGTGCCCTTAGTAATTCACTGGGTGCCATTAACACTTTTTGGGGGGGGTCCCCTGAGCACTTTTTCTGGGGTTATTCCAACACATTTCTGGGGCGCCTTTAACACTCCTCCGGGGTGCCTTTAATAATTTTCACCGGGGGTCCAAATAGCACTTTTCGAGCAACTTTTTCCACACAAGTGTATTTCTCCAAAAACACCTATACAAACATAAAAACACCATAATAAGTACAAAATCAAGCGCTGACAATACAGACACTGAGGACAATTCAGACACAAAAATGTGTTTATCAGTCGTATAGCTATATAGACTTCGATTATACACATTTGATATTTCGAGCTGAGTTTAACTCGCTTACATATTTTTCGAAATATGTGTTGGTATGCTTTCGCTTTAGCCTAGTTCATCTTATATTCTTGACGAAATTCAAAAGATGATCATGTGAAAATCGCCTTGTAACATCTTACATGATTTGTGTGAGACAGTCATTTGATGTAGACTCGGAATATTTCGTATTGATCATTCGATCACTTGAAAATTGCTTTGAAGCTAATAGTTTGTGTGAGACAGCTATTGTCGTCTTCCGAGAATGTTTCAATGATTGAAATGGGAGTTTAGAACAAATAACCATTATTGGATGTAGCACAGTATGCGTACTTGCATATGTGTTGTCCAAGTCCAGGAACCATGGTATGCATACCCGTAGGCGTACTGGTTGGTTATGGAAGTCCGGGAACTTAGTATGCATACCGGTATGCGTACTAGCGTGAGTTTCAAGTTCCGTAAATTCAACTGAGTTTTGGAAGGTATGCGTACCCGTTCGCATACTGGCGAGCCCAAACTTGGTTCGGCCACTTAGGTATGCGTACCCGTTTGCATACTTGAGTAGGTTATGTTCTAAAATCGGTTTGTTCATGAACTAATACATTTATATAATAAGGAATGCAATCTTTTGCAAACCGTGGATATAATGTTCATGAATTGATTCGAGTGAATAAAAATCGATTTTGCTTCAATTGTGTCTTGTATACTTCTATGAGAATATAAACAATTGAACAACTCTAGAACTAGTTTGATTTGAGTCATTTGAACTAGTTATGGTTAAGATGAATATGGTTGATATGAAAGTGGTCATATGGCTAACTTCGGTTAACTATTGTTGAGCCAACAAGGTGTACACGTTTAGGTATGGTTACCCATATCTAAATGAAGTCACTTTTCATTTATGTGGAACAAGCTAAGTTCGATCTAACGGTGGAAATATATTAGCTTGAGTCTAATCAGGTTTTCAACTAACGGTGAATATTGAATGCTTTGTTACCAAGGTAACATTGATTGCAAACCCTGATTTGAAGACTATATAAAGGAGAACTGATAGACGCATTTATGTGTCTATTTTCATCTCTTTTGTGTATACTGTTAGTACCCATTTCTGTACTAATTTTGGTATTTTATCCCTTTGTAGGTGTTTATGGAGAAATAGGCTTTTGCGGCAAAATTGGCTCAAAAAGTTGTTAAAGGCTCCTGGGAGGACATTTGCTATTCGGACTCTCACTTTGGATAAGGGGTAACCCATTTTCAGGCAGCTGCTAAGCACAGACCGAGACTGGATAGGGGGAGGACAAATTTCTTCACGTTTTCAAATAAACAAAAATGGCGGGAATTTCTTCCTTACACAGGCGATTTTGTGGATGAATTTTTGATCGATTTTTATGGAGATTAAAGGGCTGAATTTGATTGGGTTTGTTCCTATGGACCTAACAGGCAAGGTAAGGGTGTTGGAATGGATCCAAAGTGGCTAGAACTCGAATTGGAAACGAAAAATGGTTAAAATATCACGTTCTATTTTATGGAAGTTTCTTGGTTTATTTTTGGAAACTTACGTGAAGAAGTGGAAGGAAACTCTTCTTAAAGACTTGTTTCTATCAAGGGAGGAGTTTGGACAGCTTTTATTGATCGAATGCACGTGAAACAGAAAAAAAAAAAAAAAAAGGGAAATAACGTAACGTGCTGTGGAGGAAAAAAACCAAGTTTATTCTCGAATTTTCTTTGCTCTACTATGTATAAAAGGGTTGGTTAGGGTCCTAGGAAGGAGAGGAAGAAGTTAGGGGAAGTTTAGAGCCTTAGAGAAGCTAGAAAAACCACTGGAAGAAAACACGTTTCTGCTGGTGCAAACTGTGGCCGGAGAAGACGAAGAACATAAATAGCAGAAAAAGACAGTCGCATATTCTGTGACCGTAACTTTCAAACTTTAAACCTTTTGTAACAATTTTTCCAACAGTTATCTTCACTTCGCAACAGTTTCTCGGTAGAAATAGGTTCTGTAACACTTATATTAGTTACAAAACCCGCTGTTTAGAACTTTTCACTCTTTTAATCAACTTTTGAACACCAAAGATGTATTTTGAGCAAGAGATTAATATGAGGAGCTAAACCCCTTAGCCGAGGCGACGGAGGAAGCCATTGTTCCATGAAAAGTGGTATAGTTCTATTTTAATTATTTATTGCAATTATTTTACATGATTTTTTGCATAGAACTTAAAAGAAAAATTAGTTTTTATTGAGTAGTTGTGAAGTGTTTTGATGGGACATGCTTGGTTTTAACACTTTTGATGTTTCATGCTTCGTGCTTACAATTATTACTTCAAGAACCAAATTAGAGGCAAATATTAGAGTCAACTTAAAGAAAAATATTGCATGAATATTGATTAGAATTTATCAAATAATTGGTCAATGGTGGAATCCAAAGTCTCGGTGTGTTTTTTTATAATTTGATACAATTTTATTTTAGTTAATTTGAGTCTAA
Source organism: Papaver atlanticum (assembly GCA_023531105.1). Classification (NCBI taxonomy): domain Eukaryota; kingdom Viridiplantae; phylum Streptophyta; class Magnoliopsida; order Ranunculales; family Papaveraceae; genus Papaver; species Papaver atlanticum. Next base: position 4,981,638 of record JAJJMB010010315.1, on the reverse strand, counting down.
AAGAATCCTTCACAAGTTCGAGCATCGAACCTTTTTACCACTATTTTTACTACAATTAAAACTCACATCAAGAACTCTAGCAACTGGGAAACCTAATCCCCACACATTGATTGCAAACCATGTAGGTTAACGACTTGAAGACTTCATTGGGATTGTGAAGCCAGACCAAACTATTTTCTCTGTAGTTGCGTGATCTGATCTTGCTGTTTTCTATCGTATTGAGTACTATCTTCTCTAAGATTTGCTCCAGATTTATTCTCCGATAGGAAAGATAAAAAGTAGTCACAAACATCTTCGTTTCATCGTTTGTGATTCCACAATATCTTGTTTCGCTACCATACGATTAGGATTATTGTGAGGTGATTGATATTTCTAGGATGTTCTTCGGGAATATAAGTCTGGTATATCAGTTGTTTCCTGTTCACCTTGATTTATCAAAAGACGGAACAAAAACTTCTAGGTATTTTTGTGTGAGACAGATTTATCTATCTAATAGACTTTTCTGTGTGAGACGGATTGGTTTATCAAGTCTTCGACTTTGGGTCGTAGCAACTCTTAGTTGTGGGTGAGATCAGCTAAGGGAATCAAGTGCGTAGAGTCCTGCTGGGATTAAGAGGCGTAAGGAACTAGACTGTACCTTGATCAGTGTGAGATTGGTTTGGGCTCAACTACATTCCAGTCCGAAGTTAACTTGTAGTAGGCTAGTGTCTGTAGCGGCTTAATACAGTGTGGTGTTCAAATCTGGACTAGGTCCCGGGGGTTTTCTGCATCTGGGGTTTCCTCGTTAACAAAATTTCTGGTGTCTGTGTTATTTCTTTTCCGTATTATATTTTCTATATAATTGAAATATCACGGGTTGTGCGTAAGTTCAATCAATCGTGAATCCGATCTTTGGGTTGTTGATAAAATTGGTTGACACTTGGATATTGGTTTTTGATACCGTCCAAGTTATTTTTTTATATACAATCGGGCTCGCAAATTCCTTTTTTTATTATTGCAGATTGAATTGAGAAATAGAGATATAACTCTTGGATATACTTTTCTTAAGATTGAGTCTGACTGTCTAGTTGATTCTCTTGAAAGTATATTGGAGTTAGTCCATACAGATTGCTAAGAAAAATATTGTGTGTGGTTGTTAAACCCCCACTTTTTCAATACCTCTCCATGACACCATCATAAAAGGTATTTTCGATATCCTTGATCCTTTTGACTGTAGAAACTCCATGTTCATGAGTTAGAACATTCACCTTTCGATCAACAATGCTGGCAAGCTGTCAGGCTTTGATGCCATCAGATATGAGCTTCTTCTGGTTCCGTATCAAGACCTTTTGATTTTCTAGGATTTTGGTCTGACCATCAAAGAGATGATTTATTTGCAGTTGAAGATTTGCAAATTCGACCTTTGATTTATTCTAAGAATGAATTAAATCCTAGACAGATTCACCAATCCAGGAGTTGTACTCTTTCCTTTCAATCATCTTTTTCAAGACAAGTTCTTGAATCGAGCATCCTTTAATGTCTTCTTCTATCTCAAGATTCACCACTTCTTGAGGTCTTGAAGAGTTCTCCATATTTTTTTTTATTAGGGATGGAAAATCAATATAATATATATATATATATATATATATATATATATGTTTACGAACAAGAGAAGGATACCCTTGTTATGGAAACTCTATAAACTCACAAGCATAAGACATGGACGTTCGAGGACCAGTTATGGAAGGTTAATGGATCAGAAAAGACCCAATAATAAGGAAATACACTCTGTTTTTAGATATGTCATATTTTCATAGCTCAATAATTAAAAGATTTTCTTTAAATCAGAGCATATGAAAAATATACAATGGTTACTAGGAATCAAGAGATGACTCAACATTCACAAAAGAAGAAAACAACTAAACACAAGACAGATGATAACTTACAATAGACTTGAGCATCTCGCAAATATCATCCTTGCAACTCTCAAGTCAGATACAAGGATGAAATTACCTAGAGCTAGGTAACAGGGTGAGATGTAGTCCCACCATGAATATTGAAGGACGAGTTGTAAATACCATTTGAATGTTTGAGCCACGTATTCCTTACCTTCCTTCGGTTATTTTTTATTCCAGAGGAATTAGACATAAACCTTTTATAATATCCATCAGAGGGATTTTTCTGAGGATTAAGTCCAGGACTTCTAGAGATTGGTTCCATAGGATCAGAGTTGAGAGATCTCTATCTCCTAGACTTAGATTTTCCATATTTATTCTCATAAGCACCGAGAATGTGTACATTTTTGGCGTGGAGATTAGCACCATTAAGAGGGACACGATTCCTATAAAGATTTCTAGAAGAGTGACCTTGGAAACCTTGTGCATGAGTGATCTGTTCGTCTGCAGTAATGAAATCCATTGTAGATGTCATCAGACAATTTACTCTGTCGACGGTAAAAAGAATTAGATTTTGAAGATCAAAAATTTGTTTCTTTCTAGCAAAACAATGTGAATCATAATAAGGAACAGGTTCGTGAAATAGAGACATCTGAGGGAATCTGTTTTAGACTTGTAGACCTTTTAGAAGACTGCAAGTTATGTAAACATTTCTTAGCAAATACTTCCTTGGGAGTAATTTTCTTCATGCACGGTAATCCCACATGAATATTAGAGATAGGCACAGAAGATGGTTTACTCACTAAAATAGAGTTTTCCTTTTTCAAGGATTTGCACTGTTCTTGGATTAGAAGGAGTGAAGCAACCAGTTTTTCTTTTTCAACACGAAGGTTGTTCAGATCAGACGAATGAGTCTCGATTAAACATTTTTATCTAATTGAATCTTCTTTAACAATATCTTCAAGAACACTAATCTTTTCACGCTGTAGAGTAGTTTCTTGAACAAGGTTTTCGATATTGCTAAAGAATGACTCAATGATAATGAAGAGTTTTCGTTCTCGATCAAGAGACTTCTGAAGTTCATCAATGAGCTGAGCATGTTTTTCTTAAAGAGACATAATTTTAGAATCTTGAATATCAATAATTTTAACAGATTTTTTTAATGTTCTGGTGAGATCCATTTCAGTTTCTGACATAATGTCAAATGTCAATTTAGAGGGATTGTTACCAGAATCTGAAAAAAAAAAATATACCTCGAGATTCAAAAGAATCAGCCAAGGAGTTATCCTTTGAGGTAGGCCCAAGACATTTGGCATAATAAAAAGCTTTGGAGGACATCTCTATGTGTGCAAGAATGAGATAAGTTTATGTCCACAGAGTCAGATTGCTACAAACAAAGACTTGTGAGGTCTTAAACGTGTTCGCCTGCTCTGATACCAATTTAAAAAGCGGGGGTCTAACAATCACACCCAATATTTCGTTAGGCAATCTGTATGGACTAAATCCAATATAATTCCGAGAGAATCAACTTGACAGTTAGACTCAATCAAGGAAATATATCCAAGAGTTAGATCTTTGTTTCTCAATGTAATCAGCAAATCAAACAGATAGAATCCGTGAGCCTGATTATTATGAGAAACAACTTGAACGGTACCAAAGATCAATGTTCAAGTTTCAATCAATTTCAATCAACAACCAAAGGTTGGATTTACCAATTGATTGAACTACGCGCAACCTATGATATTTCAATTATATAAACAAATATAATGAGGAGAAGAAATAACACAGACACCATAAGTTTTGTTAACGAGGAAACCGCAAATGCAGAAAAACTCCGGGACCTAATCCAGATTTGAACACCACACTGTATTAAGCTGCTACAGACTCTAGCCTACTTCAAGTTAACTTCGGACTGGAATGTAGTTGCGCCCTAACCAATCTCACACCGATCAAGGTACAATCGCGTTCCTTACGTCTCTGAATCCCAGCAGGACTCTACGCACTTGATTCCCTAAGCTGATCTCACCCACAACTAAGAGTTTCTACGATCCAAAGTCGAAGACTTTATAAATAAATTTGTCTCCCACAGAAAAGTCTATTTTGATAGATAAATCTATCTCCCACAGAAATACCTACGAAGTTTTTGTTCCGTATTTTGATAAATCAAGGTGCATAGGAACCAATTGATAATTCGGTCTTATATTCCCGAAGAACAGCCTAGAAATATCAATCGCCTCACAATAACTTAACTATATGGTAGTAGAACAAGTTATTGTGGAATCACAAAGAATGAGATGAACAGCTTTATGATTACTTTTTATATCTTACCTATGGGAGATAAATCTTAGAGAAGATAGTACTCAATACGATAGAAAAAGTAAGATCAGAACACGCAACTACATATAAAATAGTTGGGTCTGGATTCAGAATCCCAATGAAGTGTTTAAGTCGTTAACCTATAATGGTTTTAGGAAAAACCTAGGTTAAAGGATAATCGACTCTAGTCGCAACTAGTATCACACACGAGGTGTGGGGATTAGGTTTTCCAGTTGCTAGAGTTCTCTCTTATATAGTCTTCAAATCAGGGTTTGATAGCTTTGAAACAAAGCAATCAATATTCACCGTTGGATGAAATCCTGATTTAAGATATAAGCTAAGTTTGCTTAAAACCAAAGAAATATCTCTCCACCATTAGATGGTCTTAGCTTGTTACACACAAATAAAATATACCTTCATTTAGATATGGGTAACTGTACCTAAACGTGTACACTTAGTTGGCTCAAAAATAGTTAACTGAAGTTAGCAATATGAACACTTTTGTGTTAACCACATTCATCTTAACACTTCAAGATCAAATGATAATCAAATGAATCTAATTGTGTTACTCATAGAGTTGTTCAATTGTTTATATTCTCATAGAAGTATACAAGACACAATTGAAGCAAAATCGGATTGATTCAAAAGAATCAGTTCATGAACACTTTAGCCACGGTTTGCAAAGATTGCATTCCCTAATATATAAATGTATTTCTCCATAAGTATGAAATCATACTTAACCGATTTTAGAACTTAACCACACAATTTTGCAAACAAGTACGCAAACTTAAGTTCCGGACTTGATCTTTTCCGACAGTTCGCAAACGGGTACGCATACTGTCGTTCCGGACCGAATTCAGGTGAAACAGTTTGCAAATGGGTATGCGAACTTGGTTCCCGGACTTTAACAGTTAAAACCGTTCACATACGGGTATGCATACTTGGTTCCCGGACCTGAATTATTCTTACAACAATTTGCATACGGGTGTTATATCCAGACAATGATAAATTGTTCTAAACTCCCATTTTAATCATTGAAACATTCTTAGAAGACGACAATAGCTGTCTCACACAAACTATTAGCTTAAAAGCAATTTTAAAGTGATCGAATGATCAATACGAAACATTCTGAGTCTACATCAAATGACTGTCTCACATAAATCATGTAAGATGTTACAAGGCGATGTTCACATGATCATCTTTTTACTTTCTTCAAGAATAACGATGAACGTAGTCAAAGCAAAAAGCTTTCCAACACATATTTCGAGAAAGATATAAGCGAGTTAAACTCATCTCGAAATATCATATATGTGTATAATGTAAAGTCTATACAGCTATACGACTTAGTCTCAATAGGAGATAGAATAGAATAGACTTCTGAGTGATAGATGAGTTCAAGTATCCACATACCTTTTGTTAATGAAGTTCCTCCAAGCTCCCCTCAGTAGATCTTCATCTTCAATCGATGAACGTCGTGAAGTCTAAAGCTCAACTACACATTCTATCCTAATCCTAGACATAGCTATAAGTATACTAGAAATCAAGACATATAGTTTTGACAACTGAACTTGACAAACAAGCTTAAGATAGCAACGCTTGCGAGTTCAACTGAGCAGTGCTTTAACAGAAGAGAAGTGCAAGAAAATGAGGTAGAAGAAAGAGGAGAAACCATGGGGAAGCACATGAAGAGAAAGAAGTACGAAGAGAGTAAAATCAAGACGAGAACAGAGGTCAGCGAAGGCGTTGCAGGGAAAGTAGTAAGGAAAGGGATTTGCGAAGGTAAATAGAGTTGAGTGAGCGAGACCACATAAATTTGCAAATGGCGAGAGAGCGAAGCCGAAGAGAGGAGAAAGAAAGGCAGGCACATGAGCAAAATCTAAACCATGCAGTACCGATGAGTTGAGGGGAATGCGAGAATTAATGAACAATACAAGAGGAGGAGGAGGTATTCAGCTAGCAGAGGCCATTGAAGAAGCAAGAAGATCACCTTTTACTATTTAGATAGTGTATGGAGAAATACCAAACAAATGTGTACTTCCCGCATTTAACAGTATATTCGATGGAGAAGGAGATGCAGTGCAACACATTAGACTATACAATCTATCATTCCGGGAAGGAAATGAGGCGGTGAAGTGCAAATACTTTCCTGCAAGCTTATCGGGTCAAGCCTTAAAATGATACAACGCCCTGCCAGAAGGCATCATCAGATCATTCGGAGTACTATAAAGCGTATTCTTGGAAACTTACATGCATAACAATCTGTTAAGGCCGGGAATCGAGACTCTGTTTAATTTGAAGAGAAGACAAGGAGAAAGTCTAAGAAACTTGGTGAATCGATATAGGATTTTGTGCAGTGAGCTCGCAGGCCGTGTGTCACAGATTAATTTAGTTCTCGCATTCGTTAACGCATTATTTGCGACGGATCTTCTATACATACAAATATTCAGAATTCAGAATTCAAGACACCATGACAATGATAGAATTGCAAGAGTACCAAGAAGAATACATCGCATAAGAGGAAAAACAAAGGGGGGCGGTAGGATACTCCGTGCAAATAAAAGAAGGAACTTCAAGGCTTCTTCCAAGGACGGAAAATGTGGTGGAAAGTACTGAACAAACAAGTACGACAGAAGTACAAGACGATAAGAAGCAAAAACAAGTGGCTATGTCCGGTAATGATGTAGAGTGGTTCGAAAGAGAGTATAGGAATAAGCAGTATCAATGTAGTTATCAGGGAAATAACCAAGGAAGACAGTACAACAATAATCAAGGAGGATGATATAATCAAAGAGGAAGCCATAACGATCCGAGAAATGGAGGGCGAAATCAGGTGTTCGAAGAGATAAAATTTCATAGGCTCAATACGAAAATCGATAAGATCTCGGAATCAGTCGTGCTAACTGAAGAATGTTCCAGAAAATTTGGGAATGGAACCACCACCTGGACCTCGGAGTCACGAGTTCTGCTCGTATCACAGGTTCCACGACCACACCACAGAAGATTGTATGAAGTTTTATACGATTCATACAGCAAGGGAGACTAAACCATTTCTTGGAAGCACCAAATCTCCCACCACCGCCGATTCAGCAGGAACATCAACCACAAGCACGACAGCTGGGACCAGTGTATCACATAACAATAGAAAGTGATGCTTATCATTTGTAGTGCAATTCGATTATTCATTCGGTAAAAAATGTCAGTGATTTCCACGAGAAGATTTTAAGCAGAATACATAAAAGAGATTATGACGGCAATGAAATTCTTAGTGTCGCAAAAGCTTCAATTCTCGCCGATTGGTAAAAACAGCCAATCTCTTTCTCAGCTGATGTAGCTCCGAACGGGGGAAGAACACATACAGACCCTCTTGTGGTTACAATGACTATAGGCCAAAGTTCTAAATGGGAAGATGATATCGCAATGACGAAAAAGAAATGGGCAATAGACAGAATCCTCGTGGACACTGGCAGTTCTGTCGACATTTTATTCTATCACACCTACAAGACAATAGGGTATTCAGATTTTGAATTAATTCCATATGTTTAGTTTTAATGGAATATCTACAAAGCCTAAGGGTGAGATTATAATGAACATCCCAGCGGGACTGTTAGAAACCGAAGTTACATTCTGTGTTGTGGATGTTGAATCCCCATACAATGTTGTAATTGGGAGGCTGTGGATTCACGGAATCAAAGGGGTAGCATCAACTTGGCACCAATGTATCCGATTCCCGATGCCTATAGGAATCGGAGAAATACCCGGAGATGCTAGAGAAGCTAAGATTTGCAATGAGCAAGATGTACGCAACTACGAAGGGAAAGTAAAGAAGTAAGCAAAACAGAGAAAGAAGGCTTGGGAAGATAAGACGGTGGAAGAATTCCTATGAAGAACGAGAATATGTCAGTCCAATAATAAAGAAAAGTATGTTATGTATGATCAAGAAAAGTATTTTAATGAAAATATAATATTTTGTCAGAAACAAAGAATGAATATCGGCGATAACGCACTATAACGAGCACTTAAAGTGCAAAACAACACAGCAAGACCTTCGGCAGCAAAGCAAAACAAGATCTTATAAAAATTTAGTCAAAACCTCGCTAGAGGATAGGTACCCAATTTTGGGGTGCATGATAGACGCATTTATGTGTCTATTTTCATCTCTATTGTATATATTGTTAGTACCCATTTTTGTACTAATTTTGTTATTTTATCCCTTTGTAGGTGTTTTTGGAGAAATAGGCTTTTACGGCAAAATTGGCTCGAAAAGTTGCTAAAGGCTCCTGGGAGGACACTTGCTATTCGGACTCTCATTTTGGATAAGGGGTAACCCATTTCCAAGTAGCTGCTAAGCACAGACCGGCACTGGATAGGGGGAGGTCACATTTCTTCTCAAATTTTCAAAACAGATTTTGGCGGGAAAACAGTTTACAGAAAACAGAATTTTCTGTTCGAATTTTGGATGATTTTTAAGGCGATTCAATGGCTAATTTTCGTTGGGTTAACTCTGTTAAGGATAAACAAGTATTGTATGAGCTGTAGAATCGATTAAACAGGGATAGAAATCCGTGTTGGAGCAAAACAGGGAGAATTCACAATTTGAGTTATTTTCGGTTTACAAAAGAATTTGTGAAGAGTTTAAGGCAAGATAGGAGTGTATGGAGTCCTTATTCAGTCCTGAGAGAGTTTAAGAGAGTTTGGAAACCAAGTTGACGCGTAAAGAGGGAAGAAAAATCCCTTAACTTGAGGAGAAAAAAAACCGAGAATATGTATGGATTAACACGAGAGATTTTGTGTTTGGAGGCTATATATAGGTTGATTCGAGTCATATTTAGGGAGACGAACAATTTGGGGGAGTTTGGAGAAGTTTAGAGCTATAGAGAAGCGAGAGAAAAATCAACAGAGTCGAGTTCAGAAACTTTCCTGCTGCTGCTGCGAAGAAGAAGACGAAGAACATTAGACCCTCAGAGTCAGTCGCAGAGGCAGACTTATTTTCAGTGACAACGAGGTACGGTCGCATCTTCCTGCAGTCACAGAAGCTCTTCAGCAACAACTCGGACTTCTGTTTTAGACCTTCAGCAACTACAGAATCCGCTGCTTAGCACTTTTCACTCTTTTAATCAACTTTTGAACACCAAATATGTATTTTGAGCAAGTGATTAATATGAGGAGCTAAACCCCTTAGCCGAGGCGACGGAGGAAGCCATTGTTCCATGAAAAGTGGTATAATTCTATTTTAATTATTTATTGCAATTATTTTACATGATTATTTGCATAGAACTTAAAAGAAAAATTGGTTTTTATTGAGTAGTTGTGAAGTGTTTTGATGGGACATGCTTAGTTTTAATACTTTTGATGTTTCATGCTTCGTGCTTACAATTATTACTTCAAAAATCTATTAGAGGCAAATATTAGAATCACTTTAAAGAAGAATATTGCATGAATATTGATTAGAATTTATCAATTAATTGGTCAATGGTGGAATCCAAAGTCTCGGTATTTTCTTATTATTGTTAAAACAATTCTATTTAATTTTCGAAAATCCTTCACAAGTTCGAGCAACGAACCTTTTTACCACTACAACTATAAAACGACATCAGTGCACCCTAGTTCGCATAATATGCAAGAGGCAATGATAAGACCTATCACACGTCATATTGGGAAAAACCTAATAGCTGGATCATGGGAATCAACCTTGGTTCAGGAGATAAGGGAGACATAGAAGCCTATCCGTCAGTAATCATTGAGCAAACAACTCGACGATATCTGGCATGGAGTGTAAACACCTGTTTCAGTTAGAGATAGTCCTGGCAGTGATACATACAGTCCCCAAGAAACCCCACTTAGGGTGTGATCTCGTAACCAAGAGCCTTATCAGCGAAGGGATAAGAGATCACGAAAACACTGATTGTCGGGATAACCAGACGGGGAGCCCAACTGTATCAGTTAGGGTTATCTTCCTTAAAGTGCACTTAAAGGGACGGCACCCTCCACTAGGGATATGAATTGTGTCAAAGACGGCAATGTCACGGGACTTTTACTCACGGGAGTATTTAGGCTTGTCGCATTGTCGCACTTCTGCAGAGGAAATAATACTAGACTTACATGGGCAATAATACTAGAGCAACTCTAAACGTAACAATGATACCACGATAAGGCCAATGACACGCAAGAGCACATGGAACTGCGATCTCGTCACCAAAAACAAAGACCCCGAGGCAACGATAAGACCTACAAAACAGGGGTGGGGAAAACTAAGAACTTAACTAGGAGGCATAATAAGACCTCAAATTTGATAATGCGAGATCAATGAACTATTGCTCAAAACGAGTACATAGATATCTTCGATCTCGTCGACATGCTAGGTCACTGAAACGTTACTTGCACAAGTAATCAAATATCGGTGGCCTCGTCTAGAGAAGCTAATAAACGCGATAAAATGAAAATGAAACAAAAGCAATATAGAAAACCATCATATCGTGCTGAGGCACATGAAATCATTATGAATTCATCATGATATACATGAAAATATCATGCTAAGGCATGAAAACATAAGAAAAGAAAATGCAATACTCAATACTCAAAATTATTATATGATTGATAATATAATGCAGGAATCACAATCTCAGTGAGCAATCATAATGACTGGTGATGAAGGATACACGTAAAAGAAGCTTCCAAAAATAATTTCTCCGTCGAAAGAAAAGAACAGAGATTCGAAAAGAACAGAGGCAAGTATGGGATGCAAAGTCGAGTTATGTGTTCTTTACCTTCTCAGTCTGAAATATTTTTGAAAACACTATATAATAGCTAATATACATGAAATATTAAAGCTGATCGTACATTAGACAAATATAACGCGCCAAACACCTTGTGCAGTTAAGCTGTTATCATACTCGCAGAATTTTCATGAGTGCAGGTGATAAATCGAAGCAAAGAAAAGAAGAAACCATTCATAAAAAAGAAGATTAGAAGTTATGCCCCCAAGCTTGGAAGCGCCCAAATGTTAATCCAAAATTCAACTATTCGGAACTTACAAGTATCAGTCAGGACATAAGGTAAAAGCTAAGGACAAAGAAAGTGGAGCATCATTGAGCATCACGAGAACCATCTCCAGTATGACCATCATCATCGTGATCTTCATCATTGGATTCCTCACTGTCATCAGAGCTTATGTCCCTTTCATCAGAACTCTCTTCGGCATACTTCACAGGTTCTGGTTCAAGAACTTTCAGCTCGTACAACTCATACTTCACAGGTTCTGGTTCAAGAACTTTCAGCTCGTACAACTCCTCGAATTTTTGGCATCGCGCGTTTAGAGCGCGCTGATCTTATTTAGTGAAATTCCTCCGAATCCTTTCTCTCCTCCTCTCGAGATTGGCTACCGAAGACTCCAGACCCTTCTTAGCGCTCTTTTCAGAATCCTTTTCAATTTGGAGCTGCGATAACCGATTGTGGAGTTCAAGAATTTGTTGAGAGGACGAAGTCTTGTCGGACTGAGCCCGGGCGAGGTCTTGTCGCACTTGTTCTAGATCACTCTTTAACTGCGCCAATTCTACCCCTTGATTCTGCTCGTTCTCTGCGATACAAAAGAGGGAGAATCGAATAATAAAATGAGACGATAAAGGTAATTCAAAGTTAGAACATAAGCTGAGGAAGCCCAATCGTGACTACTTCCTTCTGCTCGAGAGTCAATCTAAGGGTCTCTTCTGGGCCTATTTTGAGCTAGCGTATTCAGCCATCTTGACATGGGCATTCTCGAGATCGGACATAGCGTTATCAAACTTATCGTCAACCTTTCCTTTCTTGCGAGCAGCAGTCCTAGAGCTACTTGCGACAAGGGATTTGTTTTGATTTGTTAAGGTATCGCAACAAACCCCTAATTGGTAGTTCTCCTCCTCTTGAATCCTTAGTTTCTCGATAACCTTTCCTTTGCAATCGAGAAGCTTATTTTTCTCGACCTCCCATTCTTCCTTCGCTTCCATAAGATCAGCAACTTTACTCTGCTCAGTTCGAAGACGACCTTTTAAAGACTCAACTGACCGTTGCAGCTTCGAGTACTCAAAAACAAATTGTGACTTGTCATTTTTCAGAGTCTCAATCTCATTAGCCAAGGAAGATTTATCATTTTTCAAGGAGCGAACTTCATCTGCCAGAGTTTCGTTTAGTTCATCAGTATTTTCTAATAAATTTATAAAATGATCAACTTGTGCTACCATATTTTCTTTCTGATTCTTCAAGTGAGAATTTTCAGTACTTGATTTGTCAGCACGATCAATCAGTTTGACATGCTCGGAGTTGAAAATGTCAACTTGACTCTGAAAGTTCGAATTCTCAGCTGTCATGTCTTCAACCTTGCATTGGAGTTCACTTATCCATAGTCCATACTTAACGTGGACATATTACATACGAATAATCTAAGAATCAAGAATTGAAATACATAGGCAAATATAGGTTAGCGATAAAGAAAAATGTCTTACCACTCAGTTCGCTTTTTTTCTTCTCCTTAGCTTCGCTATATTTCTTCTCAACCTTCAGTTCCTCTTCAAGAGACTTAATGCGATCACCGGCAAGATTGAGGCCTTGCAACATATGGAAATGGCTAGCCAAAAGCGCCATCCGGCATTGATACTCCTAAAATAACAGCGAGAAACATTAGTTCGAAAAAAGCGATAAGCTTCAATGCGATAATAAAAAGAATCATAGTGCGATCTCGTACCATAGCCTCATGACCGGCAATTCGAGAATCGGAGAAGCCTGAAACGACATCCAGCTGGGTTTAGTGCAGAGGGGCTTTAGTGCATAACTTCTTTATCGCAGCACAAATGTTCATCATATCAGGATCGACGATAGGAAGTTGGACGTTCCCATAGAGTTCAGACCAGAACTCAGTGTCAACATTAGGGTAGGCACTAAGGAGATGTATACCTACTCCCCGATTCAAAGACTGATCTCCGACAGTTTCAGTACGAGAAGTGGAGCCAGAGACAAGAGCATTAGAGATTGGCGAAAGAGCATCGTTGCCCTTATCCTTGCCGTTTGATGGAGGCTGGAGAACGACATTCTCATCCGAGTTAGGCTTCTCGGGATCTTGGATCTCGGAATTCTAATTGGTAGCATTCTCGCCAAGATTGCGAGAATCCTCCGGAGTGGGCTCATTGGTGAGATCCTTAGTCGCAGATTCGACATTCTCGGAAACAGAGGAAGTTTGATTCTCAGGGACTAAGGCATCTTCATTAGTGCGTATGAGCACTGGACCAGTCAGATTAAGCTCGAATTTGGACTTGCCCTTGCGATTTCTTTTTTGAGGGAGAGTAGAATCATCTCCGACATAGCCCTTCACAAACAAAACTGGATAAGAAACAGAGGCAACAATATTGTTTTAGGCTACCCAAATTAGTATTTCTTACGTCGATCGCCCGCGACTCCTCTTTGCTTTTAGAACATGACCAGGACGCTGGGGATCAAAGATACAAAATCAAAACAATAACGAGAAAAAATAAAAGAGTAGAAGAACGAAAGTGAAACTAACCTCAGAATCCATCTCGGGCCAACCCAAGACCCAGGGGGTATATGGTAGGATACCATGACCTTCATCAGGGCCTATGCGGTCATCGCCATTGTCTCTCTTCCCATAGATATGAGGACCCTCGACGACAAGGGGATACTTTATCCAGTGCTCATCGCTTGAATGGCGACAGTATGTATTATTATTGCTGGAGAAGTCTATGTCGACCATAAACTTCTTGTCGGATCTCTTTCAGAGCGTTCTAGGCGAATGCCCCATTCAGCACCCTCTTTCTCCATGGTCTTTACAGAAAGAAGAAGTCGACAGTGTAATCCTTGGGATCGTAGTCCTCAGCCTTGTCGGAGTAGCCAGAAAGTCCTTTACCTGCTGCACGAGCAGAAAACTCCACGAGAATGCGAATGGCGTTGCCACACAGCGGAAAGATCCCTCGCGGAGGAGCAATGCGAGACATAATTGCATAAAACAGCAGTCTTTCGGGATCGTATAATGGGATGGGCAGTCCGGCATGCAGATGTCCAATGGACACGATAATCTTTCTCGCAGTCCACTTCTCCGATATGAGCCACTCGTAGTCCAAGCACGTACGAGGCTCAGAGCCAGTAGGAGCAGAAAGTTTACAGCCCACCTTTTCAAAATCAGTCATCAGTTCTGATAAGGGTTTTTTTGACATTCTTTGATTGAGTTGCACTGATCAAAGATAACAAAGTATGGGAATGGAGTCAAAAACAAAGCAAGTAAGCATCAAAACAAGCACAATAGCAGAAAAGAAAAGCATGAAGAACATCAAGAACAGAGCACCAATAGTAAGAAAAATCAACCGTAAACAAAAAGTGAAAAAATCAAAAACTCAAGCAAAATTGAGAGATTAAACTTACTTGGACATAGATTCAGTAACAGCAGAATCAGACTGTTGGATCGACATGACTGACCAAGAAAGAAACTTAGTGAGAAGAACCAAGAGAAGTCAAAGAAATTTTGGAGAGAGAACAAATTTTACAAGGGAAAGATGAAGAGACGGATGAAAAGATAGAGATAATTCTCTTTCCCAAGAACTTATACGAAGAAGCAACCGGCTGGGGTGGTTCTAGGTCAAAAGGTGAGAGGAAGTAGAGACGTGTCGGTCATAAAGCTAGAGAAGAGGCACGTGTAAGCGGTTGAGCGAGATTCACGGGGACATGTCGACAGTTACAGAATACATGAGGCATGGCGAGAAAACACGAAATTCACGTGCTATTCCTCTTTTGGAAGACCAATATGCAAAATGTAGATGCAAAATATCGTCTCGCCATGTTTAGAAAAGTTAAGAGTGCGACAAATAGAAAGTAGCATGATGACTAGATGGCGATATAGATTAACGATATTAGAAATACGACAAAGGAGGATCATGAGAAGAATATGACCAAAACCACTATTATAAGTCGGACTCATCAAGAACATCGCGGCGATAAGCATAAAGATCACATGGAAAGCGTGACATCAGTGTGATAATATCGTTGACCAAGATTATGAGATAAGGAGATATCGGAGCAAGGTTTTAACCGAGTTTGTAGGAGAATAAACTACTTTATTATATGTCATCCATTATGTAAAAGACCTATATAAGGAGGGAGAGGGCATTGTAGTGGGTAATGAGATTTTCTCTAGTCCAAGTAATATTTTGGTGAGGGAAGTTGTGAGAGAGAATTAGGGTTTGTACTCTTTGAGAAATATTTCCATCTCTTTGTATAAACTTTATGAGAAAATAATAAAATGGCTTGAATCTTATATTCTTCACTAGTTTTAGTGAGTTTGTGTTTGAGTTTATATTTGGGTGTAGTTGTAGGATTTCTTGCAGCTACATCCTCAATTAGGAAACCTAAACTAGCTAAGAATGGGAAACCTTGTTTAGATGGAATTCTAAACACAATTATAAAATTAGTCAAAAATGATTTAGGAAATCAATTAGTTGTTTCCTAAAATCGAGCCAACATCTAACAATTCACCTTCCTTGCCTTTGTACTCTGCTGCGTTCAATCACCTGATGTTGCGAATCGTCCAAAGATGCTTTAATTCCACAAAAGGACTTCAATACTCCACTCATCTAATGATGCTTCAATAATTCAATCATCCCAGGATGCTGCACGGGCTTCAATTCCCCAATCATCCAAAAAAATGTTCTCCTGGTACAACTTCCAAATTCCTTGTTGAAGGTTCAAATGTGTCGACTGACACCAACACACCAATCAGTGTTTCAATCCTTTTAAGGATGCAATGTGCTTTAACATTTGCTTCACAAATTCAATCCTATAGTGGGGCTGCAAGTGTGTATTAAAGACACAGACATACTAAAGCACCTAGAGGTACTACAACACAATAACCATTTATTTAGTTCAAGATGGCTATTCCTAAACTTCTCTAATTCTTTTGTAACTTTGATGATTACTCAGCAATTCCGATTGCATGTGAATTCCACTAATAGGAAATCTCTACTGATCTTTGTGGAGAAAATCAATTTTGATGGTTCATTTATCGAAGCATCAGGTGTTACATGAATCAATCTAATAACTAGAAATTTGGCAGATGTGCCACCACAACAGCAGACTCTGAGCTAGCTGAAGCAAAGGCTTTCTTAGTTGCGGTTCAATCGGTGAAGGAAAGGATTACAGAGTTCACTTTGAAGGAGATTTTTTTTTAATTTCTCAATGTAGTGATTTGGAAGCCATTTTCATTAAAATAAACATATTTTTTAATTTAACTAGTGATGCTTTAAACATCTTAAAACATTATGAATTTTGGTGTTGTACTTACTTTCATAGAGACTTTCATAGAGACACAATAATGTAGCTTATTTTATCTCAAAATTTGCTAGAAACTTGCCTGTTATGCCAGACCGCCAAAGTGATTGACGTTACAAGCTAATATTCATGTATAGACAATATGTAGATCAATATTTTATAAAACATTATTTTCTTACTTGAAAAAAAAAGAAAGAGATCATTGAGTTCCAAGTAACCAGGTTTTTATTAGTAGTGTATTGATTTGGTATAAGAATTTTTAGAAACTACCGTATAGTCATAGGAATAATATGATAGAGTGAGTTTGCCTGAACTATCTGTTTGATCCTTTTAAAAAATATATATTACTATTTGGTCTTAGAAATTATTGTTTGGTCCTAGGGTGGACAATACCGACGTGGATGACGTCATCAATGATGTAATCATCTTTTGATAGTGGCAGAAATACCCTTTTGGGACCATATTTATACTCAATTGTTAAGAGAGAAGGGAATCATTTTCAGACTTTTTTTCTCTCTCCTCTTTTTTTTCTTCAGATCTACTTTCTCTCTGTTTTTTCTTCTTTTATTGATGAAGACGATATGGAAGACAACGACGATGATGATGATGATGAAAATAATTCTTCTTCTTCTTCTTCTTCTTCTTCTTCTTCTTCCATTTTTCTAGGTTTTTTGATGAAGATGATGAAGACGATAAAGTAGATCTGTGATGGAGATGATGAAGACGATGAAGATTTACGTTTCTCTGATATTTTGTTTTCGATTTCAAATGAACTTTCAATTTTTATAGATTTTTGTTGGGTGCTCATGTTAAAGAATGAACTCTGTTTTAGATCTTAAATTATTAGGTGTTCATTCGAAAGAATGACTATGTTATAGGTTTGAATTAGTTTGTTTTTTTATAGGTGTTCATTTGAAAGAATGAACTCTGATTTCATATTTGATTTAGATTGGTTTTTATTAGGTCTCGAATGAACTTTTTTTTTTTTTCATAATAATGAATTTTTTGTTGTTTGTTCATTTTTAAGAATAAACTCGAATCTACAAAAAGCATTACCAAACACCTAATAGTTCATCAAACTGAATGAATTCCTACAAGAAAAATAAGTGGTAAGTTTAGAGTTCATCAAAGAAAATGAACTCAAATACTTATAGAAATAGAAAAGTTACGGAAATTATAGGGAAGGATATTTTTTTCCATTTTATATTTTCAAATAATTATAAACCAAATAGGAAACGCCTTTTTTCCGCTGGACCAAACAGTCTTGGGACCACCTAGAAAAGGTCCAAACGATAATTTCCCTATAATTGGTGTATGGCTTACTTTTATGCTATTCGGGACCTGAATCATTCCGCACAGCTCACGATCAAGCAATAAACGTTTCTAATGGGCCAAAGGTACGCTTGGTAGTTGGACGAGGACGATAAGAGGAATCCCAGGAAATATGTTTCATTTAATTTTCCTATCATAGACGGAGGACCTGAGTTCCTACTCGAAATATATAATATCGTACCTGGTGTTTCCGGGTACTGTAATTCTACTTGTGAGTACAAGGTCGTTACTCGTTAGATTTCACCATGGATGCAAAGTTCGAACATACACTCTTGGCGGCCGGAGTGGATAGAGCAACATGAACATAACGTCGTACAAGTTTGTGGAATCCGGCATTTATGTGCATGCAGCGCATGGATCAATATTTTGGGGGAGGGGAAGTAACATTTCGTCTTTCCATTGAAAAATGATTCGCGTGCTTTAGGATGAATTTCCCACTGTTGGGCTCATGTTATTGGGTGTAAATATGTGTGTTCAATATAGATGAAGGAAACTGTATAGATTACCTAGCTGGATTAATCTGTATTCTATTGATCAAAACCATAAGAGGGAAAGATATTTCTCAACAGACAACATTTCCAATTGACCACTTTTTCATTAGGTGGTGCATTGCATTGGAAGTAAGTAGGAAAACGAGAGAAATGTGCACTGCGCTTTTAAAAAGGGTTGTCACAACGTAGAAACTAAAAATAAACAAGCACTAGATAGTATAGAAATCAATCGAACTAACGAAAAGTGTCAATGAAAATCTGAGATTTCTGTTCCAACAACCAGTTTAACTGGTCGTCACAACATATACTAGTTTCCCCTAGGCTCAAAGTAGAAAGTCTGAGATATGGTGAGACAAAAGTAGGACTGCCGCCAAGAGGGAGAATTGGATTCATGGGTATGGCGGCGGTTAGCACACAGCTCGTGCCCCTCATTCCTACAGTATTCATCCAGCTGTTTCTGCACTATTTTCTCCAGCATGCTCTTGGAGTCCTTCGTCAATTCATTAAACAACTTCGCTACTGCCTTATTACAATCCCCCACTACCTCAGGAGTCCGTTACTGGTGGGCTACCATGAAATCTGCGGGAGAAGTTTCAAGTCTTTTTATGACCAGCTTGTTCTGAGAAGGATCTTTGGGATCGGCATTTGCATCAACTAGTACCGTGTCGTCTTCTTTGAAATCTCCCCTCAAAACACCCAGAGCCACTTCATTCTCCACCATCTGCTGTATCACCCTCTTTACTGGCCGTGCTCCATAGTTGGGATCAAAACCCAAAACACCTAGCAGATCAACAGCTTGCTGCGTGTAATGGAGTTCTATCTTTTTCTGACTAAGCCTGTCCTTTAACCGGTTTAGCTGCAATAGGTAAATTAGATTATAGTTACTATGTGTGGCAAAGAAGATGTCAAGCCTATAGAAAGTTGAGTGAAAAACACTATACACCATTCCCCATTTCCTAAGTTACGTTCTGGTCACGGTTCCAGTTGGTGTTTCATTGGCACAATAACCAATTATAGTACTAAAGGGTTCTATTACTAGGGATGAGTCAGTCCAGTTCCTAACTAACGCGCAGTTACACCCCAGAAACTAGAAATGAGAACCCAAATATTATATCTATGAAGTTAATACTCCCTTGGAAAAGAAGGAACCATTACCTGTATCTCCACAATTCGGTTGATTTCTTTGGAGTCGAGTGGCTGGAAAACAATGTACTCGTCAATACGGTTCATAAACTCTGGGCGGAAAGTTTGTCTAGCCACCTCTACAACCTGCTTCTTCATCAAGTCATACACATCATCCTTACTATCCTTTGTGTTCCGTAGAGTATCTAGGATAAAATGAGACCCAATATTTGATGTCATTATCACCACACAGTTGGTAAAACTTACTGTCCTACCCTGCGAATCAGTTATTCTTCCATCATCTAATAGCTGTAATAGAATGTTGAAAACATCATGATGTGCCTTCTCAAGCTCATCAAATAGGACAACAGAATACGGTCTTCTGCGAACAACTTCAGTTAGCTGACCACCTTCTTCATAACCAACGTAACCAGGTGGAGCACCAATCAGTCGTGATACAGCGTGTTTTTCCATGTACTCGCTCATGTCAATTCTTACAAGAGCAGTCTCGGTGTTGAAAAGGTAACTTGCAAGAGCTTTAGCAAGCTCAGTCTTACCAACTCCGGTAGGGCCCATGAACATGAAGCTTGCTATAGGTCGATTTGGATCTGAAAGTCCCGCCCTTGAACGCCGGATAGCATCAGCCACCGACTTCACCGCAATATCTTGTCCAATTACCCTTTCGTGGAGAACATGTTCTAGCATCACTAGTTTGTCCCTTTCAGACTGTTGTAGGTTTGACAGCGGGATACCAGTCCATTTGCAAACAATTTCCGCAATATCAAGGTCTGAGACTTCTTCTCGAAGCATAGAATTACCAGAATTCTGGAACTCAGCAAGTTTTTTCTCGGCATCTTGTAACTGCTGCTGGAGAGATATTAGGGTCCCATACTTAAGTTCCGCAGCACGATTCAAGTCGTACTCACGTTCAGCCGCCTCCATCTCTAGGTTTACCCTATCGACCTATAAGGAGAGCATCAGTGAAAGATCAAATACAAAGAAATTGTGATCTAGACCATGCTGCAAGAGTCTTACCTCTTCCTTAATTGATCGAATTCTGGTCATTAAAGACTTCTCATGTTCCCAGTGGTTTGCCAGTTCTTTCTGCTTCTCTTTCAGCAATGAAAGATCACTTTCCAGCTTGCTTAGCCGCTCTTTAGATGCTTTATCAGTGTCATTTTTCAGAGATAGTTTCTCCATCTCCAACTTCAGTACGGCTCTATCTATTTCATCCAATTCAGTGGGCTTTGAGGTAATCTCCATTTTTAACTTTGCAGCTGCTTCATCAACAAGATCGATTGCTGCAAACAATAATACACGAAAAATAAGACTCATTAACCAGCGAGTACCATACCAGTGGCGGGAGAAAACCATGCATAATACAGTTTTGGCGTTGTTACAACAATTTTTGCAATGTAAAATAAAATACCGTTGCACAGCCATTTTTCATTATCTCTCTGTTTTCAAGTTTTCTGCTTCTTATCCTCTTTTTCATTTGTGTTTACTAGGGGAGATTTCTATTATCAAGTGCTAGCAATTACGTACCTTTATCAGGCAAAAACCGTTCTGTTATGTAACGGTCAGCAAGAATAGCAGCTGAAACAAGGGCACTATCTGATATTTTAACACCATGATGCAGCTCGTAACGTTCACGTAGTCCACGAAGAATGGAAATTGTATCTTCTACGGATGGTTGACCACAGAAAACCTGCTGGAACCTGCGCTCTAGAGCAGGATCCTTTTCAATATATTTCCTGTACTCATTCAATGTTGTTGCTCCTATACAACGCAGTTCACCTCTACCAAGCATGGGTTTCAACAAGTTGCCAGCATCCATTGCTCCACCCGCAGCGCCTACAATATTGTAAGTTCTTATATGAAGTAAGCAGAAGCTCATCAAAAATGGTAACATATTCAATGTAGGATAAAGAAAGACTACCCATATATCAATCTAGGATTAGAAAGACTAACAGCAAAGTCAAACAAAAAAATCTTCAGATAAACCCGAACAATTGTAAAAAGAGCACAAACCTGCACCAACAACAGTGTGGATCTCATCAATAAATAAGATTATCTGTCCATTGGAAGCAGTGACTTCCTTCAGGACAGCTTTCAACCTGTCCTCAAATTCTCCACGGAATTTCGCACCAGCAATCAATGAGCCCATGTCCAATGATATTAGCTGAAGAATAAGATATAGAAATGTCCAATGTTAAATGGTTTGAATGAAAGATACACTCGTTTGCTGGTACATCTTTTGTTTCATATGACAACATATACAGATTGATATGCAGTTGTTTCACAACTTAGAACTGCACTAATCCTACTACACTGTACTATTCTGAGGAATGTGACTGCAAGTATGACTGAAATGATCTGAAGAAAAGTTACAAATAATGACCTTCCTGTTCAGTAAGGGTTCAGGAACGTCTCCTCGCACAATTCTTTGAGCTAACCTGCCAAAGGCAAAAAAAACAACAACAGTATGGATCACAATGCCTATTGGACTAATCATGAAAAGAGATCACACTTCCTTCTTTTAACTTTACTCCGCCTTGGTATATCAATCATTTAGCCAACGATCCTAACTTGTCCCAGTTACTTTTTGGCTTAAATAGTTAAATGAACCAATTAAGATGGTTCAATAAGAACGAAATGAGATTTACTAATAGAAGATAAACGATAGGATCGATCCATACTAGGCCATATAATTTATCAGACTCAATGTTATAAAAAGCATTTAGCATGGGTTAAATGATGCTCAAAACACCGAAACATAGAATTTATCAATGTTTTGTGCAGTATTCAACCTAAGGGGAGAAACTAAAAGATGTTATCAAAGTTCAAACACAAGTTAGCATTAAAAAAAAAAATCAAACACACAAGAAAGTTGAGAGATTTACCCTTCTGCGATTGCAGTTTTCCCCACCCCAGGCTCACCAATAATAACAGGATTATTTTTTGTTCTCCTAGACAATATCTGGATGCAACGTCTTATCTCATCATCTCGGCCTATAACAGGATCGAGTTTACCTCGCCTGGCCAGTTCTGTAAGGTCATTCCCATATTTATCTAGTGCCTCGAACTTTCCTTCGGGATCTACAGTAAGAAGATAACACATATGAGGGTACATGTATGCAACAAAAGCAGCTCAAATTCAAAATGTGCAATCTAGCGATAACTGAGAGCAACACCCATAGTGGTATCTCTGCAACCCATCTTTTGTCAGAGGCAAATTAATGAGCATATAAAAGAAAAGACGAGAACGTTCATACTTTGATCAGTAACTCTCTGGTTTCCACGGACTCCTTTGATTGCCTCCTTCAATTCATTCTCACCAAATTGAAGATCCTTGAATAACTGCTTGCCAAACCGTTTATCATCCCTGAATGCGAGCAGGAAGTGCTCCACTGACAAGAAATCATCCCCAAATTCTTTCTTATGCCTTTTAGCATTATCCAACAGAGACTGAAAATGTGGCCCAATTACAGGTCCACTACTGCCACCTTCCACCTAACCACATTGAGTCAATTTGTTAAAGAGATATTAACCATAAAAAATTACACGATTCCATTTATGTGTAGGTAATACCTGAGGTTGTCGACTAATAAATTCATCTGTAGCTTTTAACACCGATGAATTGTCAAGACCAGCCTTTGTAAATATTCTTCGAGCCAATCCATCCTTTTGCTCCAGAAGCGCTTTCATCAAATGTTCGGACTCGACAATTTGCTGCTTGCTAAGCCTTGCTGATTCTACAGCACCAACAACTCCCTCCCAAGCCATCTCAGTAAAATCAGATGGAGTTACCTGTTAAGAAGCATATAGTGGCATGAGCAACAAAACAAAACTTCAGACTGGAGTATTACTAGACTACTAGACAACGATTACAACCTACAACAGGCACAATCAGCATACTGAAAATGTGTATGATTGACTTCCTCGGAATCTACTGGCTTTCTACATTTCCTAATAGCACATTAAACACCCTTTTGAGGCCTCAGTTGAAAGGCTTAAGCATCCATTGCCTTTCAAACAGGAAAATGTATTATTCTAAATCCTCCAAACATTTTTGCAGGAACACACCATTGTAATTAAAATATAGCATATAAACCAATAGCAGTTAATACAACATGATCATAATTCAAACAATTGAAAATTCTTCAATCACAAAAAAATTGCTCTCTATAAAGAATTAAAGTCAAAATCAAACCTCTCCAGAAGAAGCAGAAGGAGAAAACGAAGGATTTGAAGAATGAAAATGGCGTCTTTGTTGTTGATGTAAATAGCTAAAAGAGTTGATTGACGATGAAATCACTCCACTGTTAGCTCCTTTGATTGGTGAAGAAGAAATAATATCATGGGTATTAGGATTTTCTATTATACTGGAATTCAGAATTTGACTGCTGCTGCGACGACAAAGAGAATTATAGTATGATGATGATGAATTAAGGGTTTTTCTAGCAGCAAGTGCTGATCTTGCAAGTTTAGCTGCTCGAGTAACCATCATTCTATTCTGTGTATCAAAGGGTTCTGCAAACTGCGATTGGATTATATTTTTCAGCAAATAGAATAATAGATTGGGGAAGGGGTTTGTTTAGGATTGTTCGAGGAAGAACAGGGGTTTAAGGAAGACGAACAGAAGAATGTAGAAGCTTGTAGTTCTTAAGATACTTCTTTATAAACTCGAATTTTGTCCCTCTAGTCTTCGAGATATTTTTTATACGCCCTCAAAAATACCATTGTTTGTTAAACTACCTTGTCCCACGGAATTGGACTAATAGTGCGAAATTTTGCAGGACTATGCCTTGGAGCTAAAGGGCAGTTCATTAATGGAGGAAAGATTGCTCATCAAGTAGTTAGAGTGTTTGGCCATGAAGCTTGCAGTGAAATGGGCTATTGCTAGAGACTACCCCAAAGTTATCTTCGAGTCTGATAGTGGAGTTTTAATAAGGTCAATAAATGAACAAATTGATATTGGCGGAGGCTCATGAAGGAATATGTGGCAACTATTCTGGGGCACAGTCTCTCGCATCGGATACTTACCCAGGGATATTTCTGGCCATACATGCAGAAATATGCTAAAGAGTACACCCAGAAGTGTGTGGCATTCTAAGAGCATGCTCCAATTCCTAAAAGACCCACCAACGAGTTATATCCAGTTTTAAGTCCTTGGTCGTTCGGTAAGTGGGGACTAGACGTCGTCGGATCACTCCCCCGAGCTCTTGGAGGGGTGAGATCTGTACTGGCCGCTATTGACTATTTTACCGAATGGGTCGAGGCAGTGGCATTGGTACATGTTGATAGATACGACGTAAAAAGATTCATATAGGAGAATATTGCCTGTAGATTTGGAATCCCACACGAGTTGGTGTCACACAATGGCAAGCAATTCGATTCTGGAGTGATCAAAGAATTCTGCGGGAATTTGACCATTCTCCACAATTTCTCAGCTCCTAATTATGCTCAAAGCAACAGGCAGGCAGAATCGACCAATCGTGTTATTATGGACAACCTCAATAAAAGGTTAGAGAAGGCGAAGGGAAGGTGGGCAGAAGAGTTCCCACGATTCTTATGGTCTTACCGAACGACTCCAAAAAGAGCCACTGGATTCTCCCTATTTAAATTGGCTTAGCGAACAGAGGAAGGCATACCCACCGAGGTGCATCTTAACACTACCAACACTCGTGTTGTCGAATCTGGAAACAATGAAAGCATACTGGAGTTTGATAAAGAATTGCTGGAAGAACAAAGAGGGAAAGCCTTGCAGCAGTTGGTTCGATATCAACAAGCAAGCAATCAAGATAAGCTACGATAGAAAGGTCAAGGAACGAGCACTCAAACCAGGGGAGTACGTTTTGAAGAAAACTCGAGCATCGACAATGGAACCCAATTGTGGAAATCTTGGAGAAAATTGGGAAGGTCCATACATCGTGGACAGTCCCGCATCTCGAGGCCCTAGTTAGCAATTCGGGGTACGGAAAACGTTCGGGACAGCATGCGTACGTGTATTATTCGTTTTTACGGATTGTAAATTCGGTCCACTATTCGGTCAATGGTTCGTGATTCAGTGATAGTTCGGAACGGCATACGTACCTGTATAAATCGTTTTAGAGATATGAATTCTTCACACAAAATTTGGCGTACATTAATTAGTATGTTAAGACATTTTTAGTACAGATTATGTTTGGATATTGTAATTTGAACTGTAAATGAATTATATTAATAATATGTGCCATGTTAACAACAACAAAGACGTGGCTAAGTGGTTCAACAGGCGGTTCAGGGAGTGATAGGTCACAGTTTCGAAACTCTCCCCATTCATTTTTTCCTAAAGCTGACCGAACTAATAAACCGGATTATTCGCGAATCCGGATAGTACGCGAATAATTCGGAAAGCCCAAAAAAGCCGCGTACTAAGGTCGGGGTTGCAGTCATACGTGAATAAAACGGTGTTCGGTTCGTTCAAGAAAAATTCACGAATTATACGCGAATCATTTGGCGAATTGCTAACTAGGCTCGAGGCTCCTACTACCTAAAGAACCTCGATGGTACTCAAAACTTGAAGTCGTGGAAGCCATGGAATTCGTTCCACCTGAAGAAGTTTTACCATTAGTCAGATTCATATAGAAGTAGCTTAGTTTAAATCCTACTGCAATGTACTCTGTTTCCTTTACGATGGTTTTATCCCATTGGGTTTTCCACGCAAAGGTTTTAACAAGGCAGCTGTTGTCGGGCAGTAGGTATTTATCTTGTTATTCCTATTCATATATTTAATTCAACATTATTTCAGTACTCCACACTCTGTCAGAATTGTTCATGTTTAATCTTAGGCTACTGCGGAGAGTTCGAATCCGTAGTCGGTCTATACTAGCAAAGCAGTACAGTTCGAGTCTGATGTAAGCAAAATTTCCAATTCCAAGGAGATATGGTAAATGCATAGTTCGAGGATTTTTACCCTATACTGAGCGTATCTCCAACATGTGGGACGTCAACAAGTGTGGCGAACATTTTCACCTGTATAGACATGGGAAAATGTACACATCTCAACTCTGCGCGCATCTTGAATCGTATGATTGGCCCCCTGCGCGAATTCAGGATAGCAGAAAAACTCATTCTCATTCCATGCGCGAGCAACTTGCAGTAAGGAAGTGCACCCTTGCGCGAGCATTGAGCAGCATGACACAACTACATACTGGGGGCGAGTTACATATCACCTCAGTCACTTAGGGGCGAGATATGTAGCACCTCAGTACAAACATAAAAACACATGGGGGCGAGTTGCATAACACTCCAAACAACGCGCTTGGCGGCGAGTCATGCAACACTCCAAAATAATGCAAAATTCAGTCGCCAACGGAATTAGGGAACCCAAACTTCTTAACCCATAACAAGTTATGGATTAAGAAGGGGCGATGTTTGTACCCTAATATTTGGTACCAAAAATGGGCTTACTAGAGCCTTATAAGCACTAAAATGTTGTCCCAAGTATCGGCCGATCCAGACACATAGACGATGGAAAAACACGACGGGCTCCTAAAATAGCCTGAGGGGTACCACGACAACAAAGTTAGGTGCCACGCCAGCAATGTTGGATACCACGTCAGCATAGAGTTCAATCAACTGTCGCCATGTCGGCTGAAAATGCACAGGCAAAATTCTTCATGAAGTGACGTCAACATTTACGTCAGCAGTTATGACGCCGTTAAGCAACATCGAATCAGCTAGTTAGAAAATAACACCGTCAAAACGCCGTTAATTTGGCCGTCAAGTACATCAGCATGACATCACAGAACATATCCAGCGGATAATGTCAGTGCTGACACCAGCAGTATTACGCAAGCATGACGTCATGATCTGGTTTTCTTCCCCAGCATCGGGCTTCTTATCAGTCGATGATCACCATTTCCCATCCTTGTCCAGCGGCCGGACCAATATCCGTCCAGCTACAGGTGTGATTGTTCGTGTGCTTCACGATTTAACCTAATTTCATAGTACCGGCTATTTCCGCCCACCTGGATTGCTTTTGAGGATTATTATGCCCAACCCAAGTCAGACCGAGCCAACTCAGTCAAACCGAGCCATTGATTCGATGGATTTATCATCCCTAGTTCATTTGGCTTGAGGTTGTTTCCGCCCCACTTCGTGGGCTAAGCCAATGACACTTCTTTTTGGGCCTAAGTTACATGTAACTCTTTGCATAGCTAATTCCTTAAAGACTAGAGGAACATTCTGGAAATATCTAGAGAGCTTGATGGCCATGTCACACAGATAATATTCTGTTGTATTCCGGGTGACTTAGATGGCAAGTTTGGAAGATAATTCTTATCTCGAAATTGGGGTTAAACCCTAATTGGATATATACAAATACATGGGTTCACAACCCTAAAAGGTACGCAATCATCTCTACACAATCTCTTGTGAAAAACTCTAGCTAACTTAAGCATCGGAGGGTTTTTTGCAGGTACCCCCGACACTGTTCGCGTGGAGAGAAAGGTTGTAGTTCGATCAACAACTTAATCATCATCAGATTCATGTTTGATGTAAAAATATTTTACTGTACAAACAATATTATAACTTGTTGTAGAGATCGACGATCTATCACTTGGTGATTCTCTTCATGATCTGAATCTGATATGTTGTGAACTAATATTTGATTATCTCGATAATCTAGATCTTTGTTGATCTGAACCGATATAAAGTAGTTTAATTTTTTAAACGGAAAAGCCTTTGTATGACTCAAAAATATCTCTGATTTAGTTCTTGAGATTTAAAGGGTTATCGAATACAGATTAGTCCTTTAATATTTCGGAATACGATCCAAAGGAGTTGAGTGTAAGAAATCTTCACAGAGGTTGAAGCAACTTAAGATAGTTGACTATATCTTAGGATTCACGTGCGTTGACTAGATTGGTAGTAGGCGTGGGGATACTGAAGGAACTAGGTAACTTGGAGTTAGTTTACTTAGTCTCATATACGAAGTTGGTAGTAGTTTTTTTATAGTTGCTTAATTCTTGGAGTATTCAAAACTGGACTAGGTCCCAGGGTTTTTCTGTATTTGCGGTTTCCTCGTTGACAAAATCTTGCTGTGTGCTTTTACTTTACTTTCCGCATTATAATCATTGTTTTAGTTATAATAAAGTAATTGCACTATACGTTAATCAAACACTTGATTTGATCCAATAGTTGGTTCCCTCCGAACTTATACATATATATCAAGTGTACATCTTGTGGTTGTTATCTTCTTGACAGTCTCAATCTACATTTGATGACATAGGGTGTGTGTCATATAGGTTGACAACAAAAAGATTGTGGTGTACTTGGTACCATCGTCATTTCAATCTTTATAATAAAAAGTACAAACAAGTTGTACGATAATCAATCATGTGATTCAAGAATATTTTATTGAGATTATCCGAGGAGTTTTTTATTTGCTTTAATCCGCACTAAAGTTCAAGTAAGGAATTGTCTATAAGTTCTGTAACGAAAAAGTTGATGGCTTTCTTGGTACCTTCCCCTCTTCAATGTGTAATGCTAGCAATTAATTTGAATATTGCACAACATTGGTAGTTATAATAAAACCAAGGATACACCCATTCATTTATAAATGTTCTTGAATTGCTTCGATGACATAATGTAGTTGTTTGACTTTCAATTTTCTTCTCTGTTTAGAGTTTGGAGTCTTTGGACAATATATGCTAAGGTTGTCGTGCACTATATCGACGAAAGGGGAGAACCTGTCTAGACTCGAAAGTTCGTCAAGGTATTCAAAATTCGACAATATGCATATATGAGAATTACAAACACATAGGATAATCCGTTGAGCAATGAACATAGATGAGAATTTGAAATAATCCATATGGATTGTTTATTTTTAATTATCAAAAATTAAAAGGTCATCTTCATAATATCTTAACTAGTTACAATAATAAAATATTTATATGTAAAATAGTTACATCAATGTCCCAATGCTCGTGTTCAGGTTTGTCCTATCACCTCACCCTTCCCAAGGCAGCAGTCATCTAGTTTATCATATTAATATCTCAAATCCTTGCAAGATTTCGGATATCAAAGGTCTACACGTAAAAGATAGTCCGATCGGTCTTCACAAAGGCCAAGTGAAGTCTTCAAAGTCGTAACCTAGTTGTGTTTTACGAAGAAACCTAGGTATTTCTAGGACGACTCTAGTCGTAGCTAGTATACATATTGTAGGGGTTGAGATTCTACGTTGCAGAGAATCATCTATTTATAATGATGAAACATGCTAGATTGCTCTAGGTTTGAGCAAATTTTCTTATGGTCAAAGACTCAAAGAAAGTTCGTGAACTAGTTTCCATGTTTAAGAATTACTTTGATCCCAAGCAAACTAAAGTTCTCAACATAGATTAATTCCGAAGAATGGAAACCATGTAAGAATGTGAGAAGTTTTCCTTGCAATACAAAAAGAATGTGCACTTGTGTATTTGTCGATTAAGGAACCATGCATAAAAGTTAGCTCACGAATAACCAAGTATGAGTCGTGAATCATCGATCAATGTTGGAGATTAGTAACACCTAAAAACAGACCAATTCGCGAACTAAGAAAAGTGATTCGTGAACTTAATATGTTTGAAGTGTCTAAGAACATTCCCAAAATTGCAGAGTTTGTGAACACGCAAAATTTCAAAAAGTATCGAGGAACACCTTAAAATTGCATAGTTCACAAACTAAAAATTCAGTTTGTGAAGAAAAGTACAATTTGACGTTTTTAGTCACATATATAGTTTTTTTAACAATAAAAACCATTCTCAACATCAAAAGTGATAGGACCTATGAACATACAATGATTGAGATCATGTTTCAATATTTGCCAAGTACAAGCTTGAATTCAAAACTTCTTCTTTATGATTCATACTTTACTAAAGCCATATGCAACTGTCTTTGAAGATAAAATGGTAGAAATAACGAGTAAATAAGATAGTCAGTCTTCACATATCTTTGTTGATGAAGTTCTCACAGATGCCTTCGTTGTTCTTCGATCTTCAATCTTCGATGGTATTCGGTGATTTCTGTTACTCAACTACCATGCTCTAATCCTAGTCTGAGACTGACTTTAATAGGCTATAAATCAAGATACGGTTTTAGTCATCTATCATTTAAGACAAGACTGACATACCAATACTTGCAGCCAACCAAGCGATGGTCTAACAGGGATCTTGATTTCAAAGATTTGATACTTGATGTCTTGGTCTTTTCCAGTTCGATGATTTTAGTGGTAATATACTTTTCCAATTAGTTGTAACATCAAACTTATAGTGGGATTTTCTGGTAGAATTCCTCAACTACCACGATCATATCAATGGCGTCACCACAAGGAATAACCATGGTTTTGGTGGCGGAAACATGGGCCATGCTTATAACGATCATAACAGCAACAAACGACGGTGGACAAAAATTTAGTTAGAGCCAAACTCACAAAATCTTATCATTTCACCACAATCCGGATCGAGACACCATCGTACTTGCGAGATATGATCAACAAAATCAGAGCCCCACTATAATCTATTCTGCTCCATACAAACTACCACATTTATAGAGAGGCCTGGGCAGGAACAAGTCAACAAAGATCTTCTAGTAGCACATTGATATTCATCAAATTTTGATGAATTTACTAAAAGAGAGAGAGGGGATATCTAAATTATTTTGAAAAGAACTGCCTCTGATGTTATAAAGTGTACTATTATGAAAAGAACTGTTTAACACAATACATTCTAATGTTATAAAGTGTACAAAAGTAGATGGCTAAATGCGACTGAAAGCAGTACGATGTACTTACAAAACAAACAACATTTAATTACAACTAGACTAGAAGTATGACTATTAACCACCATGTAAGAGCACTAAAAAATCAAGTTGTAAGAAAAAATAAAATTTGGGCCCTAACAATATGAGGCTCTAGGCAATAGCCTAGCTGGCCTGGTCTATACGACCGCTCTGAAGCTACATTCCATTGGTCTACAGCACCGTCGGATAGCAATATAAATACATTGCAGAATACATGCTCTTTTTCTGATAGAAATAAAAACAGACAAAAAAGGGAAAAAAACGCATAAATAAGTGGGGGTGCAATCTCTACAGCAGAGACTAGCAATACAAGGGGGGGATAGAGAGTAACCACCAGACATTGTCATGGTTGAGTAAAAGCGTAGCTAGCATTCTAGCAGGAGTGTGCGCCACAACATTGGTCTTGTTTTTTACAAAGGAAAACTCCACCTGACTGCAACCTTTCTGCTCATCTTTGATTCCATTGTTCCTGATTGTCCAAGGAATTGAAGGATAGATTAGATGATAATTTAACTAATGAAGCAGTCTCTCTGTCTCCTGATATGCTTGCTAGGAAAATTTCATGTCTGCAGGATATCTTGGATGAAGCAGATGTCTTTAAATTCTTTGTTGATGCATCTTTTGACCAAGACACTAATGAATGTGGCACTGGCATTGTCCTTTATAATGCTGCGGGTGAATGCGCTGGTTTCGAAGGATCTCATGCAGCTGGAATAATTGATGTTGAAGCTGGAGAATGTAAAACTGTGCTAGAAGGGCTGCGATGGGCAAAAGCAATGGAACTGGATAGAATTCATCTAGTGGCCGATGCTGATACTGTCGTCAACTCTATCAATAATAATACTCTTTTTGTGAGATGGAAAAATAGGAAGACCATTCAGGAGATTAAGCTTTTGTTAGATTCTTTTAATTTCTCTAAGATTTCTCATGTCAGCAGAAACTTAAATCATACAGCTGCTTCCATTTCTAAAGTAGTTAGGAAAGATAAATTACTCATTGAGGAATTCAGTCATGCTGTTCTGCATATTGAAACTTTGTTATCCAGGCTTATTGAACCTGGTAATTCTTAATAAATACATACTCATTAAAAAAAAAAAAAAAAATTTTTGAAGGAGATTCATTGTTTAGAATCTTTATCAGACTTTCGGCATCATTTACGATAATGAAGCTAGAGACATTGAGCTCAAAGGCAAGAAGAACACCTCTGGTGGAGTTTATGTTCACTGGTGGTGGTGCCTCATTTGAAATCTGAGAGTCTCTAGCAATATCAGCGCGAGCTCCAGCATTGTTGAGGAAACAACGTCCACATTAATCTGGAAGGTGGAGGAAACCATTTGATAGTTTCGCTTGGAGGTATCACTGTGCACTCCTCATGCGCCTCCACATCAAACTCTGGAGAGATGTAGTTGATCCAAAAGTAAGCTTCCCTTGTGATCTCATCCCCTTTAGGATTCTTACCTTGAAAGGTTTTCTCATTTCTAACTTTGCAGGCTGCACAATTTGAAAGCTTTGAAGTCAGCTCCTTCATTGACCCACAATTTGAAAGCTTTGAAGCCAGCTCCTTCATTGACCCAATAGGCATCTGTAATGCTGCTAGTTTTGTCAGGATTTGTCAGGATGAGCTGTGAAGCCTAAGCGAAACAGTAGCAATGAGACGGTATAGAGAAAAGTGACAGCCAAATAGAACGGCATAGAGAAAGGTGTTAAGCAGATTTCAAAACCTGCACTACCGGTCCAGGTCCATCCTGAGATAAGAACATAGCTTTTTCCATAGGAAGCTATCACTGGCTAGGCTAGATTTCACCTCACTGTCTAGGCTAGAGGTAGAGGGATGGGCATCATCTGATGGTTAGGCAGACTTGTAGAAGAAGTACTAGTAAACTATCATATGCCAGAAATAAAACCATAATCTTCCTAGCCCTGAAGGCTGACACAAAAAGGAGAAAAATAACATTGGTTTTCAAGCTAAAATAATAGTACAACAAGATAGGAAGCATAATATAACTTGAAAAAGAATGGCATTGGCAATTATGGTAATAGCTCCCAAGACCAGATTCCAAAGCTAAGAAGCTTTTTCTAATCTTTCAACCAAATGAGGCTGAACAGTCTGAAAATTCAGTTTACCATGCATAATTGACAGCCTTATAGCGGAAAACTCAAATAATCCACACAAATAAGTATTAGATTAGAAAAGGGGGAAGTAGATTAACAGTAACCCTTAATACCAAATAGAGAAACATTGAATCCAACCGAAATACTTAATAGTTCTACTCTAACATAGAAGTATTAAAACAACAAATATCCAAAACTTCCTAAATGTAACAAGTTTTTTTCCCTTCAATTCAATTTAAGCTCAAGAAAACATCTACTTAATGGGACTTAACATACTCCTGGACAATGTGAAGGCCTTCAGATTCCTCACCGTAATCCTGCAAAGCCATTTTATGGAGTTAAACACTGAAATATAAAATATAAAGACCATCAGCATAAAAAATAACAAGGAATGTTAGTTACCTTAACGACAACCATGGAGCAACCAACAACCTTCCTGGCTTTTCCTTCTGAGTCAATTTTGCACAACTGTACAGCAGGAGTAAAAAACAAAATTAACGACTATCGGAACGTTATTGATTCCTGAGTTTGCTAAAATCAAATTAGTGGAGGTTGTTACAAGGTGATACTCCCTACATGTTAGATACTATGGTGTCTACAGGTGAAATAGAAAAGCAAAGTGGCACATTATCTTTACAGCCTCCTTGGTTCTACTTTCCCTCCCGAGAGTAAGAAAGATGATATCAACTACAGGCCTATTTAAACATTGTCAGGCAAAAGAACCTGATTACACTGTCACAACGAATACTTAAAAGATAAAATGGAAGTTTGTACTTACACCAGCCCATTCTCCAAGAGTTTTTGCACTTGGAACAGTGATCAAAGAGACGTTGTGGTCAGCACATAGAGCTTTGACAAGTTTGACGTAATCAACCTGATTGCAGTCCTCGGCAAGCACACAGAGCTGAGCTGCATGCTTTTCAATGACCTTTGCACCCTCATGGAGACCTTTAGAGAGACCATCATGAGCAAGTGACTTCTTCAATACTAGCTGGAGTGCGGTCATGATGTCCATGGGCTCGCCTAGAGTTGGGGCTGCTGCCTCAACTGGGACTGGTGTAGCAACAGCTTCTTCTCTGTGAATGACGTTAAAAAAGGCAAGTGAATCAGAATTAGACAAAAACTGCAATCCAAGTATATATTGTTAGCTAAAAGGCATAAGAAATCACAGATATATTCTAGTCTATGAAGCTACGTCAAGTTGAATATTATTTTTGAATTGCCATCTCAAAGTGCACATGAAAAAGTGCACAGGAATTAACCCAAACAAACAAAATCAACCCCATCAAGATAAGCATCAATTCCAGTCGCATAACTAATTATAGGAAAATCCATAATTCATCATGTTAATTGAGTTACAATTTACTTCCTATCATGCCACTTACGCCATATATCCCACATAACACATCAACACATCAATTAGCAATGAAAATTACCCCTGCCCACTTATGTCCTTACAGAATACCAGAATCGTAACTAAATAGTTGTAAGATGCTCCCAAAAACAATCACACACAAACCAATCACGCACAAATCTCATCTACAACATTCTTAGGGTCACATAATTCAACCTAACAATACAGAAATGGTAACCCAAACTGGAAAAAAGAAACTCAATTAAGTAAAAAAGTCTTCTCATGATAAACTAAAGAGTATCAAACATACATAACTTAGAAATCAAGAATTCTTTCATCGTCTGATTCCAAATCTATCAACAGTAAATAACTTCACCAAACACTATCCAAACATCTGAATGTAAAACCCATGACTCTTTGAACTAATATCATGCTACAAAAACTGAAAAATCACATCAACGAAGAAAAATCAAGCACAAGTGACAGCATATACACACATACCCTGACATATTTTCAGTTGAATGTGTTTAGATCCAAAAATCTCCTTGTTGCTGTGAAAACAATCAAACATAGAAAATGATCAGAAAAAGAGAACTAATCTAATATTATCATCATATCATAATAAGATTCTAAGCTTGAACGAACCCTAACCTTAGATTGGTTGTTAGAGGCGGAAAAGAGAGAACTTTTCTTCGTTTCGTCTAAGAAATAACAACAACCCCGAGATGCAGCAAATATATGGGTTTATAAGAGTAAACCCTAAAAGAACCATAATGACTATAATACCCCTAATCTTAACAATTTCACTTACACTCCATTGACACCCAGCCAAGTGGGTCCCACATTTTAAGAGCTTAAGGGGAGTATCAGTTCAGGAGCACTTCAAAATTCAGGGTTCGGGTGAGAGTTAGGGTTTTATCAAATCAAAAATGAATCATCTTTCAAAATGTTTGCAAAAAACAGCAAGGAGTTCAATTCATGGATATAATAATCATCATTACAGTAGATGTTTTTCAGCTCAACCAATCTTAAAAACTCACGATGATGATTACCAGAACCAGGTTTGTTGTGGGTTTCTTTTCTTTTTTTGTTGAATTTCAGTGTTCTGGTTTAGAAAAATGGTGATTCATTTGTGTGTGTGGTGATGATGTAGGTATTGGTGGAAGGATCAGCAAGATCAAGAGCTGCAATACTTAACAGACCTGAAACACTTAATGCACTCACTACTTCAATGGCAGTTCGTTTGAAAAACCTTTATGAATCGTGGGAAGATAATTATGATATTGGTTTCATTGTAATGAAGGGTAAAGGAAGAGCATTTTCTGCTGGTTCAGATGTTGTTACTCTCTCGAGACTACTTAATCAAGGTACATTTTTGGTTTTTTTGGTTCTGAATGCTGAATCTATGTAGCTGAAATTTATACTTTTTACAACTTAGTTTTCATTGCCCCAAACATTTTTCGCCTGTGTAGTGCTGTATATATATGGTTGCATATTAGAAAGTGTTTTAAGAGGATAGGGTTCAGGCTTGTAATAGGAGAAACCATCACTAAAGCATCGAATCCTTACGTATTTGTTTGTGCATAAGAGGAAACCTGATTCAATATGAAACATGAACCAAAGGGAAATGATAATTACTGATTAGGACTGATGGGGTTTGGAGTTTTTGATAAGTGGCACCACATGAAACGCAAACCAAAGGGAATCATGGTGATTGGTAATAAGGACTAATGGGGTTTGCAGTTCTAGATAAGTGGCACCACGTGATATGAAATGTGAATAGAAGTTTGTCTTGTAGATGTTGAAACTTATTGTGTTTACCAAACAACAAGTAAAATACAACTGTTTTAAAATGATCTTTTGAACTATACAAAACTGTGTGCAGGGAAAGTACAAGCTTGTAAGGAATTTTTTGGGACATTGTATAGATTTGTATATCTTCTGGGAACGTATGTCAAGCCACACGTGAGTAATCTACAACTCTCAAGTTCTCTAGATTTGACAGTTTTGAGTTTAATATTTTCTCCTTTTTTTGGCGTATCTTTCTTGCTTTCCTTCCATGCTCCAAATATGATTGATTTGCGTCGAGAAATAGTGTTATTGTCCCAACAAAAAGGGAGGGTAAAGATACGTTTTCCTTGTAGTGCGTTGCAGGCCTAAGTTGAGGAATTTGATGCTCAAATTTACAGCTACCTCCACTAGACTAGTTAATGTCAAGAACTTAGTTTCCAGTTGATGGATACAGTAACAAAGTCCAGGCTCAATAGAACTAAATGAGTAAAAAGTCAAAATTTCATGTCCCTACCGTGAAATATGACTAGGGCGGTACATGTTAAAGAACTCAAACTGCCAGTGGCTGCATAGGGAACTGATTACATAACACAGATCAACACACTTCAGGTTTAAAACTGATTGGAATGTTCCAGAGTCTTCGTTTGTGGATATGGACAAAGAAAAAAGAAACACATCTACGTAAGAGTAAGAAAAAGAAGCTAGGAACTTTAGGATTCCTACCAGCACACTAGCCCCAGATGCTCCCACCGAGCTTCTGGTATCACATGGTCACTAGGCCAAACAAGGGTGCTATTTCAACTACAAAAAGTGTTGTCAGATATGTTCTTCAGCTGTTTATCTTGTTATGATATGATGCATTTGCATTTTATCTCCTCTTACTGTCCACAATGTGAACTCCGTGCTGTATGATGCAATACTATTTTTGTATTTTCTTATCACATGTGTCCTTGCTTGTCATGATACTCTTATTTTCTTTGAGAAGCCAATTGTACTTGAGTTATTTGTTATATATTTATCGTAGATTTCGTTCGGTAAATGCACTATATAACCTGGCATCTGTGCAGGTTGCAATCATGGATGGTATTACCATGGGAGCTGGAGCTGGAGTTTCACTCCCCGGATCATTTCGTTTGGTAACTGATAAAACTGTACGTGAATGCTGTTACGTGTGATTTACTTCAGTTGTAGTTACCATTAATTGACAAATTGTACCTTCATGTTTCATTCATTCTTTTGAATATAAACTCTAGTTAGATTTCTTCCGCATGTAAGATTGTAAGAAGTTCTTTGATATTTTGAGTTCTTCGATTTGTGTGAATGAATATGTTAGGGTTCAGCCTCTCTGCTTTAGCTAATATATTTTATTCCCTCACTTTTGGGACAATTCTAGGTGTTTGCAACTCCGGAATGCCAACTTGGTTTCCATCCTGATGCTGGGGGTTCCTATTATCTTTCTAGACTGCCTGGTCATTTAGGTAAGTTAAGTTTATAGAGTGTCACTTCAATTTCTTCTGCATTGTCAACTGTTAAGATTGGTAGTAGCTCTGATCTATGCAAGTGTAATTGTTATTCGTCTCAATTTTCAATCGATCAGAAATTGGGTCTGAATCTAGAGGATTAAACAAAATTGGACCACAGGAGTGGCAGAAGGAAGAACTGATGAGAAGTGTCACCGTCAGTATCACTGTGTCGGACTTGATGTTTGCAGCACTCTGCAATTAAATCATGAATTTTTGATGGGTGATGTTAGTGCCATAGTACTAATCTCAGTATAGGTAGTTATTGAAAGCTGTGTGTAAACATTCTAATGGAAGGTATTTTCATTGTTTGGTTTATTATGCATATCCTCTAGGAAATTGACTTGGGTAATGTTGTGTCCTCTCTCACCCACTTTATCTCCGATAAGTCGATGAGCGCATTTCTTGGGGTGCATGCATGACCAAAACCATAAAGATATTTATTGACTGTTTAGCGATCTTTTTCTTACACGTTGGTTTGCTAAATTATGATCAAGTTTATATCTATGTTCAAAATGCAGGGGAGTACTTGGCTTTAACTGGGGAGAGACTGGACGGAGTAGATATGATTGCTTGTGGCCTGGCTACACATTATATACTTAATGAGGTTTGTTTCGTTAGGATCTTTCTTTCGTGAGATTCCTCCTATTTGCCGTGGACATTATGTAGTGATTATCCTTCTCATGCAGAGACTTGCCTGGATCGAAGACCGACTCACTAAATTGATTACAGATGATTCTTCTGTCATTAACTCATCTCTTGAGCAATATGGTGATATTGTCTATCCAAATAAAGAGAGTGTCCTTCGTAGGTATTGTTTTTTTCTATCACTGCTACTTTTCCTCAACTTTGCTGTCAGGCAGTAAGATGTAAACATTCACATAGACATGAACACATCCCTGCAGCTCGATCTGTAACTTGCTCTGGAGTAGAGGAAATCTGAACAGAATAAGATATTAATATTATTGCTCAAAGGTCAGCAATGAGAAAATCTTGGTATGGAGTATGTGTAATGGAACCCTATTTAAGCCAGTATTTTCTTAGTGTGCAACTGTGTTTTACCCATATACACTGTGGTTACTTGTAATGTCATTTGGGTGTGCTTCTGTCGCTTCATTAATCATTATAAGCCATTGGATTAAGATTCTAATGAACTAGAGATAGTAGTTCCTTCAAGTACTACACTAATGCCAAGTGAACTGCAAAAAAAGAATTTCTCAACATCTGATGTAATCTTGCTTCCTTTAACTGTTAGATGTGTATGAACATTGGGTGTGCACCCTTATAATATAGTTACTTAAACCAACATTTGTCTACACTGTCCCCTCTCTTTTCTAAGTTAGGCAGGAAAATAGAGTGCCCTGTAGTGTCCTATCTCATAAAGTTTAATACTGTTTCTTGATCATTATTCAGGATGGAGATAATTGATACATGTTTTGGCCAGGATACAGTTGAGGAAATTATTGAGGCCTTGGTAAGTATGGTTTGATGTAATGTTTACACTGTTAATTTTATTTTCATTTACTACTTTTACGTTCTTTTCTCGTTCCTTTTTTTTTCATTTCCTTTTATGGAGCAAAATAGATATTCAGTAACTTCAATGAAGAAAAAGGTTTTGTACAATGAAATTGTGCTTTGGTCAGTCTGAGACAGATACTGCGTAGTGGGTTCAAATTAACACGGGGAACATTTTGGATCCTAATCTGCGAGATTTGCCAAGTTCTATGGCCATTTTGATTTCCACTAAACAAATACTGCGTAGTGGGTTCAAAGTAACCATTTCACCCTCATTATTATTTATCTTGCTCTAATAAGCTCAGGAAACTTCTAAATTCAGTTGAGACCCTTATATGTGGGTGTTTGATGATAACCTGTGTTACTCAGGAGAACGAGGCGTCTTTAACCACTCATGATGAATGGTATACAAGAACACTTACGAAATTGAAAGCAGCTTCGCCACTAAGCTTAAAAGTCTCTCTAAGATCTGTGAGTATAATACGTAATACAATAATCTCTCTTTTTAGTTTTTTTTCTTTTCTTATTTTTATTCATGGTATTCACTTTGTAACCTTAAACAACTTTAACGATTAAACTAAGTTCCGTTTGATCCTTTTTTCTCTTCAAAGGTGCGAGAAGGTAGGTTCCAGACTCTAGACAAATGCCTAGCTCGTGAGTATAGGACGTCCCTTAAAGTTATTTCCGGACAGTTCTCCAACGACTTCTCTGAGGTATATTTATTATTTTCCTGTTATGTGTGACCGATGTTTCTAATGGAGGACCTTTTTGTTATAGTTAAATAATCATTACTTTCATCAACTTCTCTTTAGGGTGTTCGTGCACGTTTAGTGGATAAAGATTATACACCAAAGGTACTCATTAAATCTCCAGTCTCTAATATGCTTTTTTATTGTTGTTTCTTTCATTAGTTTTATGTTTGTATCTTATGGAGTAGTGATTATTACTAAAGAATATATACTACATTTTTTTTACCACCAAATAGACTTCGTTTTTTTATTTTTTTTATGCCAACAAATACTACATGGATGCTTGCAGTGGGATCCCCCAAGTTTGAAGGACGTATCCAAAGACATGGTGGACAGTTATTTCAACCCACTAGGTGACTTCGAACCTGAGCTGGAGTTACCCACGACAGTACGAGAACCCTACATATGATGCAATCAGCAAATTCTGCAACATCCCATCTTTCACTGTTGTGGAAGTGACTTTTTCGGTGTTTTGGAGATACTAGGGTGGTGACGAGATTTTTGTTGTATTTATGAAATTGACAAATTTTGTTAGGAATCTTCTTGCACTTCAATTTTTTTTTGCCAGTTATCATGTCAAAACGTGATCAAGGTTAGGTTAGGCCTATAGAGGATGTTGTGTAACTTAAGTGCTATGATATGAAACAGAGATGGAGCGGGTTGGTTAAACAATGTTACAGAGAACCGGAAGTGAATAATAACATGCCTCTTGTAAGATGTTTTATGTCAATCTGTAAGCAGTTCCCCTTACCAGGTCTTTACCTGACGAAATGCAAATCTTGGGGTTGAATTTACTTGTACAGGTCTGTTGCACTACAGGTTTTTACAGTCAGAGATGAGGAGTTATATGCATCAAGGTTTGCCATTTAAACTTCTACTGAAACCAGGCAATTTAAATTTACTTTTAGTCCTAATTAAACTTTCACCACCACTTGACAGACTAGAGGCTGATTTTATAGGTAAACTTTCAACAATTTCCATCTTTCCTTTTATTCCATAATAATTATATTTTAAATTACACATACAAGGGGATTTCCCCAAAAGAAAATTGAACTATGTATGGAGGCAAGAACAAGATAAAAGTAGACAAACTCAACATAATAATACACTAGATATAGAATTGGTTAAACAGAGTTCCCTGTTGCTCTGATGTAAGCTTCCGAAAAATCCTTGATTTCACAAGGCCAGGACCCAGGTGCCTAAGTTCTGCCTCTGACAAACCTTGTACTACCTGCCTGCAAGGGCACAAATTCTGCTCTGCCTCTGCATGCTCCAAGAGAAACCATTCTGCCACATGACAGATTTCTTCTGAACAGTCACAACAACAATAATGTTTTCAATGGGTATCAGAGACGATCCCATTCTCTCCACAGTACAAAAATAAGTCACTAAGACAACCATTTACGTGTTCAATGTTACAGCTTCTCATCGTACATGTGTTATAAAGATACATATATAGCAGCCTGAGTATTAAGAAAATAAAACGATGCTGAAACCAAAAGATTAGAGCAGCCAGGATGCAGAAGATAACATGATGTGATCAGACACTAAGGTGATCATAGCAGAAGGCCCAGCCAAATCCACACAACAGAAACAGACATTGCTAACATCCTCTCCAACAACTGAGTCTCACATTTAGCTACCAGTCCACCTACGCTTCCGAGCTGGCCTCTCTGGTTTGATCCCAGCTTCATCAGCCACAGTCTCGTTATGGGTAGTAACCACTTCAGCATCTGTCTTTAGGTTTCCAGTAGCATCTTTTTCACTTGTCAGTGGAAGCTTGAACCGCTCACTTCTTTTCTTCAGTTTTGCTACTGTATCAAGGTGGCTGCGGTCATCTCCATTTCTTTCAGAATCTCCCGCAGCTTTTTCCTCATTTGGGGGATGTTGATTATCACCTGTCTCGACTTTCTTAACCAGTTCATCTGGTTGGTCAGTGGCTAAAGAAGCTGTATCACTCTTGTTGTTCTTCTTGTTTGCCTCCTTGGTCTTTGTGTTGGTACTGCGTGTCCTTTCTTTCTCATTCAATGAACTATCTTGTTTGGAAACTCGTCTCCTCGAACTCTGACGTTC
Organism: Papaver atlanticum; assembly: GCA_023531105.1. NCBI lineage: Eukaryota > Viridiplantae > Streptophyta > Magnoliopsida > Ranunculales > Papaveraceae > Papaver > Papaver atlanticum. The sequence goes on along the minus strand of JAJJMB010010315.1, from coordinate 4,939,269 downwards.
ATCATCTGAGGAAGCATCTTGCCGGTGGTTTCTAGAGTTGTGTTGCACAGGAGGTTCAAGCTCCTTGTGATTCTTCTTGGAGAGCGAGGAAGAAACTGTCCTTGACTGCCCAGAAGCACGTGATTCAGTGGGGATGCTACCACTTTCCTGCTCACTAGCACCTTTGCCAACCTGCACAATCGTAAGAAACTCAGTTCCAAAGGAACATGCATACAAATCAACATCCAGAGCTTACTGGGTGGCTAATTCGCAATCAAGAGGGATGCAGCCAGGAAAAAAGAGCGTTGAGACACACAAAGGGAAGAACTACAAGGCGAAAAAAACAAGCAATTGAAGCACTGACTCAAAAATATGCAAATAAATCAAACGACATGTACTGAAGGGTTATGGTGATTATTCCTGTTTACCTCAAAACAAAATCTATAGAAAATATCCTAAGAGAATCTTATTCCTGTTTACCTTCTGATCATTGAAGATAAAATTGCATACAAAAGGGGAGACAAACCTTAAAAATTGAGTTCAGATATTGGAAAGCATGAATATAAGGGTGGTCAGAGCAACTTTCTACTTTGTTAAGGATTCTTTTTTCTTGGTTCAAAGATTGCATGATATTTGTACAGAGAAATGAATCACACCTTCACATATCGGTGAGCACTAGATTCTTCTTGCTTCCTTTTGCTGCGTGCTACAGTATTTTGATCGCCGGGTTCAGATTCTTTACTCCTTGAGATATCTTTCGGTCTCTCCTTGTTCGACCATTGCCTATTATCGACAGAATGATCACCATTTTTGCTTGACCTTTCATGCCTAGGGTTCCTGTCCTCATTGTGGGTATAATTTTCACTCGCAAAGACATCTTCACGTCCCCTGTGCTGTAAAAGAGTGGCATCCTCTTCTCTCTCTCTTCGCTTAGATTGTTCATTCAGCCGCTTTTTATCTTTAAACGGGTAGTCTTTTTCAAAACCTACGACTCTAGACTCATCCTTAATCCTTGCATTACCCATCATATGTTTGTCCTCTGTTCCACGAGAACTCCTTACTGAACCCCTGATTTCTTCTCTTTCTCGATTTGGAAATATGTCCTCATGTGGCTGTTTAAGCCTCTGCCATTCATCCCTCTCCCTCAGCCGCCAACTCTCATCCCTGTGCCTAAGGAAATGTGGGTCATCGAGTTTCTCCCTTAATCTCAGCCTATCATCTCTCCTATGTTCCATAAAATCATCAGGCTCCCGGTTTCTTCTACTGCTGCCTTCTCTAGTCCTGAATCCATGTAAGTATTCTTCTTTCTCAGCTTGTTCCCTCCTTGGATACTCCTCATCCTTTCTTCTTTTGGTGGGAGGATCGTTCAAGATTTCGAGCCTATTCATCATGTAATCATCCCTATCCCTCTGGCTATGCCCCACAATCTTTTCAGGGCGTCCCCTCCATTCACTATTTTCCAACCGTTTCCTTGAGTGATGATGATGCTCCTCTCTTTCATTACTTTCACTTTCACGAGCCTTACTCCCGTGCCTGGACCCAATCTCCTCAACACGCTCCCGCTTTCTTGTCTCTTCATCTCTTACCCTTCTCACATGTGTCTCATCATCTCTTCTTTGCCGAGCTCCAGCAGAACTACTATCCCTCCGCATTTCAAAGTCTGTGGTCTTTGGATGCAATTGATGTGCAGGATTAGGGTAAGATTCTCTACTGGGGTGATGAGAATCTTCTCTGACTTTTACAGGCATGAGGTTTCTCCCAACATCTAGCCTACCATCTCTGTCAGTACTACCTCTCTTTCGGAAGCTATTTTCATCTTCATCGCGACGTCTTCTCATCTCACCCATTCGTCTAGAACGTGCCTCTTGAACGACTTCTTCCTCACCAGTTTCGCGCTTCTTTTGATAATCCCTGCTGCCCCCTGATCTTGCTCTGCTGTTGTCACTGCTACGTGTTGGCATTAGGTCATACCCCTCGTCAATATCCATCACTGCAGGTTGATCAGCTTTAGAGATAACTTGTCCATCTCCACTAGCATCATTTGTAAGTGTCACATCCCTACTCATTTCATCCTCATCTATCCTAACACTGCTGTCAGCTGTAGCAAGTTCATTGTGCAAATCATCTTTATGTTCTGAAACCGAACCCCTCACACCATCAACTTGAACATGAGATGATGACTCTGGAGTCTGATTTCCATCACTGCTTCTACTTGATTTTCCCTTACTTGTATCATAGGATTTGCTACCTACAGCAGCATGATTAGAGTTGACACGTACGTCCCCCTGTGACCGCCTGAAAATTGGAGAAGTACATAAAGCTTTTATTACCGCTCAAAGGCTATAGTTTCTTAAGTATTTGAATTATGCCAAGTATACAACTAAAAAGCAGCAGAATTTTTTTTTTGATTGAACGTATCAAGAGAGGAACTGGACGGAAATGCAACGGTTACACAGCACAGCTTTTACAGGTTTCCAAGCCAATGACAATTACATTACCTTCCTTCATGATGCAAGCCAAAAGCCCCTGGAGGATAGACAGGGTTATGCCCTTTTGAACCAGGACGATAATGAATAGGTGCTGCTTCTGATGGGAAAGGCAGAGTACCATCTCCTTCATAAGATTCATTATCAGGCTGTTCAGCCATATCCTCTTCAATCTCGTGGTCCCCTTTAAGATCCTCTCCTTGCACCCCGAGTTGCTCATCATTACCGTTATCAGTGGATAAATCATCATCCACGGAGCCCTGCAACACAATCTGTTCACCCAATAAACTTTAATCAGAGCATCGTCCATGCAGATTAAGACTCTGAAACCATAGAATAATGCAGTATCAAAAACAAAAAGAGTGTTTGTACCTCTATGACTGAATCGGTATCACGGGCTCGCTGTGGTCTGGTTTCTGCGGATGGAAGACGCTCACCATAACCACCTTCCACTTGAATTGCCCTCCCTGGTGGCTGGTAAAAAAATAAGCAGCATACTAACGTGTAAGGATCACGGAGATACAAACTTAAAGAAGATGTAAAAGAGCACGTGGTGATTACGGAATGTAATAGGAAAGAGTAAAGGAGAAGAGAGATAAATTAAGGTTCACCATGAAGACACAAAATATCCAAGATATGTTAGTTGTCTAAAAAAAATCCAATTGGCTAGACAAGAAGAAAACAGCTAAACCTACCATCATCGGCCGTGCATGTGCAGCTCCTCTTCCTTGGCCAGTTGAATCACCTTGCCCACCATCTATCTTTCCAGGATTCAAATTTTCAACAGTATCTTGACCACCAGCTGCAAGAGCAAGTTCGGGAGGCAGATCCGGATCGTAGTCCTGAAAGAATACAGAAAGTACACTTATGTTTGTACTCACTATCTCCCTTTTTTGACAAGTAATCGCCATAATTCAAAAAATTAAGAGAAATAAAAAAGCAGCCACTTCTCACTACCTGCACGGATCGCCCACTTTCATACACCCGGATTTTGGACTGCATGGTAGCTTCCAGACGTAGTTGCCCCTGCACAATCTCGACATTAGCCTCACATAGTGATACGAAGATTGGTAAATTCATGTAAGCTACAAAGCAAAAAACTTGCCAGCTGTTTGCAGTAATCTTTCCAGGCCTCCTCGTTCAATCCAAAATTGAAAAAATCAGATATATCAACACCAGGATTTCTCCATGTCTTTTCCTCTATGCCATCAATGTCAATATCAAATACCGTTCTGAAACATAAAACATAAAATTAGGAAAGAGCATGTGGGGACAAATCACAGATATAAAAATATATGCAAAAATAATGAATGTTATTATATAATTAAACAACTACACTAGCATGGCTAAGGACTAATCTTAAGCTTGAACCTAATACGTCTCATGTAAACGCATATCATATCATATGACATCCACATCATTGACTCGATTGCAGAATTTGCAGGTAGGTAATTCCATTTTTTAGATTTTGTTATAATTCAATGGTTATTTCAGTGGAATTATTCATAGGAGTTCAACCCAAAAAAATGGAAATACCAACTCTCTCAGCTATGACATAATTCTACTTATCACAAAGCGGCAATAACAAATAAGTACAGAGCTACCGACTGATTACAGGAAGACATACTAATGCAGCTAAACATGTTACCAGCTTCGCAAATGAAGACCAGAGAGACATTTCTACATTTAAAATGGAGAACTTTCAAATGGGATAACCATTTGAAAGTTGAACAGGAAGTGCAAAACTGTGTATGATAGAGATATAATCCTGACGTGGAGGCAAGTTACAGTAGCAGATATCTTTACTTGGGGACTCTCATAATCTCCAACAAAATCACAAGATAACTGAGAAAGGAAGATGTTAATGTATCCAAACGGAACAGGACAGACTCGTATCCGAGAAAAACAATTGAAAAAAGAAAATGCTTATCTGATAGTTACAACAACTGCATATTCTCATGAATAGGTATGCCAATTGACACAATTCATATGGACCTATGTACTATGTATCAGGAATAACTTACTTGTGAGATGGAAGTGTGAACTCCGGTCCTCTTCCAAATTGTCCAGGGAATCCAAAACCTGGCTGAAACCCTTTCTGCATGGGAGGACCACCCTTCACCCCCATAGGTCTCCAATCACCTCTACCAGCTCCAGGAACAGTGCCCATGTTGCCAAGGGGGCGAACTTGGTTTTGGAGACCTCCAGGACCAACATTACCTCCACCAGGTACCATTGCTGCACCGGGTCTTACATACTAATGCCAAACAAAAAAAGAGGAAAAAAAAAAAGTTAGTTTAACTGATAATTAACAATCAAAGTTTAGAAATGCCATAAAAGGGTTTCTGGCACAAGAGTTTGGAAACATTCAAATGCAGAAACAGTAAGCACAGCAGTGAATATTCGGTTAGCATTATATGAACTAGATGCATAAATACTGTTTGGTAACATGAAATTCATGGTTCTAAATAAGCAGAGTAGCTGTGAGATGTAAAGATCCTAGACTCAACTCACTCTGGTGTGACAATTACACGTTTAACTTTCTAATCTCTATTTCCATGCACCAAAACTTACTGCCTGGAGATGTACTCCAATTATCTATATCTCACAACTATACATTAATAAATAAAAGTGTAAAAATCCATGACAATAGTGTATGCTAATCCTAATCACCTAGGACCATCTTGATTCTTAACAAAGTTATCTTTAGTGCGCAACAAAAAGAGGAGACAGCCCAAAAGAATGGTTGTTCACTATTTCTTGCAGTTTGGGAGAGCACTGTCTACTAGCATTCAAGCATCTTTCGACGGTTTCTATCGACAAATAGTGTATCAAATAGACCTCAACTTGCATAGCACACTGCCCATGCTATCAAAAAACATCCAGGTGAGACAGAAAAGGAAAGATAACTCCATTAAGTCAAACTGCATTTTTCCGGCGAGAACCATGAGCTGATGAGCTGAGGTGTCAGCTAGGATTACTTTGCAAAGAGATCTAAGCAACTGAGAACATGGTTTTGGATAAGCTCTTGGGTCGTCCATTGAGATTAGAAATCACATTTTTGTTTGGTTAAGCTCTAAAATCTTTGATGGTAGGCAAACAAACTCCACTTGTGCTTGATGATCTTTGAAAGAAACAGTTAGTGATCAGAGACCTAAATCACGCTGTGGAACTGAGACAACTCTTAACATAACAACCAAAACGATTTAGGCTTTCAACTCCTTGCACTGACAACAACTTGTTCCACAAACATTGCTTTGCAAACACTTGTAATTGAACAACAAACAAGGATTAAGCAAATTAACTGTATTTATAAAACCTTTTCTATATAGTAAGAACATTTACATTGTACAATTACCGAGCTAGAAAGTCCAATACTATAACACAACAATGGCACAATTTACATCACTAATTCCCATTGATGTGCAAGAAAACAAATAACAGCTTATAACTACTATATATAACTTTTCATTCTTTTGATTTTTTTCTTTTACAAGTGATGTAAAACTGACCTTAAACTGAGAATGATGTGGATGAAACCCTTGATTTGGATACATTGGTCTCACCCCGCCAGCATTAGGCATCATGACTCCACCATTCAAAGCTTTAGGTCCTCCTTCGCCAATTTCCTTCCTTTCGCCGCCATCACCCATCTGCTTAGTCCCATCCTCGCCCAATTCTTGTTGGTCTCCAAGCTGATGAATCTGATCATCGCCAGCAACAATAACCAAATCTTGACCATCTTCATCTTCTTCACCCTCATGTTCTTTCCCATTCATGCCGTCATGCTCGTCCTCATTAAGAACTATCTTGAGATCATCTTCGCTATCACTGTCACTATCCCATTCGTCCTCCTCTCTTTTCGAAGCATCCATAGGTTCTCCCTCCTCTTCCTCATCCTGAAAAACCCTAGGAGCAGCAGCAGCAGGAGGATTAAATTGAGATGAAGATGAAGACAAACCTGGAATCATAGGTTGTCCATCACCATCACCGTCATCCATATCCATCCTCTCAATTTTCAGTTCTCCTCCAGCACCAGCAACGGAACCGCTCTCATCATCATCTCCATCAACTCGAACATCATCGCCAATTTCAGAACTCACAAAAGGTTCTGATTTTACAGATACACCAAAATCAAGAACCCTACTTGCATCTGCTTTGGGTGAAACCCTAGTTACTACCTCTTCTTCTGTAACAAAATTCTCCCCACCATGATTTCGATCCGAAACTAGGGTTTCAGAAGGAATAGATAATTTAGGATTGGAAGAACCACCATATGATTTTTTATCACCATCATTGCTGAGATCGGAAGAAAGGGGTTGCGGTGGTGGTGGTTGTTGCGGTGGTTGTGATGAAGAAGAGGGGGTAGTGAAAGGAAGAAGAACATCTGTATAGAGATCTCCGAAATCATCATCTTCGTCTTCCATGAAAGACATAATAATGAAGATTTGGGGGAAATTGAAGAAGAAGGGGTTTTCTGAAAGAGGAACCTCCTAAGGGTTTCTGTCTATGCGATGCGTAGTATCTCCTCTTAAACTCTATTTTTGAGTGTGCGTTTTGTTTTACTTAAGAAAACTTTCCGAACTTCTGAACTGAAAAAAAATCCGCATGGTAACTAGTTTGAAGCCTGTTTGGGAACTAGAAACAGAAGTGCTTGTGCTTTTCTTGAAACATAGGTCAGTTTTCAAATTGTGGAAGCAAAAGTCACCGGAGTTCGTATTTGGACACAAATCTACTTCTGATTTCTGCTTTTCCAAAAGTCGAAATCTATTTTGCTTCGTAAAAAGTTAACTTTTCGACTTCTAGAAGTCGTTTTGGAATTTGACAGCCAAATTGACTTCTGACTTTTCGACTTTTATAAGTCGAAAAGCTATTTATGATGTGTTATCCAAACGGGTTAGCTTTGCAGAAAATGTATTTTTATGTTGCTTTTATAAGTCGTTTTAAAATTAGGTTTCCAAACTAATTTTGACTTTTCGATCTTTTTAAGTCGGAAAGTTATTTTTTATGTGTGATCCTGGGATTGTTCTGGTGGGAGCGGCAACTTTTTATCCTAGGAACCAGCTCGATAGAACGATGATGGTAATTTAGTGCAATCCTCTTCTTGAAGACTTCGATTTAACTGAGCATGCATTCTTACAAATCGTAAAATACAACACTTGTTTACTGTATAAATAAATTGAAAATGGAAATATTCGGGCATCTGATTTATCATAATTTTAGTTTGACATTTCTGTGTGCTCTGACTTCAGGGTACCCTGTATGAAGAGGGGAGGCATAAGGTTTTTACCATAAATCATCACTTTTAGTTCAAGTCGGCGTTGATCACCAATATTAGAGTGTCGGTGATGTTCAACCAATATCAATTAAATAGTTTTATTCGGGATGGCAAGCCATGCTAAGGAAGTGGGAACATAATTGTTAGTGACCCGTACTTAAATTGGGAAAGCCTTAAGTTCCAAATAACAATCAGAGACGGAAGAACTGTTTATAGTTATAATATTGCACATGTTGGTTGCCAATTTGGACAAACATTCGAGGGAAGCCAATAAGATTCAATATTAAATCTTCTACGATTACTGTTAGTTATGTAAGAAGGAGAACATAGTTAAATTTGTTTGTATACCTTTATCAAATTGAGAGGAATAACAAAAAGGAAAGGGTACCAAGTACACCACCAGCTTTTTCGTTCGATAACCTGTATGGAAAAACCCTGATACAATTACAAGTATGTCAAAGCAAAGACCCTTAGAGAAGATTGTATATAAAGTTTTTCTCTTTCTCTTACACAATCAATATGTATAGACCAAAGGTCTGTGTTCTACCAAGTTCAAAACTTGTAATCTATCTTTCAAGATGTGAATTCAAGAAGAACAAGTTTTGTTTTATATCTTAGACAATACCGGCTTAAACTGCCTAGATCGATTACATACTACTTATGTTATAAACAATATGAAGCGGAAAAGAAAAAAACACAATAAACAAAAAAAAAATGTTATCAAGGAAAACTGCACCCGCAGAAAAATCTCGGGATCTCGTCCAGCTTTGAACACAACATTGTATTAAACCGCTACAAACACTAGGCTACTATCTGTCTTCAAACTAGAATGTAGTTGAGACCCATTTGACCCTCCAAGAAATTCAGTTGCAGTCATGTTCCTTATTCTCTTGAACCTCGTAAGCTTCTACGCCTAAGAGTTCCCTTTTGATATGTTGCAATCTAGGTTTCCAACTCTGTTTGCAGTAGGCTTGATTCCCTTAGTTGACGTCATTTACAACCTAAGAGTTGCTTCAACCTCAGTGAAGACTTTTGATACATATTTGCCTCTAACAGATAAGCCTATTTGACTTCCCTTTTCATATGTTCCAATCTGTATTTGGAAATCTGTTTGCAATAACAAAGTTCAGCCTCACGACCGGAACACTTATACACTCTGTTAGCAAAGAAGCCTAAATCACTAACCACCTTTAAAGTACAATCCAAACAAATCAAAGAAGAGTTTAAATATTTATCTTGAGGAATCACAAAGTCTGCGACGAAGATAACTTTGTGATTTCTATTTATCTTGAACCTGATCTAAAGTTCGTGGACTTCATAACAAGATCCGAAACACAAGAACTTTCAGGTAAAGCATAGTCTGGTCGGGCTTAACAAATCCCTAAGTGAAGTCTTTAAAGTCTTAACCTAGAATACAGTTTCATAAAAAAATCTAGGTTATAGAGGACGACTATATCTTTGCAACTAGGACACAAGGGTGCAAGGGATTAAGAAATCTTGTTACAAGAGTCTCTTTATTTATAGATTTTCAAGGTCACAGATAGCCTTGAATTTAAGCTAAGGTTAGCTTGAGATTCAAGCAAACACTTTCTCAGTTTATATGTAATTCTTATTAGGGATTCATGTAAGCATATGAGAAGTCCGCCTTAAAATTACACATAAGAATATGCACTATGGTACAGGGTTATGGAACCATGCACAATGATAGTCCATAGCGGAAAATATGTCTTTGAACTTGCAAGCACTAAGCGGCGTGCAATAACACTCATGACTAAACAATAATCCACAAGCCTAAAGTTATATTGTGAACAAAATTATCTTAGAAGTGTCTATGAGAGTTGTAGAAAAAGCCAAGATAGTCATGTTAGACAGTTCGTTACCTTCTGCCAAACTGGAATTTGATAGGTTTGTCATCTAGGTTTGCAAACCTTTGGCAGTTCGCGAAGTCAAGCCATAAGGGTTTGCAAACCATCATTCCCGTACTCAGATGTAAAGAGTTTGCAAACCTATATAGTTTGTGAAATTCAAACTGACTAGGTAATACATGCAAGTATGTGTACATTGTTCAAAGCAATTCTATATCTCTCATAATTAAATTTGAAATGTTCCCAATAGCCATAGACAGTATGCGCTGTTGCTTAGGAAATTTCCAAATGATCAACTTGAAACAAAAATAGTTTGTGAATAATAAATTATTCTAACTAAGATTGCTAAGGATCCATGAACATCCATTGCTTAAATCACGTTTCATAGTTTAACCTAAACAAGCTTGAATTCAAATTTTCTTTTTTGCAATATTAAATCCACTAAGATCATATGATATAGTCTCATAAGATAGAATGGTATATCCCATGAGTAAATAAATATGTCGGTCTTCAATACCTCTTTGTTGATGAAGTTTTCGCAAATTTCTTCATTTGTTCTTCGATCTTCAATCTTCAAGGGTTATTCAATGATGTTTGATACTCAACTATCATATTTTAATCCTAGTCCGAGACTTGATTTTAGTAGACTAAAACTCAAGATATAGTTTTGTGCATCTAACATTGATAACAAGCTTGAGATAGCAAAACTTGCGTGCTCGACCAAGTTATGCCTTTATAAACAGTGTTAATAGTTTAAGGTCCAAAACTCATTTACATCGAAAATGAGTGTAGTGCTTATATATGATTTCATGAGTCCATATTTGTTGCAATAAATATTAATGAGAGTAGTGCTTGTAAAAGACCTTTGTTTTAGTTGGTAGGTTTCGAATGTGATAAAACTTTTTCTAAAGTGGATTGAATAATCTTATAATTGTAGTACGAGCTGTAAAATAAACATTAGGAAACGGTCCAAATCATTAATGATGTGGCAATGAAAATAACTCTATCGCTTGTTTGACTTTGACTAAGTAAGTTATTATTCTTTATTTTATCAATAAACTTGATATGAAGGCTAAGACAATCGGGGGGTGGGGTGGGGGGGTGTATCAGCAATTAAATTAAAAATACCTGTTTTAGTGGTGCATGACCTATATATCATCATAGCCTTCTAAATTTACTTTTCTAAATCGATTTTAGAAGAACAAAATAATGAAAAACAAAAACAGCAATAAATTCAAAAATACACAAGAGATTTGATTTGCTCCATAGAAAATTAAACCCATATTGGTTAGGTTAAAGATGAATAAAGGAAAAAGGTAAAGAAGCACCGTCTGAGATGACGGTTGTCTAATTTCAAATTATCCAAAAACCAAAATTTGTATATATTTGAATTTCTCATATTCATTAATCTTAATATATGACTATCAATTTATACTTTACCGCAAAGATGCAAGCTTTTTTCCTTTTTGTTGTTTTTCCATGCACGCATGTATTAAAGCCATATTTATTTGAAATTATGTGTTGGTTGAGAAACACGTTAGTGATCATCAGAATAATCTTTAATTTTCAGACAACAGTTACATGATCATGTTTTGGATTGAACTATTATCCATTTCACCACAACAATCTTCACCATACAATAGCAAGAACTTATTTATCGATCGATAAAAAAAAAGGATTAAAGATATTTTTCCAAATGTGTATTTAACTTGTAACATAGACATGCATGAGGAGACAATCTCCAATATTCCAAGATATTGTCCCATTTTTTGTTTTTTTGCAGCCCGGGTTTATTAGTTTGAGCTAAATGAGCAACAAAGTTAGTTTGCATGCCGCGTCATCTACGATTTGAGCATGAAATATGTAAAATCTGGAGGCTACCAAGATTTTGCAAAAGGATTAGTAAAATCCTTTTGTTGTAGGATCCCGACCCTATAGATAAATGGTCTTAAACTGATAACTAAACACTATAATTTATTCGGTATCTTACTAGCTATATCATGCATCTTTATTGTTATGTTGGTAAAGGGTGATGTGATCCTTTACTTATAATGGCAAGCAAAATTAACTTATACATACCTTAATCTTTCAATTTTGAAGGAATGCTTTCCAAGTGAGATCTTTGTTTCTCCCTTTTCTCTAGCATTCACGAGCCGAAATCGCATTACATAGATATATCTAAAGTTAATAAAAATATCTATCAGAAGTGGTGGGGAAGTATTGGGTAGAAGGGGATGTTAATTGACAATATTATAGGTGTAAACATGGTGGGTTCGACCTTATCATCGGAGGAAGCCCATGTAATAATCTCTTGGGAAGTCGAGATTGGAAATGATTTTTAAGGGAAGCAACCAACGGTTTCCTTTTATTTTTATCCAATACTAGATATTGGCATATGCTTTATGGTTACAAAGCAAGCGAAAATCTAACTGAAAAGCTTTATTTAACTGGGGTACATTATTAGTTATTACAAAAACAATATAGTTTTTGTTATATATCAAAGTCTAAGTTGAATAAAAAGATTTATTTAAAGTTGTATTTAAATATTTAAAACTAATGAAACATTAATGAGCTTCTTAAGTACATTTTTGTATATTCAAATTTTTCATAGGTGCATGTATGTTATGTAAGAATAACTGACATTATAATCAGGAGCAATATAAGCTTTGTCATTAAAGTCTAACACGAAGAAAAACACATATATGAAGTTGTATTTGAATATGTAAAGCTAATGAAAATATAATGAACATTAGTATTTTGTAGGTTCATTTTTGTATTTTCAAAACACATTCATGTATGTTCTTTTACTAGGTAAACGTAAAATATATTTGAGATTAAATATTCATGTTGTCCAACGAGACTTTTATATAAGTGTATTTTATAGAGGTTATACAGAAGTAGGATCACCAAATATATATGAACTCTTATATATGGAAATATGTGTTGTGAAGATCACCTAACACCTTCTTGTTTAAAAGACCACAACAACCTCTTATTTATGGGTGCTGGATACCAATCTTAACTGTTGGAAAAGTTCGATATATTTGATCTATTTAAATCAAAATTTATATTCAACACATCTTAATATATATTAAAACTTACCGATCATACTCATGTTGATATTTAATAAAATGGGTATCGTAATCGAGAATAAAGCAAAAAAGATCCAAAAACCCCAAGTTATCCATGATATTGTCTCCGCCCGTTTTTTGGTGTTTGTTGATTTCTCAAATAAGCCAAAATAATAGCTCTTGCCATATTTATTTTTTATACTTTATGTTTATGCGTCTCTCAATAGTTGTTTTGTATCTTAATTTGTACTTGTTATCTCAATCTCGATAAGTTCCTTCATCTCTTTACTCACCCTCCTAATTAAGTCCCAGGAAAGATAAAATTTCAATGAATTTGTTTCATAAATCATGACTGATATCAACACCTCTAAATATCAACATTGTTTTGCATCCCGATGAATCATCACCAAGTTGATCAGGACTCCAAAAAATAATACGAAAAGTGATGATTTGATTCTAATATTTTTTATGGTTATTGCGGCAGCCTTCTTCATATTGGATTTATATTTCGCAATCTGATCGAGGTTATTGTCCTTTGTAAAACAAAAGATAGTATAGTAATAGATATTAAAGCATATGATGATAATACTAGTTCAGTATCTTAATACTAGCTTAAAGTATATGTTAAATCTTTCAGTTTGATCATTATACAACTGAAATGCATTATCTATTTCTCATAATTATCATGTTCCTGTTTTCTACATATAACCAAAGATTGAGAAAGTAATAACATATTGATATGACATCAAAAGTTTCACATATCAATATAAAAACTACATAAATCTAGAAAAGTAAGTAAGTTGAAAAAGCACAAAAGAGTCATTCGGAACAGAAAATCGAGTATAGTGATTAATTTGGGACTATTAATGCGCAAAAAAGAGGGTTTTCTTTTATTTAACCACCAAATCAAATGAATTTATTAATATAAAAAAGGATATAAGTCTAAACAGAAAAACAAAACCAAAATAGAGGTAACATACTACCTAACTTAAGGAGGTAGGTAGAGAAGATAAATTGCTTTCAGACATACAACGGTAACATTGAAAATCTTACCCTTGAAAATCCCCACATTTTTTTCTTGCCAAATGCTCCACATTATCACTATAGGTTTCAAATTGAAGTAATAACTTTATTATGTTGCGGCAGATTCCACGGTCGTATGGCTTGAGAAAAATCTTGAGGCATAGTAAAAAAAACATCTAATATTTTATAAAATTCTAACAAAATTTTCTTCGCAAATAGCACAGAAGAGTTCTCTATTGAAAATCGGTACGTAAATATCTCTACTAGAAGCTTAGCTTACTGATTGCTTTGAATATCCAGTTTACAGATAAAAAAATTAATGCCTAAACAAATAAGAGATAGTATTTTCTTTAATATTTTGGATCATGATTAGATTAAGTTAATTGTTCTAATTTAAGCCGAACTACTAATAATGTAGACTGTATATGATTTAAAGTGATAATCATGAATTCGATCTTATTTGTGGTTGAGTTATGTTGCACCGTGGCGATCCTTTTTTCAATTCCAAATCTCCAACTACATTTAGCAAGCATTGACTGATCGAAGTGTTATAGACTTCTCAGGCCGAGATCGCGTTGTTCAATTGGAGAACATACCAATTCACGATTAGCAAGGCGCTTTCTAATTATTTACTCAGCGTCATTCAAGAGAAATTCCCTCATTTTCTTCTCTAAATTTTTGATTACAAAAGTCGGTGCCTTAAAAAAGCTGAAGTTATAAAGAGGCAGACTAGATAATACACTGAGCTTAACCTTACCACCTTTTGTGAGTTTAATTCTTTTCCAAGAAGCTAAGTTGCAATCATACCTCTCCACAATAGGATTACATAGAGATTTAGAGTTCGATTTTTCTCTAAGGGGTGAAACAAGGTAAAAAACAGGTAGAGCGTCAATCATACATCCTAATTCGTCTGCCCAAACTGCAAGAGATGAAGTTTCACAAATTCATACTAGCTTTGTGTTTGAATTATTTTACTCTAAGACCTGAAACAATTTCAAAATATTTTAACGCACTAAACACGAAGTGAATTTCATTCCAATCAACCTTAAGGAAGAGAATTGTGTCATCATCACAATGCAGATGTAAAATTTCAAATCACCTTCCTCAATAACAAATCCACTAAGAAGACCATTGTGAGAGAGATTATCTAAGAATCTTGCAAATCATCCATGGCTAAGTTAAACAAAATGGAGGGGATGATCACCTTATATTACTCCCTTGAACACCCAAAAGAACCAAAAGGGGGATCCATTAATCAGAATGAAGAAAGTGACGGTAAAGTAGCAAAAGTTTATCCAACTACACCATTAATCTTTAAAATCCATTTTACTCATAACTGATTGAATATACGACCAATTAATAATATCGCATACTTTCTCAAGATCAATCTTACATATAATACCATCAAACTTATCTTTAATCTTTTAATCCACCAGCTCATTAGCAATTAAATATACTACATTGGTTTGCCTGCCTTCCACATATGCAAATTTGTTTCTGAAATAATCTTAGGAATTAAAAGGATAAAAAATTTATGAGGCACAATTTTCAGGGGGCATGAAAAATGGGGAGGTGCCACTTGTCTCTCACGTCAACCGTTTCTAACCGATTCAACTTCCAATTATTTAAACGAATGATAGTTTGGGTGGTCTCGGTGCTCAACTAAATTTACTTCTCTCTCTGTCAAGTTCTCATAACACCACTATTCCAGAAGAATAATCGTCTACAAGCAATTGTATTCACATCTTATATACATGGTAAAATTATGGCTTTAATGGAGAAATATATTTTAATTTTTTGCTTCTGAAAAATAAAATAAAATGTGTATTAATAACAAAGATACAAACAAAAGAGAAAATGTTATACGCGAGATAGTAGTGGTGAATGTAAATGGAATAAATTGATGTACTTATGCATAAGAAACTGCATCCATGTCTTTTTCACCTTTAAACCTTAACTCTAACAATAATTCTAATTTAAAGAAAACACCACCACCCAAAATAGCTGCCAGATCAGAAGGCTAATTAATTTGACTGAAAATGATGTAAATTTCAGTAAACCCTAAATGGATCTGGTGTATCTTTTTCTTCTTTTCCTTGTCTTGTCTTTCGGCTTAATGTCTATTTACAGTCTAATTTTATTAAAATTAGGGTTTTGTTTGCTTTGATAACCGATAGGGAAATTAAAACTAGGAAAACTAAATTTAAGAGAGAAGCAGATTTTGTTGAATACCGAAACTACCAAAATTACCCTTCTTTCAAATTGAAATGGTTAGATACAGTTGACGGGAACGACAAGTGGCATCTCCCAATTTGTCCTTCATCCCCCATCAAAATTTGCACCTTATCAATAATTTATCCGCATTAAAGCACTACGTATTTTTGCAGGGACTTTTGCTAGTGAGAAGACTAACTAGTCTTAGATCCAAGACACTATGTACATGCCTCTTTTTGGGGATCAAAGAAATGAAAGAGAAATTATGGATAGATATTAATCTTACTTTGTGAACTGAACTCAGAAACTGTGCCCATGATATCTTCTTTAGGGAAAGACCAACAATTCATAAATAGGATAATGGGAAATCCATCCGAGCCAGGTGCCTTTACCGCTTCCAAGTCATTTATAGCTTCGAAGACTTCTTCCTAAGAAATATCGTTTTCAACTACACTGACGAGAAACCACATTGCTTTAAATCTGAAGAGAGGAGGTCCTTAGGTAGTGTCAACAGTGCATAAATAGGATAATGGGAAATCCATCCGAGCCAGGTGCCTTTACCGCTTCCAAGTCATTTATAGCTTCAAAGACTTCTTCCTAAGAAATATCTTTTTCAACTACACTGACGAGAAACCACATTGCTTTTAAATCTGAAGAGAGGAGAGCCTTAGGTAGTGTCAACAGTGTCAAGTAGCTGTGACGGAGGATCTAAAATAGGTCTTGAGAGACCAACCTGAGTAACCATGGGAAATTTCTTTTCAAAAGCCAGAGAAATAAAAAAATCTATCAAGTCGACAAAGAACTGGGTTATCTTCTGCACTGTTCTATGTGAATCTAGCACCCTTGATAAGCATACTCTGGGATGTTCTCTTACAATTTTTCTTTTCTTCAATGCATTTTACGACATTAAAATCTCCCCTAAAAGCCTATGCAAGTGAGGACCACATTCTCTTCACAGCTCCATATATCTCAAGTTATAAAATGATAGATGTTCATGTTACAAGTGATTGAATACTTTGATTTTTGTAGGGGCCAGTACAAAAAAGTTCATTATGCTAGACCCAAACCAACTAAATTATCCCAAGGTTATAACATGATATAATGTTCATGTTACAAGTGATAGAATACACTGATTTTTGCGAAGGTAAGTACTAAAAAGTTCATTATACTAAACTCAGACTAATGAGACCAACTAAATTATCCCAAAGTTATAGAATGATAGATGTAGATATTACAAATGACTGAATACGCCAATTTTTATGAGGACAATGTTCATTTTGCTAAACCTGGATCGACACCACCAACCAAATTGTCCCAAATTATAACATGATAGATGTTCATGTCATAGTGACCAAATACGTTAAAATGATACTACCTCCGTTTTAAAAGAATATGCTGGTTTCACCTACAAATTATAGGTGACTGTTTACGAGGACAAATGCCAAAAAGCACCAGGACCAGGACCAACTAAATTATCCCAAGGTTATAAACCAAACATATTGACGATGTGCGTACACTACTGAGGAAAGAAAAAACCAAGTCGGCTTTGGCTTTCTTTCTCTCTCTAATAATTGTGGGCCATCTCAGAGAGAGCTTCCTCGTTCTCGACAAAACCCTAATCTTTTCGTTCTTTTTCATATAATCCCCCTCTTGGAGGAAAAAAAATCCCTAAAGAAATTTCAAAGAAAAGAAGGAAAAAAAAAAGAATCCCCAAATGAATAAAACCCTAGAACTCAGATCTATCTGTTGATACAGGTTCGGTCTCAGATCTTAATTCTTCAGGTTCCGATCCTGATCTTGTTCTTTCTCTTTTTTTTTTCAGGATTTTTTTTTAGATTTTCTTTTCGGGATTTTTGTTATGATACTTGCAGATCTGTGTATTTTAAGAAATGTCTGATGTATTAAAAGACGATTCGATTGAAATCAGAGATGTATGGAGTGATAATCTAGAATCTGAATTTGAATATATTCGTAAAATAGTTGATGATTTTCCATATATAGCTATGGATACTGAGTTTCCAGGGATTGTTTTGCGTCCAGTTGGTAATTTCAAAACTAGTTCTGAATATCATTATCAAACACTTAAAGCAAATGTTGATATGTTGAAATTGATTCAGTTAGGGCTTACTTTTTCTGATGAAGATGGGAATTTACCAACAGGGAACGATAATAAGTACTGTGTTTGGCAATTCAATTTTAAGGAGTTTAATGTGAATGATGATGTGTTTGCTCAAGATTCCATTGAATTGTTGCGTCAATGTGGGATTGATTTTGGTAAGAATAGTGAAAAGGGGATTGATGCTCTTCGTTTCGGTGAGTTGTTGATGACATCTGGGGTTGTGTTGAATGATAATGTTCATTGGGTTACATTTCACAGTGGTTATGATTTCGGGTACTTGTTGAAGCTGCTCACTTGTAGGACATTGCCTGATTCACAGACTGAGTTTTTCGAGCTTATCAAGGTGTTTTTCCCAGAGATTTATGATATCAAACATTTGATGAAGTACTGTAACAGCCTTCACGGTGGGTTGAACAAGCTTGCGGAATTGCTTCGTGTGGAAAGAGTTGGGGTTTGTCATCAAGCTGGTTCTGATAGTTTGCTCACTGCTTGTACATTCAGGAAACTGAAACAGCAATACTTTAGTGGATCAACTGAGAAATACTCAGGTGTGTTGTATGGTCTTGGTGTTGAAAATGGCCAAAATACTAATTGAAAGAAAAAAGTTCAGAATTATTAAATAAAAGAAAGAAAAAAAAAACGGTTTGGTTGATTAGATTTTTGGTGTTGTTTGTGATGGCTTATATTCTGCGTATTTGTTTTTGGCGAATTGGTTGGTGTTTTAGTTTTTCTTTTTCTCTTCTGTTTAGTTATGTTTGCTCTCGATGAAATTTAGGGTGGCATATGCCAGTCTATTGCCAAGTATTCTGCGCTGCTCATAATTCATTGTTTACTGTAGTGTTTACTGTATATAACTAGGTTCGTGCAATTGCTTAGAACCAGGCGCAGCTCATTCATTTTGGATTAAACCCTGCCCTCCTGCTC
>JAJJMB010010315.1:4893654-4920300 GCA_023531105.1 Papaver atlanticum | reverse complement strand
AAGCACCAGGCGCAGCTCATTCATTTTGGATTAAACCCTGCCCTCCTCCTAGGCTGAATGTTGGTCGAACTTACCAGTATTCTGCACTGCTCATAATTCATTCTTTACTGAGTGTTTACAGGGAATAACCAAATAACCGTGCCATAATGACACTAAGTAATTTATTTTTGCTAAATCTGAATTCTAAAATTTAAGTTGTGTAACGACATAAAAAAGCACAGTGAAATCAATAATGGTTACATCCAACTGTGTCATCTTGCTGCTTCCATAGATTTAGTTAGTCATCTTCCCTTCCTGATGACTTGGTCCTATCTTTCATATGAAGGTTCCTGCATCTGAAGCTGAAACTCTGTCTACTCCTAGAGATCATACAAGTGAGACGACAATATTTAGAGAACGAGGATAGAGGATCAAGAAACCGTCAGTAAATGATCCAAATAAAGTTGATGAATTTTCAGAAAAGAATTACAAACATACCATAGAATAGAATCCGGATTGGCTTATAGGAAGAGAATCCTTCTATATTTTTTTGGAGCAGAAATTGATGTTTGTGGTGTTAGAACAGAAAATCAGCCTTTTCAGCGTTCTTTGGAAAAATCGGGGAAGAGTATATTTGGTTTTTCCAGTTTCACAAAGAAAGCAAGTGATTTGCATCTCTTTAAGGGAAGGAAAAATCAGTAACAATCATCACTTGGCAAAACGAACAATACGAGATAAATCTTCAAAGAGTTCTTCTTGGATATTGCGAATGTTGGTCCACTTTTCTTTAAAAAATAATTTACAAATGCGCATCAAGCAAAAAAGTCCTAGCATTTTTAGTGGCCAATAGGAAGAAATTAGAGGCCACTAACTAAATAAGATAAAATAGGGTCATCCAAACCTAAAATGAAGCCACCCCTTATCTTTCAATTTTCGTGATGGCTAATTTTCCCCTCACAATCGGTAGTTTAACTATAATCGGTAGTAAATGAAGTTAAAGTAACTTCCAAATATAGAGTAGCCCAAAAAATGGATTTTGCCAAAATCCTTTATTTTTCGAATTCTAGTACTACCAGAATCGGTAGTAAATGAAGTTAAAGTAACTTCCGAATATAGAGTAGCCCCAAAAATACAATCCTTCAATTTTCGGATTTTGGTACTACCATACTCGGTAGTAAATTGTGTTAATTTAATTTCCGAATATATAATGGCCCTAAAATGAGATTTTGCAAAAATCCTTTAATTTTTGAATTTTGGTACTACTGTAATCGGTAGTAATTATGTTACTTTAACCTCTGAATATCCAAAATCCTCCAGTTTCCGAATTTTGGTACTACCATAATCGGCAGTAAATTGTGTTAATTTAACTTCCGAATGTATAGTGGCCCCAAAATGAGATTTTGCTAAAATCCTTTAAAACTTCGAGCTTTGGTACTACCATAATCGGTAGTAAATCGTGTTAATAAGTGATGCTCATTATCTACCGATTGTGTTCATGGCCCCAAATTCAAACTTTCAAAACTTAATAAAATTTCGAAATTTTCTACTTTCACAATCGGTAGTTAATGGTGTTCATTATCTACCGATTGTGCTTAATTTTTAGTACAGAAACTTGAATTTTTGAATCTAGAATAATCGGTAGATAACAATCAACCATAATCGGTAGGTAAAATAGATTGTTATCTACCGATTATGTTTCTGCTACTGTAAATCCCAGAAAAATTTCGAATCAAATTTTTGATTTCAAGCAATCAAATCCTAATTTTGGATAACAACTACTATCATCTATCCGTTTTGTTTGTTTAACTTGTGTTTTTTTTTTAATTATTTTATTTTATGTTCTAAGTTTCAACTTTAAGGTTAATGAATTTCGGGTTTTAATTTTAAACAATCAATCATAAAATTTGTTCGATCGACGATTAAAACGATGATTTTTTTTCCAATGGGTAGAAAAGAGAAGAAGAAAAGAAATGATATGATTATGAAAATAAAGGATATATAGACAATTTCTATTTTCAAGACACCCCTTAACCCCCTTCAATGATGGGAATAAAAAAATGACCCCTAAATATGCCAGTAAAATAATCTATACGAGATAAAAAAAAATTTTTTTTTTTGATAGCTTATATCAGAACGTGTAGAGCCATCGAATGTTGGGATTACAGGATCTTCCCGAACATTAGATTTATCTACTTCTAAAGCTTGAACGATACAAGAAGGTGGTCCAGATACCCAATTAAGAACAGTTCTAAAAGATTTAGCTTTCTTAGCTAGAACATCAGCCACATTGTTTTATGGATTTCCATAGATTTTAAATTTCAGTGACTCCCGAAGATTCTCTGAAAATTTAGAGATTTTTAGAGACTCTCTGAGAGTATTTTAGAGAGTTTTTGTGACTTATAGAGATAAAAAAATGAGATTTGTGGAGACAAAAAATGTAGAATATCCCCTGAAAAATTCAAAATCTCTACCCATTCTTTTATTTTCCATGTTACAATATTATAAAGTGCCATGAATACCTAATGAAAATTCTCCAAAAAAAATAAAAATACATAAACTAATGAAACATGTGTCCATTGTTAAACTAAATCTCATTGTTTTCCTGCGGCTAATTTTCATTCTCTTTATCCCACTCATCCCACATTTTATTTGCAATACTATCTCGCCACTGATTAGCATCTTCTCGTTGTTGCCTCTGAGTTTGAGTTTGGGGAATATTGTCTTCAGGATCTCTTTGATCATTGGAAGTATCTGGTTCCTCTTTGTCTTCAAAATAAAAATGAAAATAAAAAGAATCATTCAGATACTCGTTCTCCCTCTTAAGAGGTAAGGATACACGATGGTAACTATGTTGGACAATCGGATGATAACTAGGTTGGATAATTAAAAAATAGATAAGTGGATTCGTGGAGCAGTGACACTTGTTCGTTGGATGTGTATCCATGACATTTGTAAAGCGGTAGTTCGCTTTTTTTTTTTTTTTTTTTTTTTTTTTTACTGATCATATAGTTCCCAGAATCATATTTTGTGGTTCCAGGCGTGGTTACAAAGGCACCACAACATTACGCGAAAGGCAAAAAAAATGTTGATAATTGGACTACATGTAATTTCTCCATTATTCGGTTAAAAGGAAGCATGTTATCTCCATTGTCATGTTTACCAAATATTTCCCTTATTACCAAGTCTCTCAAAATATCACCTCTCAAGGAGAGATTTCAACCATGCCTATTTTCATAAAAAAAGTCTCTCCAAATCTCTAAAAATTACAAATCAATGACTTTCAATTCTTTTTTGAATAACAGGGGTGTTGAAGTGACTCTTACGAAATCCTAATCCAATAACATGGAGTTCCGGAGAATTTAATTGACTTAAAAAAAGTCTCCAACCAATAACAAGAGACATTGGGAGACTCTCCAAAAATCTTTATTGACTAACAGTAGATTTGGGAACTTTCCCAAAGTCATTTGAAATCTTGTTTGACTACCCCCCCTGTAAAAGATTTAGCTTCCTTAGCTAGAACATCAACCACATTGTTTGCTGATCTAGGGACAAAGAAAAAATCCAAAAAGTTTGAACAAAAGCTAATTTCCTGTTTTACTTCCTCTATGATGGATTTATTTTGCCAAGTTATCTGAGATGGTAATCCATTCAAATAATCAAAAAGGTTCTTGCAATCTCCTTCAACGCTGAAATCTGAGAATCTGCATTTTCTTGCCCACTTAACTGCTTGTAGGAGTCATAATGCTTCTGCTACTTCTGGTGATGCTGCTGAGATGGGTCTGCTCTTCCTTGTTCGAAACTACCTGCATCAGATCTTAGAATTAAGGAAAAACCTGTTGGTTCAATTTCTGAAACCCAAGCTGCATCTAGATTTATCTTATGATGTAGTTTCATTGGAGCTTTCCAAGTTACTGGTTTTTTCCAGTAAGGCTGGCTAAATTGTTTGTTGCATTGTATTTATCTTTATGCCAGAAGTTTAGATGTCTCTGTATTTCTAATGCTAGCTGCAAATAAGATTGGTGTTTCTTCTCAAATGTTATGTTGCATCTTTCTTTCCATATGAACCAAATTTTTGTCATTATAATTTCTATGGGTAGTACTGGATTGGCCTTTTCTATCCAATCCTTACAAATATGTAAAAAAGTGGTAGAATCACTAAAGTTTAGCTCAACTGGATATGGACTTATAGCCCATATTGCTTTTGCATAATGACACTGGAAGAATAAATGTTTTATGGATTCGTTTTCCTCACAACCAAAAGTACATTTTGGTAAGACATCATTCATAAATCTAGATAGCTTGAGGTTTGTAGAAACTGCATTCTTAAGGCATTTCCATGTGATTTTTTTTATTCTTTGAGACAGATCTAAGGACCGTAGGTCTTTCCAAAAAGAATCTGGCAGACCTAAGTTATAATTGTTGACTGTTCTTTCATTTAATTTGAGTACACAGATTTAACTGTGAAGTTTCCAGATGCTGTAAGAAGCCATCTAAGTTTATTTGTTTTGGTTTCTAAATTCCTTCCTAAAGATATTCTGATCCCATATATTTGCTCTGCTATAGAGCTTGGAAATCTAGCGTAAATTAAAGATTCATTCCACTTTTTAGTAGTTGGATCAATAAGATCCACCACAAGTGTTTTGTGAGAGTTAGTTGCATTCCTAAATTGACTCAGACTTCCAACTAAGTTAGGTGTCCAGTTATCTTTCCATAAGTTTATACTATGCCCATTCCCCACTTCCCATATACTATTTTGTTCAACCAGTTTTATTGCTTTGTATATGCATTTCCAAATCCAGGAACTCCCAGATGGAATTTTAGCTCTAAAAGTAGAGGTTTTCCTGAAATATTTGGGTTTAAGTTGAGTAACCCAAAGAGCATAAGGTTTTGTTAATAGTCTCCAAGCTAATTTGGCTATTAGAGCTAGGTTAAATTTATGCGCATTTCTGAACCCTAATCCCCCTTTACTAATGTGTTTGCACAAACAAGAGTAAGATTTGGGATAATATCCCCTACTGTTGGATTCTTTTCCCCACCAAAAGTCCCTTTGTAATGCATCTATGTTTTTGGTAATTTTTTTTAGGAATGATGAAACACCCCATTTGATAACTTGCAATGCTAGCTAATGTTGCTTTATTTATAATCATTTTACTTGCCTGAGCTAGAATTTTCCCTTTCCAACCTTGAATTTTGTGTTCCATTTTTTTTTTTAGACATCATTCTTTGATGTTTGGGTTGACCTTTCTTCCTAAAAAAACACCTCAGATTTATCAAAATTGATAAGTTGACTTGAGGCCTTACTAAAGGTTTCTATAATTTGCATAATATATCTGCATTCTTTAAGACCAGCTCTAATAAATAACAAACAATCATCAACGAAAAATAAGTGGGAAATTGGGTTATTCTTAGGTATTATTTTGACTCCATGAATTATTCTCTCAGTCTCTTTAGAGAGGAGCAGTCTAAAGAAAATCCCTATACATATAATAAAAAGATAAGAAGATAATGGGTCTCCTTGTCGTAATCCTCTAGTTGGTTTAAAAATATGTACCAGGTTTACCAGTAAGTAACATTGCTATGGAGGTTATGGAAATACATTGATATATGAGGTTGCAAAATGATTGATCAAAACCAAAAGTTTTTAGAACAGAAATTTAAAAATCCCAATTAACCCTGTCAAAAGCTTTAGAAATATCAATCTTAATCCCCATCCCAGCTTTTTTTACCTTTTTCTTTTTAAAAGAATGAATAATTTCCTGAGCAACCACTATGTTATATGAGATTTGTCTTTTAGATAGGAAAGCAGCTTGAAAAGATGAGATTATAGAATCTAAGTGTAGTTGAATTCTATTAGCTAAAATCTTTGCTATAATTTTGTAGACTATATTGCATTGCCCAAGAGGCCTGAATTGGCCGAGATCCTTTGGGTGTCTAGATTTGGGTATAAAAAAAAGGAAAGTTGTGTTCAGCTCAGGATGTAGCTCTCTTGTTCTACAAAAGTGTTGGATTGAAGTGATTATTTGTTCCCCTACAATATCCTAGTTCTGTTTGAAAAATCTAGCTGGAAATCCATCTGGTCCTGACGATTTATTTGGTTTCAATTTTTTTAGCACTTTAAGGATTTCCTCAGAAGTTGGTACTAGATTAAGAGCTACATTCTCCTCTTGAGAGATATCAGGCTGAATATTTTGGAAGAGGATTGGGTCAGGAGGTTGAGGATTAGGATTCGCTGAAAAGAGTCTACTAAAATAATCTGAAAGGACATTTTTCGTTTCAGATTTGTTAAAAGTAATTTCATCATTGTTTTTTTCCAGGCATTCTATTGAATTCCATTTCCTCATTTTTAAAGTTTTACTATGAAAGTATTTTGTGTTTTTTTCACCTAGTTGAACCATATTATCTCTTGACTGTTGTTTAGCTGTTGCTTCTTGAGTATCATATAGTTTCTCTAAAAGAACTAATTTTTCATGATTTTTCTCCTCTTTTTTTATAAATATAATTGGACACATTTAGTTTATCTATTTGCGACAGTGCCTTCTTTATTTGTTTAGCTGGTAATCCAAATATATTCTTTTTCCAAAATTCTAAATTATTACTTAAAGCTTGCAAGTTAGATACTAGGGAAACTACAAGATTATCTCGAATCACATGATTCCATGAGTCTCTTATGGTTTGAACACAAGATGCTTCCTTTTGCCAAGTTTTATAAAATTTGAATGTGACCTCAAATTTTACAAAACTACTGTCTAGAGTTAAAGCAATAGGGCTATGGTCAGATCCTACTGCTACTAAATGGGTAATTTCAGCTTTTGGGAATTGCAAGTTCCACTCAGCATTTGCCACAACCCTATTTAACCTTTCCTGGATATTAGCACCATCTTCCCTATGATTATTCCATGTGAATTCATAATCCTTAAAGCCCAAGCCAATTAGGCCTGCACTATGTAATATGTTCTGATAGTATGCACAATCAGATTTCTTGAAGGGAAGTCCACCTAATTTCTCATTTTGATCAAAAATCATATTCATATCTCCTAGAAGTATCCAAGGTAATGAATTCTTATCAACCTGTTCATCTATTTCTTTGATGAAATCCCAAGCTATATTTCTAGTTGCAGGATATGGACTACCATAAAAGCAAGTTAACAACCATTTCTTGGATTCTAAGTTTGTTTGAACTAAGATATTTATCATATTAATATTCTATTGGACTATTTCAAAGTAAAAACCATCCACCCATGCTATGGCTAGATCCTAGTTAGCAATTCGGGGTACAGGGAGAAGTTCGGGACGCCATACGTACGGATATTATACGGATTCGGGTAGTCGGATTAGGTCAAAAAGTCGGTCAACGGTTCGTTGTTCGAAGAGTAGTTCGGAACGGATACGTACGTGTATAATTCGTTTTAGAAATGTGAGTTCGGTACTGAAAATTCGGCTTACATATATAGTAAATTGATAAGTATTATGACCTTACAAAACTAATTTATAGATATATGTATGATTTATATTAGGTATAAAAAGAACAATATTGCATGATTATGTAACAAGTAAAGGATTAAAAAGCCTAAACTTGCTGCATAATAAATTCTAACTTAATATTGTTTTAAGTATAATATATACTCATTTAAAATCAAAAACAAAGAACAAAACAGTGGTTAGTGCTTCTGTGTAGCAAGGTTTTTAAATCGTGAATCGAATCGTGAATCGTTTTTGAAAATTTGAGAATCGAATCGTATATTAAATCGTGAATTGTAGATTCAGGGTCGATTTTTGAATTGTATAGTTGGCTATAAAAAATAATGACCTAGGTGAAAAGCTCAAGAAAAATTACATATATTTTCCAAGTTTTTTATAAATAGTAAGCACATGCATTACCAATCACAAAATGAAGGACGATTCAATGGTTGGGATGCTGTTTATTGAACCCAAGGTCCCAGGTTCAACTCCCACCAACATCGGTTTTGCAAAAAAATGAATGAGATTTGGTTTGACTGCACTTTGAAGCGTTGATCAATGCTGACTTGTCCGATTCATGGGTGAAACGCTTCACACATGCGCTTCAACTCGAAATGCAAATTTCTGACTCGACCATGCTGTGTAGAAGTGAGAGGTCGCAGCATCGATTCCCACCCATTCCTTTTTTAAAATTCTTAAAACATAGCATCCGAATTTCACTTGCGAATTATTTGGATTCGCGAAATATTCGCGTACTATTCGGTAACTCCATATAATACGCGTACTCGGTTCGGGTTTTAAATAATTCAGCCGATTGGTTTGGATTCAGACAGTTCGTACGGGTTCGCGTAATTCGCGAATAATTCGCCGAATTACTAACTAGGGGCTAGATCCCTTGCTAATCATATTGGGTATACAATGTGGGTATTAGGGTAATCATTCAACAATGATTTAACTAATTTCTTTTGGATTTTGTTTCTGAGAGAAAATTTATTTATGGTTTATCCATTTGGATAATTTGTCTTAAGTGATTTTGAGTGAATGGATTTCCACATCCCTGGACATTCCAAACAATTATCTTCATGTCTAGACTACAATTTTATAATTGTGCAAGAGTCACTAGATTTCTAAGTCTAACTTCTATTACTAGGTCAAATAATTAGAATTTAGGAACTTAAATTTAATAAGGTGTTAACTTGTGAATCTATAGAGCAAAAAAGAAACAAAATTAAATAGCATTATAGATTCTAAATCCTTCCCATCAGTCGATTTGATGGAACACAGATTATCTGAAGATGAGGATGAAAGGAAATCAGAAGTAGAGATTTTGAAATTGGCTGTGTTTTTGGTGTTTAAAAAGATGATGCAATGCATATATGATTGTTAGTTTGTTGGGAAGAAGAAGCAATATGAAATGATGATGAAGACGATGAGATGGAAATTGGGGATTCAAAATCATCCCTAACATTTTCATAGGAGGAAAAAGATAATCTTCTACCAGATAAAGGGGAAGATTGAATCGATAAAGGTTGAACCGGGTTAAGGATATCCTGTAGAAGACCAGAACTATTTCCCGGCCCCGATTCAGAGGCCCGCATCGATTCAATGACTTTATGGGTTTCTGAGTTGGCAGATCGGAAAGATTCCGAGTCGGACTCAGCCAATGGAATAAAATTTTCTGGCAAGTTAAAGGGAAATGTTTTTTTCCTTAGAAGAGAAGAGGATACCCGTGACATTTCTTCATCGATTATAACTGATCCTAAAACTTCATATAGGACCGATGACGATCCTGAACTTTACTTTACTCCTCAACATAGGTTCTAAAAATATCATTAAAAGTTTCACGCACCCCTAGTTGGTTAAGATAGGTTTCTACTGGAATTGTCTCTCCATGATAATCGAAATTATCCTTAGGGTTCCAAATTTGAACTTTCATATCATTCAGCCAGAAAACATTATCAGTAGGAAAAGGAGAGTCTACTGTTATGTCATAAATATCTTCTAAAGGTCTGCCTTGAATTATAACATAGCATTTTCCTTGTGCCCTAATCTCAGGAAATGGTTACAAAATTTAAAGGGAAAGTTGAGATAATTGAAGAAGATTTCAGTGACAGGGTAATTTCCTACTTTAACTAACAACTTATCAATAAGAGGTCTCTATATTCACCCATACTAAGACTCTTGGTCGACAGTCGGAAGATGAAACTTCAGTTCCAGAACACACTCTTGACACTTGACGTAGTTTACTTGCTATTAAACCTAGCATTTCACGACTTATATGTTCATGTTTTCCATTTTCAATAAAAGCCCATATTGGAATTTCCTTCACCCTATCAATAAATATACTCATTCCTTGATATGCTGTTGTTGCAGCTAGCACATTACCAAAAGGGTACCAAGGTCCGTTGAAAGAAATCAAGGAAAGATCTTCTTTAGAACGAAAGATATGATAAAAAGATTTGGATCAACTTCTCTTATATGAATCCCATGTTAGCTCCCCATAAATTACTCAGAGCACCTCTTACTTCCCAAGTTTTTAGGATATCTATTGAAAAAGTCTTGCCAAAATACTATGATATTTGATACCATAGTCTCTAATGAATTATGAGGTGTGTGGGGTGTGTAGGAAGTAAACCAGAGTTACTATGATTGGCATATCTTTGTGCTAAAGATAAACCACTAAAATGCCTATAAAGATTAAGATCCTCTCCCTTATTAGAAGAAGAAAATGGAAGAGATAAGTGCACAACTTAGAGAAAGTTTACTAAGGATCAGGAATGGAGGTTTAAATAGACAAATGAGATAATAAGCTCATAATGTAATGAAAAAACCTTTGAGTGGTGCTAAAATTGAAAACCAGCTATCCAATATATTAGCCAGTCCTATAGCGACAACCTTTTGAAAATTTCAAATTTAAACTAATGAAAATGGTACGATGAAAGTAACTAGCCAGAGGTATTTTTGACTATACAAGGTATTTGGAATGTATCAACCTAGTATCATAGTCTAGTCTATCAATCTTAAGTGAATATATGGTTAAGAGGGTCTCAGTTTAAGAGGAAAATCTGTATAGTCAACTTATAATAATAGCTTGCAGTTCTTAGTATTTTAAGAGAGATTAAGGTAATGACATCCAAGGTCCTCCAGAGGATAAATAAAAGTAAAATAAAGTAAAAAAATGTTCTTACTTAACCTAAGTTTTGATCTTATCTAGGAGACAAAAGGCTAGTCTATTGCATAAGATAATGCCATAAAAAAAAACTAGCAAAAAAAATAAGCGTGTAACAGAGAATTAAATAGCATATCTTGAGAATGCCACTAGGCTAATGAACATGAAGAGATAACAAAGTCTAAGAATTTTCGTCAAGAAATCAAAAAGCTGGGATGAATGGGATTATTCATTCATGAACCTTAAATGCTAGGAATTTAAAGAGCTTAAAACTATTGTATTTAAAGGGATAATACTCCCAAACTAAAAGCAAGAATTCTTAGATAAATTCCTGATAAAATGGCTTGTGACCACAAGAAGGTGCCTAAAGATGCTCTCATTTCATCTACCAGGATCATGCGGTGCAGAGATAATCATCTACATCGGATATACTACAATGTTTGCTTGATATGTGATGCAGAAGCCTTTCTACACCCCGAGCAGGCAAAGTGGCTCTCCTATTGTAATCTGAGTAAGGAGGAGAAAGACAAGTTTGATGCTAGTGCTAAAGCTCGGATTCAGGTTAAGATGGAGAAAGGAAATCCTTAGATGTTGTTGTTGTTTACCAAGAGATGCCTTCAGGCTTTGATTATGAATATGTTTTGAGAAGAGAAGCTCGATACCTTCAGAAAAGAGGAAAAGGGAATTACCAATAGGCGGAAAGAGAGGAGGAAGAAGGAGAAATATGAATCGAAACCTGTAAGGTGAAGTTTGAATCTAGACATGTGGTTTACATGGTCTTGTCTATAGGGTAATAGCTTTATTGCTTGTTAAAAGTGTCCTCCTTTTCTTATGTTTCGTGCTTAGTCTTTTTCTCTTTTTTCTGTTGAAAAACATCTTGTTATTGTGTAGTTTGCATGTTGTTTAAAGAACCTCTTTCAGTTTGTACGCACCGAAGAACTCTATGAATTTCTATTACTCTTAACTTCAATCTTTCTTCAGTTTATGTTTGAATCCTCTACTAATGTTGTATTCTATGAACAAGTGTGTATTAGTATAATTAGGATATTTAAACTTTATCCTCTCTATGTGAATTTCTAAACTAGCTATCCTCTAAAAGCATGATAAAAACATGAGAAAAAAAAAGGGAGATTCAAGAGAGAATTATACTGTCTTATTACTATCTTCAAGCCCAAAACCAACGTTATCCTATCACTAGCATAGATCATATGCTGCTACTAATCTAAATGAGAATTCATTCAGTAGCTAGAGATCTAACTCCTAATCACTATGATAATTGAACAAAATAAGCATTCCGGTAAGAAAAATCAGTAAAACTAAGCAACCTGAATGAGAAATAGGAGAATGGAGAATTGGATCAGAAGACCACACAATAGATTAGAAAAGATACTCATAGTAAATTGAAAAAGAGCCTACTATGCAATCCTCCTGAATCAATCTACCCAAGATACAGGAGAGCATCGATTAAACTATGTCATGAATGCAATGAATGGGTTTTGAAAAATAAATAAACTATGCAACAGCCAAAAAAAAAAATCAATGATAAAAAAAATTTTGTATTTAAAAGAAACTGTCTCTACCAGAACCATCTTCCAAGGTATCGATAACTCAATATCAAAAGATTACTAATTAAAACTGTTGCCCATCAGTAGTAGTATCCCATTCCATTATCTCCCCCTCTAGCTATGGATTCAACGCAAGGAGGATATTGCGAATGTTGGTCCACTTAGTTTAAAAAAATAATCTACAATGCGCATAAGGAAAAAAGAAAACTAGCTCATCTACTATGAGCATCAAGAAAAAAAAACTAGCTTCTGGTGAGGATTGAACTCACGACCTTTCCCTTAGGTAGGGAACACACTGCCACTATGCTACAAAAGCGATTTCCATGGCATTACCTACGGACAACAAAGATTACCGATACTACAGGAAAATGGGACTCTGGCAGAGGGCTGGGCTGGCGGCTGCCCAATAACGGATGTCAGTGACCCACGAAATAGATTTCCTGATTGTATGAACTCAGGCAACAAGCTTCTTCCAGACGTGCTGAAACTAGAGAGGAGTTCGTCACCAAGTTGAAACTGTTGAAGTATGTGGATTACATGCCAAGTAAGGATTTTGTACACAATTGACGTGTTGAAACAAGCGCTTGCCAAAGAGGAGGACCTGTTTTAGTATGAATCTATAGTTCAACGAGCATATTCAAAACATTACATTCCTCTAGTAACCGGTCATTCATTGCTCTATGAAGCATATCTGCAACTAACTGCGCATTTGGTTATTGTCCATAAGAATTATTACCACACATGAGCAGAACCACCGTCTATTGTTTCCAATTTTCTGTTATCTACGGTTTCACTGATTCCTGATTCAACAGTATAGGACAAACTATAAACCAAAGAAAATTGACAACCATGATCAAGAGAACTCGAACAGAGTAAAAACAAGTACCAAAACCAGAATGTGGCAAAGGATTAATTGGGTGTAATGTTGCTAGTGAAGCCACTTTGAAGAAGCCTCTCAACATGCTTCCCAAGAATATCAACCTCCAAATTAACTTTTTGCCCAACTTTCTTTAAAGGAATAACAACATTTTGCTGAGTATGAGCAACCAACATGAAATTAAAACATTCTTCATCTTCGAAATCCTTACAGTCCGACTAGTTCCATCCACAGCAATAAACCCTTTAAATGCAATAAATTTCAATACTTCTGGTGGTGATTTCACTTTGACCCACAATGAATCACCTTCAAATTCTAATGTTACAATTTCACCGGGACCATCTAGATGCCCTTGAACAAAATGACCGCCCATTCAAGTACTTGGTTGTAAAGCTTTTTCCCAAGTTAACACCCGAATGCAGTACGAGCTCAATCAATGAATAACAAAGGGAATGATCTAGTGTTCAACAGTTGATTACACTAGATTTCTTTCGCGCAAGAGAGCTTCTAGTTTCCCTACATCTTCAGGAGTGTCCACCCCATGATCATCGTGGTCAACCTTGATCACCTGCAATAGAGCAAAGAACCGTGACAGTCATTTTCCTAATTTCAACTTCTGTGGGCAACCTCTATTTTCAGTTTCGTTGATGAACCAAACTAAGCAGCACAATCCAAGAGAGAAAAAAACACTGCTAATATATACTAGCACACTAATAGAGGACGGAGGAAACAGGATGTCTAATAATACCTTCATTTTATAACCATTTTCAAGGACCTTAAGTTGCTCTAAATCTTCTTCAAGTTGCAGCGGAGTAGGTGCAAGCTCTGAATATATCTTCAAAAACTTCGAGTCATAGCTCTGGCCAGATAAATGTAGGATCATCATTGATCAAAAAAAAAAAAAAGTCAACCCATCAGGAACTTAGATAGTCCACACAGCGACACAGAATACAGTATATCTTTAAACAGGCGAATTCAGCAGCACAAAAATATGTGCTCCAAAACTCATGAATACCTGGATACCAAGATGAAGTAGATAAGGGAAGTTTGGATTGACTTTCCCTGACCTGTATAAATTGGTTGATAAGTACATTAATTTTTTCTTAAGAAATTAGGAAACTCTATTAGCATGAAACTGAAATCGTCCAAACCGCTTACTTATTAAATGGGATTAGTCCCCTCGAAAAATAGATTGCATAGCCATGGTTGTCAACAATACATTTCACCCGGTTTGGATCGGTTGAATCTTCAGGCTTCAAAGATGTCACGGCAGTGCTGAAAACAGCATCAGGAGCTCCCTATGGACCAAAAGAACAGATTGCAATCAATCAATCAAATAAAGGAACATGGAAAACTGTGCATATGTTCAGAAAGATCTCAAATCACTACCTGCAGAGCTTTAACAATTCCATCTATGATTTTTGGTTCAATAAGAGGTTCATCCCCCTGAATATTGACGATGATATCATATTTCTTCCCAAGCTTCTCCAATGCTTCATTGCATCGCTCGGTACCTCAAATCAGGAAAAAAAAAGTTGGTAAGACAACTGAAGATATTAGAACAAGTGGAGAACACTTGTAGCATGTAGCAAAAAGACTTCTCTACCATTTCTACAAGATTCTGATGTCATTATCACATCAGCACCAAATCCTCGACAGCATTCTGCAATCTTCTCATCATCCGTTGCCACAACTAGTGCATTAAGAAACTTTATAGGGTTAGGTACAACCGTACAAGTCATAAAAGATGTTAATTTCAATCTAACCAAGTAACGAGCACCCATCTATTTCTCTTTCTAGCCACAAGACCAAGAAATTCATTAACAAAAACTTTCTACCTCTTTAAAAGATACTCATACAGACATCGGAAAGAAATCATATCAGCATATTAATACCAGAATTAAAATTCATAGAAATTTGAAAGAACATTGATACACGTACCAACATGGTCCAGTGTCGAGGCTAGTTTTGCTCTCTCCCATGTTCTCTGTTGAACAAAAAGAAGAAAATCATCAGCAACCAAATTAAAAATGTGGTATCCTCTTTATATGACAGAACCATTATATTATAAATCATAGAGTGAGCAGAAACTCATAAACTAGTTATATCTGTACATCCTTTTGTACCTTACAAGACACTGCCATTCTTATGGGTCATGTAAATTGGACTCCTTTTCGACTGTGAAACAATGATACTGGTACACGTCTATGTATCGGGTATGGATACAAGCTCTTCAGTAAGCCGAGCAGAAAATATTACATACAGGGACATGGGATGGGAGTTAAGAGTTAGGTTAATGTTATGTACATTCTTCTTAGGAGAAACAATAGCTACATCCAGCCTTATACAAAAGAAAAAAACAGCCATGTTTCTTCTTCTTTGGCTTCTAAGTTTAAGGCAATCAAACTGCAGTCTTGCAGATATCAAAGTTGGCTAGAACAACCGTGGCAGTGTCCCTGCATTTCTGAGTAGAGTTCCAGTGTCGATTCCAGGAAATTTTGAAAAGCAAAGTAAAGCTGCAGTGACACAGCTTTTCAAATACTCGAGCAAATATCATTTTTGATTTTTCGGTATATACAAATATGCGCACCGCGATCCGAATATCAAATGGATCTTAAAATTTCTTACCCATTATCAAAAAATGATGTTAATAACTTAATATATTATGTTAATTTTCTAACGAGGGAGGATATGAAGAACTGACCTATGATTCAACACTTCCAAAACAAAATATCTTAATTAAGTTACAGATTGAATTCTTTCTCCCGAACTTAATCTGAACTAGATCACTACATTTGGATCCGAACCCACATATAGACAACCCAATCTTTAATTCTAATTATAAGTAAAATAGAAACCCAATTGATAAACACAGGTCCAGTCATTTACGAAAAAAATATCAAATCACAATGCCACAATGCCGCAATCAAAGGAATTTAAAGTTTAAGAGTCTAAGACGGTAATTGGTAGAAACATAGTGTGGGTAATAATACCTGAATCATGGGTTTCCCAAGAATATGAACTAAAGGTTTCCCTTCTAATCTAGAGGAAGCATAACGAGCAGGTATAATACCAATTACACGACTCCTGAATTTCCCAGATCCTCGAATTGAAAAGGCAGCTCCAATTGCTGCTGCTGCAATTGCAGCACCTGTAACTAGTCCGTACATAATCCATGACTTACAATTACTATTTGATCCACATGATGAACCTTGATCCATCTTTCTTCTTCCTCAGTCCTTGAGAATGAGAGAGTGACAGTGATTCGTTAGTGTTCTTTAGCGACTCAGTGAGTAACAAAAAGGAAAAAAAAACTGGGCTTGAATGACAGATCTTAAACCCGTTTGGATTGAGTATGGGAAATTTATTATCTAGGACAGTTATAGTAGGATCCATCCAGAAAAATAACTTAGTCTAGGGTCTACATTTGTATCATAGCATAGACTATTTAGAAAAGATCTAACACTACCAAGCACCAATGATACCATTGTCAGCACACATATCTAAGTGGATGATTCAATTCATCCCATACTAGTGTTACAATTTTCTCTACTCTAGTTCAGTATCAAACCATTTTAGGCACATTCCAAACTGATTTATGTATAACAATCTCATTTAGTCAATTTAAAAATGGAAATCAAACAAAACTATCACAATTTTAGACATTCCACCAAACATCCGACTCCCCGGATACGACTACTAACAAATCAGAAGAACTCTAAATTCGACTAAAAATTACTTAATCGTACTTTCACTCAACCCTCACGCCTCCCACTTTCCCTCTCATGCATTTCCAGTTATTCATCTCATTTCTGGGTTTTCTGGATCAGTAGCAAACATTGTTCATGCGCATTTCTTGCATAATAACACAGGAAATTCTTAATTTCGAACCCAAAGTTCTGAAAATACAACTTTAAACATAAACCACCAATTTTCGGTTCATATAAAATACCAAAAACGATTTAATTTATTTATAAATTACTCACCAAATCAAACTTGCGATGTTAGACAAAATCGACCAGAGCTCTGATGCTGACAGTGAAGATGATGACCAGCTGAAACCTTCGGGAAAATGTTATGAACCCCTGTCTTCACATCGAAAATAGGCTCAGATGAACATTTGGGTCTTGCAAGAGCTTGTACAATGATTTAGACATCGAGGGCATGGGCAAAGAACCTGCCGGAGGGTGAGATAAATGTGGCAGGAGGGATAAATGAGACGGTGGTGGCTGCATCTGCGGCATATTTGAGGGTGGGACTTGTAAACAAGGTATTTGCTGTTGGTATGGTTGAGTTTTTTTTGTTGATGGGGCTGCATATGATGAGAAAATTGCTGATAAGATTGACCTGGGGGAAGAAGGGATGGATGTGGACCCGTTGGAAGGGGAGGAGCCCTGAAACTGGAAAAGATCGTTGTTGTTGCTCTCCTTGGTGCCACGGATGGGTCCAACTAAAACTCTTCTATTAAAGTTCTCAATTGTTTTTTTCAAAATGATATACCGAGGAAACACCGCATTTTGTACCGTGTGAGGAAAATATGGGACCCATATTTTAAATTTCTGCCAATTCACTGTCCCGATGTTAATTCACTGTCCCGATGTTATATTAAGAACGCTTGCATCTCTGCCTTTACTTCCTCTCGGTGCATTTCACGGGATAAATTTACGGTCAACTTACCATCTCTCTTGTTTTTTCTGGAAGAGGTCTCCCTCAGGTTATAGATGAGAATGGCCAGTTTTTTTTTTTTGAAGCATGAAATTCATTAAGCTACTTATAGACTGTCACACAAGATTCATCAAATACAAATTGAATGGTAAACCAAGAGTCGGCAACAACATGATATTGGAGTAGGATAATTGTCTTCGGATCGTAGTTGCATCAAGGGCGAATGTTGGAGTCGAAGGTCAAAAGGCCTCCGGTCAGTGCTTTCCACAAGAAAAGATGTACATTTGATAGACACAACAGTGTCCATAAAAACTTAAATGGCGGTAGAGGTGTTCGATGTACGTTTGATAGACACAACAGTGTCCATAAAAACTAAAATGGCGGTAGAGGTGTTCGATGCAATTGAATGAAGATGCTAGCCAAGTCTTTGTATCTTGATGTTGCGATTAACTGCCTGATTGAAATCCGAATACTTCTTTGATTTTCGGCTTGATCCATCATTTGAAATTGAGGCTCTAGCTTTGATCGAGTCTTGTAGTATAGTCCAATCTCTGGCCTAGCGCTAAAAGTGCTAATACTACTATTACAAATGTTAAGACTGAATTAAAGATACAATAAGAATTACAGACTCAACTATATTAAACTAAGGAATACAAGTTCACTTGAAATGTAAAATGTAGGAAATTCTAAAACTTGAGAAGTACCGGCCCATTCGTATATCAATTAGGATATTGCTTGCTGCTGTGATAAGGTTAAATTAAAGCTGTGATATTCTTGAGATTTCAGTACCCATGGATTCCAATTTCCAACCAGAGGAGACGATAATTTATATTGTTTGCTGAGGTAACTCTATCACCTTGGCCAAGACAGTAGTTGATTTTGAAGTCTAATAGAGGATCAAGGTGAGAAGGTATTGATTGCAACATGATTTTGGCTGCACACCGTTACACCAAGGATGGCATGAAGCTGAAGAAATACTGCCAGACGAGCTGAAATTTGGTATAGGATATCTTTGGCTGGATACCTCCAGTTTGGTGCAGACGAGGGAAAATCGACTATGTTATTTGCTTTGATTGCTCAGGTCAAAAGCACAAAACATGAAACCTAGGACTAAACAGGAATCAACCACAAAACGGATAGCTTCTAAGAGACCTAACACTCGATCATAAATAAACATTTCCAAGGATAAAATAAACTCCTTGAACAACTCTAACAGCGAAAAGAAAGACAGACGAATCCTATAACAATCAAACCGAATAAAAACTTAAGAGAAACTATAGAAAACATTGCAATACTTGCAATACTAACCAAGGGACAATCAAGGCATGGGAAAGAACAACAACAAACATGACACCACCAACAATTCAAAACTAATCGTGAGCTAAAAACTATACTGGCTGCTGGGTTAAATGCCTTTAAACCAAAACAGACTCAACACTAGTTCTCCATAGCGAATGAAGAACTACATGATTCATATGCGAAAACAAACGAGAAAGAAAACTTAATCCAGAGCAAAAAAGGAATTGATATCGAAAGGTTGATTGCAGAGGGGTTTTATAGATCAAGGTTTAAGGTACTTAGATCACCTAATTTTGTATTTTCTGTGAGCATGAAATAGCAGTCAAAGGGATTCTCAAAGATTAAAGATATGACAAGCTGGATTCAAAAGATTCTGGAATAAATCTTGAATAATTACCTGAAACCAAAACTGAGGTGTTTATTGCGATTTGAAATCAGATCTAAAAAGGGTATTCGATGAAGACCAGGGCTGAGATAAAATCCAGTAAAAATCAAATCCCAGCAGCAACAAATCGAAGATGAAGCATGGTAGAAGGTTGAGTTTCACAAAACACGAAGCAGCAAGCTTTAGTTGAATACGAAGGGCCGGTGAGTCGAGATTAGCCGATTAGATTGGCTAGAACCATGGTTGTTAATTTATGGTTTGAAGATGAAGAAGGAGATTAATTTGAGGTCTAGGTTTGCTTATATGAAGATTTGAAACAGTTACTGCTCAGATTTGCTCAGATCTGAGCAGTTAGGGGTGACGGAAATTTTTGAGGTTCTCTGCCGAGAATGGCCAGTTTCTGCAGAACATTACATCTTGATTCCAATTCTGAATATTCTTAAAGTATGGTTCCTATGGACAAGTAAATATTCGTGTAGATCGTGAAATTTAGATAAGGGGCAAAAGCATCGTTTCGAGACCATAGACAAAACTCAATTCTTACGGGAGAGATTAAGCCCTTGGTCATCAAGGCACTAATAACCACGATTTCTAGTACACGTTCCCGCGAGACACTGCTGGTCGTGATGTCGTGATTCCTAGCGCACATCCTCGACGAGATACTGCTGGTCACGTAGGTTCTGTAGAGCGTAAAACGTCCCCGGTAGCCTTATGAACCAGAACAACCACAATTCCAGCATGTCTTCGCGAAACAGAGCTGATTGTGATGCCATGATTCCTAGTATACATCCTCGACGAGATACTGCTGATCATGTAGGCTCTGTAGATGCGTAAAAACGTCCCCGGCGGACTTATGACCCAGAGCGGAGATATGCATGTCCCCTGTAAGCACGACTCACCCTATTTGAGATCAAGGACTGATTCCTAGTACATCATCGCGAGATACACTGATCATGTCCGCTCTAGGCTCTGACTCGACTTACTGAGGTTTTCGAATAACTCCTAGGACATCCCCACGAGATACACTGGTTATTCTGCCTCCGGGCCCTTTCGACAGACTCATAGAATATCCTTTTAAGATACACTGGTCTTGTTGGCCCATCATATGGACACACAGTTGATTCCTAGCACATCTCTGCAAGATACGCTGGTCAAAGACAAGTGAGGCAAAGTCTCGCAGAGGCATTAATCGGGCGTACAAAGTCTTTTCTCTCTCTCCAGGACGAGTCCCAGCTGACCACAGAGAGATTCAGATCCGTTAAGAAAATCTTCGTAGAGATTTTGATCCGTCTGAAAAATCTCGGAGAGATTCAAATCTCTTTGCAAATGCTCGGAGAGATTCAAATCTCTCGGGAAATCTCAGATAAGGTTGAATATTCCCCATGGTGGGCACGAACCTCATGTAGGAATCGAGCCTCCTCTCCACACGAATTCTGAGACATCCCATGCCTTTCACGTGGCTTATCCTGGTCATTATTACAAATCGGACAATATCTCTCTATCTTGGCCAACTCCGCTAAAGAGAATATTCTCTTTCTCAACACGTCATCACAAAGGCTGACTCAACTTCATACAAATGGGGGGTATAACAATTAGGGTTTTGGTCTGGCGATCTACGGCACGTGTGAAAAATACCCAGCTTATTTCTCACTGCAGAAGAGAGTAAAGGCAGTGGAATAATGAGATAAACTCAACCTAGTTTATCTCTATTCTTAAAGAGACTGGAGAATTGCTCCGCACGGCACGGAAAGCAATCCTTATCTTCACCGACCTTAGATTAGAGAATTCAGCTATAAATAGGTCCTCTATTTCTCCAAGCTATCACGATCTTTCTCAAAACCTCTCAGAGCAATTCTTCTTCAAACCCTAGAATTCTCTGATCTCTCTCTTCATCTGCTTCCCTCCCTAAGGCCAGCCCTAAATCTCTTCCTTGTGACTGAAGCAGTCTTTGAACGACCATTGTGCGTGGTTTAGGCGAAGACTTTTCATGCTCAACCTCCTGTAACTCACTTTTAAAAACCCTAAAATCTCACTTCTAACCTCTCTCAGATTTTAGGTAACTACAATTAGGATGGGTGAAATGGACACCAAACTTTCTAGACAATTATGTTTTTTTTCTCATTTTTATGTTTTTCCTTTTTTTTGTTTTAATCTCTTTCTCTCTCCAATTTTAATACAAATCACAAAACAAAAATCATAACTTTTAAAATATATGTCCGATTTTAATAAAATTTATCTTTTCGGAAATTGATTTACATGATATATAAAACAAGATCCGTCATTGCTGGTAAATTCAAAAAAAAAAAAATCCTATTTTTTTTCGCTAAGATGAAACTGGTTGCATCGTGCCTTAAACTAAGATAGAAAAAGTTATTCAAAAAATAGATAGGACGAAACTGGATGCACCTTGGCTAAAATAAGAAGAAAAAAACTATTCGAAAAATAGCAAGGATGAAACTGGTTGCATCATGTATTAAAATAAGATACAAAAATTATATTACATATATATATAAAATATCTAACACCGCCACCGCCGCTACTAGCATTTTCAACCGCAAAAAAATACCACATTACTGCCACCACCACCTTCAATAATAACAAAATATAACAAACACTACCCCCACCAACATAAATTAAATAAATGTCTAAATATGCATAATGTAACCAGATACATCCTTATGAAAATAAATATATTTGTCAGAATATACAGGATGAAACCGAATACATCTTGGAATTTTTTTTGTCAAAATGAATAAGGATGATATTAATTTCATCCAAGCTTAAATTAAGATAAAACTGATTTCATCTAGGTTTAATATGTAATGTATATAGTTTCATCCAGATTTAAACTAATAATAATATAGTCTACGATTTATAAATTATCCCTAATTTTCTTTAACTCTTTTAAGAATTCAATTTATTTTTACCGAGTAGAAATGTAAAACATTGTTCTCTTTTTGGATGACCTAACTTTTTTTTTCTTTCTTTGTGGATCTATCTGGTGATTTCATGGCACATCATTGTTGGCGCGTCAAATTAATAAGTCGTTAGTGATAAAGGAACGATTAACGACATTCAGTTAGTGGTAAGACACGCCATCAATTAATCAATCGTTGGTAGTGGTAATGGTAACCGTTAAGCTTTTATTTGGTCCCACCAGTGTGTAACATATGGGGAAACAAAAATAAATCGAGAAGGGTACTTCGGTGAACATTTCTACAAACCTTGGGTGAAATACCCTGTTTTGGATATTTAAAAAGTATTTTAAAGATTCTCGGGTATTACAGCGGTATATAATTTTACTTGGCTTTTAAAACCATAAAATTCTTATTAAGGGTTATCCAACAAATTTTGTGTTAAATAAGTTGATGTCGAATGTAGTGTTGTTGCAGAATTCACCATTGATCTTGTATCTTTGTTGTCTTGCCTTTTGCATACTTTCCTATAAGCAACAAAAGAGTAGGTTCCGTATCACTTCTAAAGGTAATTGTGTGTCCACTATATTTTGTGGCCCATTTGAAAGATGCTCAGCACCTTCAATCTCTAGTTGCGTGGTTGTTGCAGTGAAATACAGTCTCCTAGCTTCTATGGTATGTCATGTATAATCACACAAAGTCATCCCAATACCTGATTTAGCATCGCAATTCATCATTGTTAAAGCAATGTTGATTTGTATATCCATTTGTCCTGGTGTTTCTTCCGTCTTTTGGGGAGTCACTTTCATAATTTTATCGTTGTACCCGGGGTTGTTCACTATCATGTAGCTATTCAAATATTTTACAATGTTGTTAGCTATGTTTACACTTTTTTTGGCTTTCTTTTTTAAAAGTTATTGTACGTCTCTCCTTCCAAATATGCAAAATAATGACACTATAAATGACCCGCCAGTCTATACCATAACTTCCTTTATCCGGATTTTCAAAACAATTATTAAGCAATTCATGAAAGGTAGTTGTGCCATTACGTATAAAATGTATATATCAAAGTTAAAGTACATCCACACTTGAACAACAAAATTACATTCCAGAAATAAGTGGGATAAAGTTTATTGACCGTTGTTACACAAGTTGCAGATGGTGTTTATGTTTTGGATTACAGCTGCGACTCTCATACTGTTGGACAATATCGAGTATGCTGCTTTCCAAATGATGTTCTTCTAAAGGTGTAATGTTCATTATCCAAATTTCGTTCCAATTTTGGTTTGGGTTACCTGTTGAGTTGATATGGTTGTAAAGGGATTTTACTTTGAAGATGCCTCTATTAAGGTTCCAATGTGGGGTGCCATCTCTCTCCACAATTGGAATTCTTATTTCCTTAATCTTTTCAACTAAGCAGTTACCAAAGCATTTTTTTTTAACTTATCAACATCCTACTTTTTAAAAGGAGTGAGAAGATCATTCACTTTTACCAGAATTTCAATTACTAAGTTGGGTTTTTGATATGGGGGTTTGGTGTCTGGAATCCAAAAATCCTCTATATATATTTGTGTTATTCCCTAACTCCAGAAAACAGTGTGTTTTTATTTGTTGAATACAGGTTAACAATCCTTTCCAAATCCAGTCATCCCTTCTATTAGGGGTGGTGTTTATGTGTAGAAAATCATTGTTAGGATAATATTTTTCTTTAAGAATAGTAGCATAAAGAGATTTTGGTGGTTATATATTTCAACCGCCATCCCGTTTTAGCTATCAATGGTTATTCTTTAAGTTATCAACTGTTAGGAGTGCACAACAAGCCACATGAAGTATTGAACTTTACTAGGTTTATGTTTAGCCCAAATACTCTTATAAGGGAGAGGATCTGTTGAGAAAAAAGATATTTCCTGCACATCTATGACTAACAGTCTTTTCCTAGGAATTTCTGGCTCTAATTAGCAAATCCACAAGTAGCTTTCATCTTCTTGCTGAATGAGATTTGGAGGAGGATCAATAGTTGTCTTTAAACTAGTCAACTGATAAATGATAGTGATCTTTTGAATTCAAATCTCCAACTTCCACTACATACCACATTATTAATGCTCCCATCAGGTTGGTTTAAGTCTAAAACCCATAAATCTTGTTTTTTTTTTTTTTTTTGCTTTTAATCTTCTCTTGAACCACCTTTCTCCAAAGAGTATTTGTTTTAATTTTGTAACTAGATGACCATTTACTAGCAATGTGTAATCTGTTAGTCTCAATATCTAAAATCCTG
The DNA here is from genome assembly GCA_023531105.1 of Papaver atlanticum. Lineage (NCBI taxonomy): Eukaryota > Viridiplantae > Streptophyta > Magnoliopsida > Ranunculales > Papaveraceae > Papaver > Papaver atlanticum. The sequence continues at coordinate 4,895,713 of JAJJMB010010315.1, read as the reverse complement.
ATCGCCAATCTCCCTGGCCTACGAATTTTATACCAAGCCACCCAATAAATTTTTCCATTTTATCCTCAAATCCCCATCGAAAGTCTTTCATCAATTGATTGAAATTTTTCTCTACAGATGCAGGCATCTGCATCATGGACATGAAGTAGACTGGCTTAAAAGCTAGTGAACTTTTGATTTTTGTATGCATTTTCTTTTTGCTATGTGAAAAGGTGCATTTGTGGGATATGTATCATTTATTTGGTTTAAAGCATGTCTAAATCATTTGATAGGATTCGGTGGAAATTGGTAATTGGAAATTAAAAAGCTAGGATTTTGTAATGAATGGCGTGCCATGATTGGACAATATTAGTGTGTTTTCATTATTTCCATTTTTATTAATGGTTCTCCAGGTACCGTTTATTCTTCTCAAAGAGGTTCGACATTTTACAGTTTTATTCTCAGCAAATCATTCTCTAAAGCTTTGCTTAAGGTTGGGAAGATATGTATATTCATGGCATGAAAATTAATGCTCGTTGTTCTTCCATATTTAATCTTCTTTTTTTTGCAGATAATTTCCTGATTTTTTGTAAGGCTAATGGCACTGAAGTTAGATATTGTGCTAGGATCATATAACAATTTGGCATATTTTCTGATCAGTCTGAAAATTTTGATAAATCTGTTATGGCTTTCTGTCCCCATGTCACTAATTCTGTTAAGAATGATGTTGCTAGTATTCTAAATGGTAAAATTTTTTATTTTTTGTTGTAAATAGTAAGTACTTAGGTGTCCCTTTGTTACTTTAAAAGAGTAAAATCAGTCATTGAGAGATTTCAGGAAAAGTTAGCTCCTTGGAAGTCTAAATTCCTAAACCAACCATGAAGGACACTGATCACTCAATATATATTAGGATCTCTAGCTACCCACCATATGTTAATATCCCCCTCACCCAAAAAGCTCAGTGAGAATATGAACTCCATTTCAGTGAGATTTTGGTGGGACAAAATGAAATAATAAAGGCATCTTTCTTAAAAAGTGGAAAGAAATTGCTCAACCTAGATGTTTAGGTGGTTTAAAAATTAAACAAACTTTTACTCTCAATCAGGCCTTTGTTACTGAATTAGCCCGGTGGTTATTGTAGGATCCAAGTGTTTGATGCTTAGAGGTGAGAATTTCCATAATATTCATCTTTTTAGTGATGCAGTGAGTAAAAATGGTTCCTGGGTTCAGAAAGGATTGTGTCATGGTCTAGATACTGCTAGGAAATTCCACTACTGAGAAGCCGGAAATAAAGAATCTATTATAGTTTAGAAAGTGATAGACGCATTTATGTGTCTATTTTCATCTCTTTTGTGTATACTGTTAGTACCCATTTATGTACTAATTTTGGTATTTTATCCCTTTGTAGGTGTTTATGGAGAAATAGGCTTTTGCGGCAAAATTGGCTCAAAAAGCTGTTAAAGGCTCCTGGGAGGACATTTGCTATTCGGACTCTCACTTTGGATAAGGGGTAACCCATTTTCAGGCAGCTGCTAAGCACAGACCGAGACTGGATAGGGGGAGGACAAATTTCTTCACGTTTTCAAATAAACAAAAATGGCGGGAATTTCTTCCTTACACAGGCGATTTTGTGGATGAATTTTTGATCGATTTTTATGGAGATTAAAGGGCTGAATTTGATTGGGTTTGTTCCTATGGACCTAACAGGCAAGGTAAGGGTGTTGGAATGGATCCAAAGTGGCTAGAACTCGAATTGGAAGCGAAAACTTTCCAAAAATATCATGATTTATTTTGGGCAAGTTTCTTGGTTTATTTTTGGAAACTTACGTGAAGAAGTGGAAGGAAACTCTTCTTAAAGACTTGTTTCTATCAAGGGAGGAGTTTGGACAGCTTTGATTGATCGAATGCACGTGAAACAGGAAAAAAAAGAGAGGGAAATATTGCAACTTGCTGTGGAGGAAAAAACCAAGTTTATTCTCGAATTTTCTTTGCTCTACTATGTATAAAAGGGTTGGTTAGGGTCCTAGGAAGAAAAGGAAGAAGTTAGGGGAAGTTTAGAGCCTTAGAGAAGCTAGAAAAA
>JAJJMB010010315.1:4690412-4893644 GCA_023531105.1 Papaver atlanticum | reverse complement strand
TTCATGCTTCGTGCTTACAATTATTACTTCAAGAACCAAATTAGGGGAAAATATTAGAGTCAACTTAAAGAAAAATATTGCATGAATATTGATTAGAATTTATCAAATAATTGGTCAATGGTGGAATCCAAAGTCTCGGTGTCTTTTTTATAATTTGATACAATTTTATTTTAGTTAATTTGAGTCTAAAAGAATCCTTCACAAGTTCGAGAATCGAATCCTATTACCACCACTTTCACTACAACTAAAATTCACATCAGAAAGCCAGGTATCTTGTGGTTTTTGAACAGGTACAACAACAACTACAACAACTAGCAAAACTCACCAAAGATTGGTTTTATGGTTGGAGTATCTCCACTAATGCTGACAGAACTGAGTAATGGACTGGGCTCATTAACCCATTCCCCAAGTCATGCTTCAATTATTAGTACTTATTAGAGCATTGCTCGGTTGAACCCACCAAGTGTTGGTATGTCAAGGTTGGTTTGTATATTTTAGTATCAAAACTTAAATTCGCTTAATTAGATTACTAGAGTCAACTTCGTTAGGTTAGAATAGGAAGTAAGAAATATTGAGACATACAAGTATTACTCCAAAGACCTGAAGATTCTGAAGACGTATCGACGTCAACGAACACATCATCCTTCTACTTGAGGTTAGTAATACAAGACTTGACTTATTTTCATTTCTATCTACGTTACTTTCAAGTCGTTTAGATTGAAAACATAACATACACAATTATATATATATATATATATATATATATAACTCTAGTATTAGAGACTTGATCATCTTGTTATGATCAAAGTTTCAAGGAAGAATATACAAGTTATTTCACAATTTTGGTATACTGCATTACGAAGTATAACACCTATCTTTTGAACTTCGTAATTGCGACATAGACATACTCTTTGTAACTTATTACTAGATTATGTAATGAACTTAGGATTGATTTAATGCCTAGAAAACTATGTTTGATTAAATGATTTTAAGGAAGTAGACTTACGAAACTTGTTTCGTAATTGAAAGAAATCAATGGATTGGTGGTCCGGTTCCAATTAGGAATCTCTAGTAGGACCGATCCCTATTTGGGGATCTCTAGCAGGACCGATCCCTACCTATTGGGGATCTACAATAGGATTGATCCTCATGGCAAAAAACAATTTCCGATCTCAAGGGTTTGTGTGATTTTGGAAGTTGGGCTTTCAAAATAGGAAAGGTCAAGATGTCGACATTGTGAGTAATTTGAACATGTGTATAGATCTTGTCTTTTATTGTTTAAAGATATTCCTTGATACTCAAGGTGAGATCCCAAACTGAAATGTTTGAGAATCTTTTATTAAGATTCTCAAATGTATATGTTTTATTTTCCAGCAAGTAAAACATATCTCCGAAAGCTATATTAGTAAAGTATACTTGTATACCAACTAATATTGAGTTTTCATCTAAGAGAGATTTTAGTATTACAGTTGGATATTGGTTATAATTAGACAAAACTGAAAATTGGTGTTTATTGCATATCTTGAAAATATTTTCGGTTATGTAAATTCCTTGGTTTCCAAACTACCTTAATCTATAATGTAATGAAGTTTGTTCTTCTTACAAACTTATGCCGAGAGAGGCACTTCATTTTATAGTCACCGTTGTAGCCGACTAATAGTATTACTTGTAATGCTATAATGGAGAGGAGAGTAACCTAATTAGGCGAAACCTCTTACGTCTGCTAGTTTAAAGACTTTTGTGAGATCAAAAAGAGTCTAGATAGTACCCTTAGTGGAAAACTAGAATTTGCATTGTTATTTTAGTTTTTGATTATTGGTTTGATTGACTAACGGTGGTTAATCCTTGATTTCACCTAGTTTGATTATTCTTGAGATCCTTGTCTTCTGATATAAGGTCAATCAAACTAGATCAATCATCGACATAGATCAGATATGTTTTTAGATTTGACGATAGGCTTGTGATCATCTATTGTTAACATACTCCGTTCTGTGCGTGATCGATCACAAGGGAATCAAGTTTGTTTGTGCGGGTATAAAAGAAGACATTGAAGATTTGAAGACAAAAAGATTTCTTATTGATTTTGTATCTTTGTGATTTAACTTTATGCACACACTTGATAGGCTGGGATCCGATTAAGCGTTGTTTATCTTTTGATAGACATCTTATTTTCTAATCGTAGTAGATCGACAAACTATCATTTGGTGGTATTCTTCAGTATCCAAATCTTATAGTTTGTATACCCAGATCTGGTCATCTTGATAATCTAGATCTTGGTAGATCTTACCAACAAAGGAGTTTATTAGATTAAACGCAAGAGCCTTTGTGGAACTCAACTATAATCTCTGATTCATTTCTACTGTTTACTGAACAGATTAGTCCTCTACTATTTCGGAAGATGATCAAAAGGAGTTGAGTGCTTGAAGTCTTCACGGAGGCAGAAGCAACTTAAGACAGTGAGTCTATCTTAGGATTTGCGTGCATTGTCCAGATTGGTTGTAGGCGCAGGGATACTGAGGAAACTAGGTAACTAGGGGTAGTTTACTTGGTCTCAACTATACGAAGTTGGTAGTAGTCTTTGTATAGAGGCTTAATTATAAGAGTATTCAAAACTGGACTAGATCCTGAGGTTTTCTGCATTTGCGGTTTCCTCGTTAACAAAATCTTGTTGTGTCTTTATTTTTACTTTCCGAAATCTTAATTATTTTGTGAGTTATAATTAAAAGTAAATAATTGTACGTTAATCCAAACACTTGGGTTCATCCCTATAGTTACGTTCGGTTTCGATACCTGTTCTATATACCAAGTGTATACCTTGTTGTCGCCATCTTCTTGACAACCTCTGTCTATATAAGATCACACAAGGTATCAGACTTATAGGTTGATATCGAAAAGATTGCGGTATACTTGATACCCTCGTCATTTCAGTATTACTAAACATGTTGGCTTATTTCAGTACTTTAATAGCAACACTTTTTCTTTCTTTTGTTGTTTTGTCTTATTTTGTGTGGACGTGTCCATGTATTTTATTGTGGACGTGTCCATGTATTTTATTGTATTACAAGACCAAGGGAGCCATCGACCATTCATTTTTTAAGAGGCCCGAGCATCTTGGTGCTGAAACGGGTTACAATAGTATGGCTTCGATTTTGTGCATGTAGTATGGGTTCCAATAGTATGGCTTCGATTTTGTGCATATACACTGACGATGTAAGTGATGATATTCCAATTTATTTATTTTTATTTGATTTTAGAAGTTATGAAATAAGGGACATTACCATCAAAAAGTTGTAAAATTAAAGATTACACAATGTTAAAAATGAAAGAGTTCATGCTCTATTTGTAAGAAATTTTTTCTTTTAAAATCAGAGAAAACCAAAATTTAATGTTTCAGACTATATTATTTGTCTTATGTATTACAAGAATCCAATGCAATATGCGAGCATTAATGTGACGGACAGAGGAAATTTCCTTCCAAACGGGTTGGATTTAGACCGGTCCAGCAAGGTTATCCTCCATAGGGCATCGATAGTTTAAATACAAATTTATCTGTTCACATATACAAATGGAGTATACATAAAAATTTAAGAGTACAGTTGGACACTCAAACTAAATAGGATCTCCGAGAAAAATTTATTTAAACACAACAGTTAAAAGCAACAGAATTAGAGAAATCAGATTTTAATTTCATAAAGCAACACTTTGCAAGGAAGTGATTAAACCACAGGGTCTAAAAATGTACACTAAAATTCTAAGGGAGCCATTTAGTCCAATAGTTGATCTGTAACATTTTTGAAAAAAAAAAGCCATATAAATTTGAAACCCACTTGGCCAATTATTTTGAACACTATTTAAAGTCACATCAAAGCTTAAGAAAACAAAAGAAGGACTCCTAACTTGAACAAACTACTTTGTTACTACATTAATACGGACAAGTTCGATAGTGGTTCAAATTTACATAATTGTTAGGTATACAACTAAAAATGAGCCGGAGAATACACAACAAACTGATCTAGGAGGAGTCTATTTGTTCAAAATAAAAAGAATGGACCACTTAACAGCATCAGAACTACTCATTTAAAGAGTGCAAACATATAAATGTACAAATGGGATTTAAAATAGATTTTCATATATAAATTCAACATGACAGTAAAGGACGAACTTAGTATATATATATTTAAGGAAGTCTGAAGTTCATCAGAGCAAAATGAGTTTGCCAACAGTAACATACGTCCAAAAAGTGATAGCCCTTTTTAACATAACTAAGGTTCTAGACAAACCATATAAAGACTTTGCATAAAACCCCATTAATACGTACACCAGCAAACTAAAACTACAAAACCATGGGTTAAGCAAGAAATTAAAAACCACCCAGATAACCCCGTGATATACACATTATAGACAAGCAAAAATACCAACTTTTGCTCAAGCTCCTGGCTGCAAGCTATTCCCAAGCTTACTGCCTCAACCTCGCTTCGTACTCTGTGGAAAACAAAACCAAAACGGGGTGAGCCACAGCCCAGTAGGGGTAACAAATTAATGTACCAACGCCGAACGAAATGTAAATCAAGCTAAAAGAGTTGAGCATGTAAAATTCAGAGGCATATAAATATAAGGCTTGACAATTCCCAATTCATTTGAAACACAAGAAATGAAATAATCGTCAACCGATGGTGAAGAAATTCACATTTTGCTACTAGTGAGGACCAAACTCTAATGTTAGGATAGTCAGGATATCAGCCACCGTCCCGGATGGTCTTCCGCGGGTAGCCACATTTGTGGGATGCCCCTATGGGCCTAACAAACTCACCTGTAGCCTTCCAAAATTCTTCCAAAACATGCTCAACAAATCGCTTGCGATAAATCCAAGTAAACTCCAACGTGAAAGTGTAACTCTGAATTCAAATCTCATTAATGCGAACTATACGCAACACTGTCATGCAATCCGGAAGTCCGAAATTCATGCATTTAGCTAAAAGAAATGTAACTCAAAAACTCAGAAACAATAAAGAGTCATTTAGTCCTTTTGTGTCTGACCAAAAGCAATAGTAAACCAACACATAGGAATGTAGCATCAATATCTAAGTGTAGATTAGATGAACGGCCAAAGAACAACAAAAAAACATACAGATGGTTTTTGCCTTCTTTCTTTACAAAACTATGATGCAACTAAGCAACAGTAGCAAGGCCTTTAGTAAAACTCCATTTCCTTTACATTAAAGTCACTGAAATTAAGTAGTGTTGGGTTACATGCATGGCACACAGTTGTCAGTTTAAGCATTTCATTTATAAGAAACTAACTGAGTTAAACGAGACAATGAAAAGAGCAAAAAAAATAGGTAAGCCAAAAATCAGTACATTTGTGAGAAACTAATAGACAACCAAAATCAGTTCATGTGCTAAGATTTAAGGCATCATGAAAATCGATAGGCAACAGTAAACTTGAGGTAACCAAAATCAGTATTGGGTTTAAAAGAATTTCAATGGCTTACCGAAACGGCGGGTTCAGCTAAAACACAATCATAACTATTATGGTCCATAAATATGTATATCTCAAAGAGACTTGGTGCCATGCATGAAGTTTAAAACCAAAGAGCAAATCTATTGAGTCATTTTCACAAACGGGTAATAGGGTAGTTTAAAGAAATCAATTCAGGACTTGCTTGCGTCTAAAAATAGAAAAGGAAAATCCATCAAAACACCTTTAATCAATACTTTGTTTTGGAACCAAAGGAATCAAAGGAGAAAATGACAAAGTTAATTGATTCACATGTATGCATATGTGATGAGTTTTACTTTATTAAATTAATGAGAGCAAAACCAGCGATGGTATTTGTCTTAACAATTAAACAAAGATGTATCAGTGAAGCAATGACAAAACAATCCATAAATTGACAAGTAACAACAGATGATATCAAAATCAATCAATCGATATGAAAATCAGTTTGTAATAGGAGAAGAAAAACCCCTACCTGTACGATACTTGAACTTGTAATATATCGGTTGCGTAGAAAAATTGAATCCGCAATTAGAACCCCTTCTACTCTGTTGGTTAGAGAAAAGCAGTGATGGACTTTGAAGAAGAGAGTGTCGGAAATAACAAGGGAAAGAAGGTTCGTCTCCTTAAATCAAGTTTAAAAATAAAAAGGCCCAAAATACCCTTAGTTAATCGCATGTTAGTCACGTGTCATATATGCTCATAATTCTTGCTTTTACTAAACAAGCACCCTAACATTTCTAAGGCACAACCTATTTAGTTAAAAGAAAACACTCACATTGGATTAAGGCACTCATCAGGCTATACACACCCTATATTAGGATTGTATGCGCACACTATACGGTTCTAACTTTCCACTAAAATAGGTTGAGTTCAGTTTCGGATCCGAGTAGAGATTTTTAGTGGTGTTACAATTAACAAATGCTTTGACACATTCAACTTCAAACAATTTATTTCATTGATGTTAATTTTTTTTTATTGAAAGTATCGGAAATGAGAATACATAATTTTTTTATTGAAAGTATCGAAAATGAGAACACAGATTAACGTCTTTGGGGCTTAAATTTTTCGATAAAAATATTTAATGAATCCAATTACTGATCCTCTTTATAGGATGTTATATTAATTATCCGCTAAAAGTATAAACTCATTGTAATCTACAAAAATGATATATATTTAACCGATGGAGTTAGTATAGGGTCGACAAAACTCTAGAATTTTGTGTCACCTATTCTCATGTGACTGCTTAGTCGGATAAATGGCGAAATCATGAGGCAGATATTATTAATTTATATCTCAGATTGCTTAAGTAATCAAATGTTGTTAGAATCCGCATTGGTGTCAATCTATCACTGTTAGTCATCTTTTAAGCTTTGGCCTATAACAGGTAATTTTTCTCTATCTCAATAGCCTCAAAAGCCGCCCCTAAAGAGACGGGAAGTAGTCTTTTACTATGTTGGGTTTGTCTCATCCTGTAATCCGGGATGGGTATAGGTGCATCAATGAGACCGTCCGTGAAGTACGAACCGGGACTGCTTTCCTTGTTTGAAATTCCAAGCGTTGCTAATGTGGCTATTAAGATATTTCTTTGGAAAGCTCCTACTAAGATGAGAAATTCCCCGATAAAGCTGCTAGTACCTGGTGAACCTAATTTTCTTTATCTTTTGTGTTGAGTGTGGTCAATATCAGTGATCGTCGGATTTTCAAATTGGTTATTCACATAGTTTCATAGATGACATTATAAAGATGCCCATGTTCAACAATTTTTAAGAGTTAATATTTTTTTTTGGTATGAATTGTTGAGATGGGGACGTTCCAATTTTATAATTCTCCCGTATGGACGTGCTATTTCCTATTTCCCAACTAAGGAACTCTATAGGGGGTTAAAATATATATTATAATTACCCGTAAGTCCTTTTGGTGCCCTGGACAACAAAAGTATTATTGCTTATATGAGCGAATAACTAATATCGCAAACCTCTCGTATCATCAGGGGGTTCGAAGAAGAATCAGAATACACGCTTGGTTGACGCCATCCAGAATTCCGATAAATCTTATGTAACCCTAACCTCTATAAGAACAAGAGATATCTTCTTTTATTGATCTCTCCAATGTTTGGAGTGGAAGAAGAACACCACTAGTTATTTTTCCCCAATTGGAGCAAGTTTCAAGGTGGTCGAATCCATTTCAGCGATGCGTTGCTAGTAATATCCTTAAAGGTTTGTACTTTTTAGTTTCTGCTGTCCACTAAGGTGTAATGATGCCTCCTGATCTATCATGTCAAAGGCATTTCCTCTTTGGGTTTGAATTCCTTGCGTAATCCGCTCCCCCCAAAGGAGAGCTAAGTACATGTCTTAACATTTGTCCAAAGTACAGATTACACATCTAACGAATGGTATTCTTATGCGTTTCAAGGTCAAGTCACGGGTCCTCGAAATATAAGAGCAAGAGATGTCTTCTAATTCCTTGCGCAATCCACTCCGCGATGGAGAACGAAGTACACGCCTCACCATCTGTCAAAATACACACCACACTTCACGCATGCTTCGGTGGTTGAAATATATCAAGCACTGGGTGTTTAAAAACAATTTGAGGTGAAACCATTTTCATTGACCTAATTGATACCTAATGAAATGTTAATTTGGGGTTAGCCTAAGATCAATAGGTTCGCTCTTTGAGAATTATTTCTTCACCCGGTGAATACAATTTTCGTAAAGAGATTTGCGTTCATGTTATGGGGAATCTTGTTCAAGTCTGATTTCCTCAAAACAAGCCTATTACAATATGGGATTCAACAAATATTATATGATTGATGTAACCTGCTGGGCTTATTGCATGCATATTCGATTGAGATACCTGCTACCAAGATTTTGTCTATACATAAAGTTTCCTTTTTCTTATTGAATTATTATTATGGTGTGAAAATCCTAATAGAAATTGATCTAGAAGCAGGGACAGAGTGGTCTATTGCATTGCAGCGATGCAGTATGGGTGAGATCCGTAAAGGTTTGTACTTCAAAGTTTCTGGTGCTCACTAAGGTGTGATGATTCCTTCTAATATATCACTGACCAAGGCATTTTCTCTTTGGGTTTGAGTTCCTTGTATATATCGTAATGCACTCCCACATAGGACAACAAAGAAACTCTTACCATCTTTCCAAAATGCGCACCACACGGCTAGGGTATGCATGCTTAAGGGGATCAAATATATCTACCACTGGGTTCTTAATAATAATTTGAGATATGACCATATTCTGTGACAATGTGGGTTTTAACATATAATATATGAAATACACTGTCTTCATTTGGGCTACTTGCTTTTCTAAATCCTTTTTTTTTAAATGTAAATTGTAGCCTAGAAGAAGCTACAATTGCTCATGCATAAAAATTCGTAAAAGCGCTAGCAATGCTCACAGGAACACTATTACTTAGTTTTTACTTACAGTCTGCTAATCTCAAGGATAAGTTCGGTACAATTTAATAACCAACTGCAAGACACACTACTTTTGGCATAGAACCAATACTCGATAAAAAAAAATGGTCGTCTAGCTAATCGTCTGAGTTATCATACCAATACTCGATTTACATGTCGAGTTTACAGGTATAGATATGGTTTGGGATTGATCTATATTTAATTCAATTCGGGGGAAATGATTAACTTATGACATTTGTCGACGGACGTTATCAAGTATGATCTACCACTGGGTTTCTGGTGTTAACCGGTCTCGATTTCAATACAAAAGATGAGTCTGGAAGTGATCAATTAGCTGAGGAGTTCGTCGCTCAGCTTTAAAAACCATCGAGTGAAGAAACGAAGATGTAATTGAATTTTTTCCTATTTTTTCTTATATGTAAGGGTAGTGGTGTAAAGGAATCACAATATGAGTTGTCCATGGTGTAAACCCATTAAAATAATAATATTTATTTGGTGTACACATTGTTGTCCTAGTGTAAGAGAGAACACATGTACCTAAGCCCATAAGGACGGGTCGTTCCAATCGGAACTTACAATTCCTTAATATAGACTAAACCGTTGTATACTTGGTTGTAACATTGTTGTCCTTGTTGAACAGACGTCCTAAATATGGTGTAAAACGTGTTGTCTAGGATAGTATGTATTGTAAGCATTATCATACACCGAACTGTCCTATTGTCCAAATAAATTCGGGACAATCTGGACAACGACAAAACACGAAGGAAATCTAGGACACGTTTGGTATTTCTGAATTTTTCCGGGACCGAAAAAACTGAAGTCCCTTAGTTAGGAATTTTAATATTTCCGCCCCTTATTTTGTCAATCGATATATTACCGTCCCCTAACAAGGTATTGCCCATTTTTTTAGGACAAAAATGAAGTTCACGGTAAAAAAATATCTGAATTCGATTAGAGGTAAAAAAAATTTGTACAATATAACAAATATGAATAGAGGCCACATCATCACATTAGTTGCATGACCAAATGCGGGAACATCATTAAAAAGATGAAAGTATAATAACAAGGCACACAATTCCTAATTCCAAGATGAAGTGGGATTAAATTTTTTTTTTAATAATTTGATTATTATTTGATATATCGTATTTTGTTTCAATTAAAAACCTAAGATACTATAAATTTAATATGTAGACATAATATTTGTCGTATCAAGTCTAGAAAATATTAGACCACTGATAACAATTTTGATATTAAACACTACAATTTTAATTTGTTATATTACAAAAATAGAAGATTTGAAATCCCATCACTAACTTAAACCAATTAACATGAGAAATTTTGAAGACGTAAATTATAATCATTATATGCATTTAACCCATGATATTTGCATATATTAGCTAAATTTCGCCGTGAACAAAGTAGAAATGAATATAAAATCTTACATTTGTCGTGGACTTATATGGTTTAAGACTTTGCAATTTCGTATTTAAAGTTGGTCACGGGATTTCCCGTACAAGAATGGTTGAACAATATTAGATGGTTCAAAAAGACCAAGTATCGAATTTCAACCACAAAATTGGTATCGCCCACTGGCGGACCATCTTTCGCTGATTCTCCCCTATGGCACAAACGATATCCTTTTGACTTAATAACACTTCGAATATTTCTTTTAATGGAATTGTAAGCGTTAGTTTTCAAAGGATAATTTTTTCTACAATTGGTCTTGCAATGTAGAAGCAAATCGTCGGTCGTCTCAAAGCTAAAACTGTTGTAACGACGTACAACGTTCAGTCAGAGGAGGCCAATTTGAATCGTCATCCGCATCCACATGATCTCCACATCAACCTGGAAAAATGAACTTATTCGTTTTTATTTCCACAAATGTAATTTCGTACTTGGAACAAACCAATGAAATTCACTAACTCAGTATAGGAAACAAGATGTCCATTTGGAGAACTTCATTATTCAGGTATGTGAAGACTGGATCATTCTATTTTACTTCTTATCTTACCATTCTATGACACTATGTCGTATGACTTATAGTAGATTTATTGCAAAGAAGAAATTTTGGTTCAATCTTGTCTTGCTAAACATCTCGGAATATGAATCAAGCGTGGATGTTCAAAGGTCCTTAACAATATTAGTTCGAAACAATTTATGGATCAATTGAACATTCCCTATGCAAATGATTTTATCATTTGGGAATATTTCAAACATCAAAAGAGAGAAATTCAGAACTTATGATATTTCGGCTCAGCCTCAGGGTAGGTTGATGAACCGGTTCGCAAACTATAGATATATGAGTTTCAGAAATATAGGGAAGGTTGGCGAACCAGTTTGCAAATCGTAAATTCAGTTGGGGACAGTTCACGAACCATGGTGATCTAAGTTTTTCCAAGTTGGTGTAAACGGCTAGCAGTTGGCGAACCCAGTTCACGAACCGAGTCTGTCTGAGTTCTCGAGCCAAGTAGGGTTGATGAACCCGGTTCACGAACTGTAGCACCCTGACTCGTGAGATATTACCTTGCGGTTCACGAACCGTTTCACCAACGATCCCACTAGAATTTAACAGATGCTCAATGACTTATTTTTTTTAAATATGTTTAGCATTTCTATGACTCTCTTAAACACTTCTAAGACATTGTTAATCACTAAAATACTTGTGTATGTGTATCATGATTAAATTTGTAAGTGTTTAAATGAAAATCAAATTGCTTTTAGTTCCTAAGGCATACTTGCCAAAGAACAATCATTATACATGGTTTCGTAACCGGACCACTGTGTATACTCTTCTAATGTGATTTCAAGACAAATTTCTCACATGCTTACTTGAAACCTAACTAGAGTTTCATTTAAACATAGAAAGAGTTTGCTTGAAGCTCAAGTTATGTTAGCTTGAATTCTAAGCAACCCCCAGTCTTGAAAAACTATAAATAAAAATACTCCTTCAATTGGGAAATTCAATCCCCGACACTTTGTGTCCTAGTTGATTGTTAGAGTCGTCTTCTATTGACCTAGGTTTCCTCTGAAAAATATAATTAGGTTTAATACTGAAAGACTTCTCTTTGGGGATTTGTGAAGCCAGGTCCAACTCTCTTTATCTTGATAGTTTATGTATCCTGATCTTGCTTTTCTATTATCGAGGTTCTCGTAATATCTTTCAGGTAAGATAGATAGAAATCGCAAAGTTCTCTTCGTCTCAGACTTTGTGATTCCTCAAGATAGATATCTGAAAACTATTCTGAACTTATAAGCTGAAGATTGTTCTTGAGAGGTGGTAAATAATCCAGGCTTTTCATCTAAGTGAGTGTAGGTTTGCTAGCTTTGTCTATTGCAAACAGATTTCCAATCCTTGATCTTTGATCTAAATGGAAATTAAATAGGCTTATCTGTTATAGTCATATTGGTATAAAAAATCCTCACTTAGGTTGAAGAAACTCTTAGGATATAAAGGAGGTCATATAAGAGAATCAGTTGGATAAATCCTTATGAGGTTCAAGAGATGTAAGGAGCGTGACTATAATTGAATCACTTGGAGGGTGGATTCGGTCTCAACTACATTCCAGTCCGAAGTTTGATAGTAAGCTAGTGTATGTAGCGGCTTAGTACAGTTTCATGTTCAATCTTGGACGAGGCCCCGAGACTTTTTTGCTATTGCGGTTTCCTCATTAACAAAACTTCTGGTTTCTTGTGTTTTTCCTTTTCCGCATTATATTGTTTATCTTTATAATAGGAGTTACACAAGTTGTGCTTGTTCAATCTTAGTAGATATGTCCATATAATTGTGATCGATTATAGATTTATTTCTTATGAAATTTGTATCATGAAAGATAGATAACAAGTTTATTACTTGGAAAAATTCTGATTGGATTATTTGGATACGACCAGATTGATCTTGGATATTAATTTTTGAGATCGTCCAAGTACTCTTCTTAACAATCAGGTTCACGAAATCCATAGTCCATAAGTTACGATTGAGAAGAGATAAAGATACAAAATCTGCATACATATTGTCAAGGATCATTAAGTTGGTCTACTACGGGTTGCCGAATGAAAAAGTATGTGGTGTACTTGGTAACCCCTCCTTATCTTAAATGTTCCCAACAGAATGAAAAAGAGTGGATTTATTAGTTGATATCGAACAACAAAATCTAGTGTTGCTCAAAAACTTACGTTTATGGGTACCCGTAATGAATCAAATTTCTTTAGAGTGGATGAACCAATGACTGATTTTTATTGGACATTTTGGATTCATGAAGCACGGGTTCATATGTCTCTTTAAGATAGTGTATCTCGATTTGATCTCTTTATAATTCTTGTCTATACTAAGGTCATTCTTTTTTAATATAAGGCTTTCAAGAATTATTGATCAAATCCAGATTCAATAAAAGTCAATCATGATTACTTATAACACTTATCTTTTGAAATACATATATAAAGATACCACATAAATCATCATGACTTTTTTTTGAGATTGATTTTCAAGTAATTTAGATTGATTAAGATTCTCTATTCACGTAAGAAGTAGACAACCTAATCTTTTGTTTAGATTCATCTAGAGAAAAGGCACCTTGATTTATCATCAAAAAATATATCATTTAGGCATCATGTTTGAGGCAGGTTAGTGCCACTCTTCACGAACTAGGCCTGTAAAGGACATCAATTAGAGGAATCGACTAGTAGGTTCCTGCAAAATCAAGAGACTTAGGGGCACAACTACAGCATAGTAGCTTGGAGGGTTTATTCTATCTCAACTACTGACCAGACCAAAGTTATTATAGTAGGCTAGTATTTGCATCAACTTAATACATTGTGTGTTCAAACAGTACAAGGTTCCGAATTTTTTTCGCTTTGCAATTTTCCGTGACAAAATTTTCAGTGTTTTGCTTTATTTTTAGTTTTCGCATTATATTGATTTATCTTTATAATTAAAAAGTACAAGCAAGTTTTACGTTAATCAACCGTGTGATTAAGAATCTTTTTTAGAAATTATCCAAGGATTTTTTTTTTGCCTGTTTTGATATCCAAGGATTTTTCTTGTCTGTTTTGATCTTTGATTAAATTTCGCACAAGGAAAAAGTTTATAAGTTTCGAATTGAATTTTTTTTTGGTGAACTTGGTACCCTCCACTTTTCAACTCTTTCTGTAAAATAATCTCTAAATTATTAGCTAGGCTTAAAGTAGTTCTTAACAAATACATAGCTCCTAAATAATCCGTTTTTATTCCTGAAAGCAAATAGTAGACAATATATATATATATATATATATATGACTAGAGCATGGTAGTTGAGTATCACCAATTGACGTCGAAGATTGAAGACTAAAGAACAACGGGGACATCTACGAGGACTTCATCAAAAAGGTATGTAAATATTGTTTATCCCATTTACTTATATTTTCTACCATTCTATCGAGACAATATCGTATGACTTTAGTAATGTGATGGATATTGCAAAGAAAAAATTCTTATTTCAAGTCGAGTTATAATTCAAGCAATAGAATTTCTATAAGAACTTAACACATAATATATTGAGAATAATTTATTGTTCAACATATCGTAATTGTGCAAGAAGCTCATAAGATACATCAAGGAATTTTTCAAGTGCACGAATTTGAAGCTCATTAATAAATACTTGGTGAACTAAATATCCTATTAACTCACGTACACAGACTGTTTGATTTTGAGATGTTCCTAAATACTTTTGGATCCTTAAGTATATGAACTAATTTGGTTAGTATGCTTTTGGTTGATTTTAAGATGTTCCTGGACAATTTTTGGAACTTAAATACACGAAATGATTTGGATAGTTCGCGAACTTATGGATATATATGAAAAGTTTCTAAACTAAGATACAACAATTTGTTCACAAACTGATTCAGTCTTTGAGAGTTATTGAACTCCATGATTGCTTGATGGTTCATGAACAACTTAACCATTGTTCTTGGGCTAACATTTGGTGCTAAGATCTTATATCGATAAGTACGCAGGTACACATTCTTCTTAGTAATTCAAGTTTTTTTTTTTCAAATGCTTGTATGATCAATCTAAATTGAGAAGATAATCTTACAAATGTCAAAGTAATTCATAAACATAGAAACTAGTTCACAAACTCAGCTTTGATTGTAAGCTCCATAGCCTTGTTAAGTTATCTTTATAAATAGAGGACCTTCTGCAAAATAGAATCACAAAAAAATAATCATGGCACTTTTATGTCGCCTAGTTGCGGCTAGAGTCGTCCTCTAAATACCAATATTTCCTAGAGGTACTGTATTATGTTACGAATTTTAAGTCTTCACTAAGGGATTCGTGAAGCCCAACCAAACTGTCTTTTACTTGATAGTTCTTGATATCTAGAATCTTATCTCGGTCATCTTAATTCTTGTATTTTCTAAGGTTCATCTCTTCTGCTATACGTCCATTCAATAACTATCGATCAGGGAATAAGATTTATAGACATTACATAGTTATCTTCGTCTCAAACTTTTTAGTTCCACAAGTATCAAACCTGTTACATTGATCTTGTGAGGTAGAACCAATTAGGAACATTCATAACCTTTTGAAGATAGTAAGTTATCATAATTATTGAGGTTTGCTTGATATTTTCTTTATCCTTGAAGATCCCTCATAAGCATAAGAAATTTCCATTATCTTGATTGGATTTCTTTCAAAAGGAAATCAATAGGTTATCTGTTAGAGGCTAAATAGTTCAAAGTCTTCACTTCGATTGAAGCAACTTCTAGGGATGTAAAAGACTTCATCTATATGAATCAAGTACGTAGTATCATGTCTGATTGATGATCACGCAAGTGTGACGCATTTTCACCCATAAATACATTAGCTGGGACCCATTTTATCACTAATAAACTTGTTTGTAGGTGTTTTTGGGCAATAAACATTTTTGGAAAAATAAGCTCGAAAAGTTGTTAAAGGCACCCACGGAGGGCATTTGCTAAGCGGACTCCCACAACGGATAAGGGGCAACCACTTGATAAGGGGAACCTCCCTGCTATCGGCACCTCATACTTCACTAAGGGCCACCCTTCTTCATCTTTTGAATTTTAGAATTGGCGGGAAAGTTTGGTTCGTCCCTGGCAGATTAGAGTTTGAAATTTAAAGGGAGATTTAGAGAGATTCAACACCGGATTTTTATTGGGATGGACCTGTTAGAGCATGAGAGACCAGGTATGGATGTTTTGATCAATTAGAATTGGATGCATCATCGTGTTGGAGTGAAACAGGGGCTTGGAGAGTTTCACGGGATATTTTGATATTCTGGAAGAAGTTTTAACCGGAGTTGGACATGGAATAAGATTGGTATTATCCCGTTAGTCGCAAACATGAATGATAATGGTCCCGGATTCGAGAAAATAGGGTTTAACCCTCGGTGAGAAGGAAACAGAGAAGATATATACTCTCGGGTATGTTTGAGCTGTAACTGGAAGATTGCGCGTGCGCTTAGCGAGTTTGACTCCTTCTGATCGATAAATCAACGTGCTGGAGTGTGCTAGCTTGTATAAAATAGCGTGAGAAGAAATAAAAAGAAAGTAAATCTCGTGACTTGAAGAGAAAATAAAGAAAATATTCTCGAATAATATTGAGTTACTGTGACGATTTTTGGGCAGTTAATGTGGAGATATGAGTTGCTCTTGAGTATAAAAAGGGTCATAGGGGTTCACAGATGAATATGGAGTGAGAAGGGAGCGAACAGAGGGTTGAGGATGGAGAAAAATCAAGTTGAAGAGATGAACCAGTTCCGTTGGGGAAGAAGAACACGAAGAAGATTAGACCATAGAAGACATTCCTATTGCTACAGTACCAGCGACACTTCATATTTATCGTTCTCTGTAACAGTTCGGTTTGTAACAAATATAATTGTTACAAACCCGGTTTTAATTATTTTTCTCCCATTTTATTATTGTGAACACCCTTTGAGCGATAAAAATGAATTTTGAGTGTGTTTGCATCATGAGAAGCTAGACCCCATCACTAGGACAACGGAGGAAGCAACTTTTCATGATTGTGGTAAATGAATTAATTCTTTTATTGACTTTTTGCATAGATTTAATTGCTTTATGATTTCTATTAATTACTTGTTATTTTGTCTGATGTCGCATGCTTAGTTTAAATTACTTTTGATGTGTCATGCTTACAACTTACAAATAATGTTTTATGAAATCTATTTTTGGCAAAGAATTAGAGTCACAACTTCTTTTGTTTGAGCTATATTGTCTAGACTTAATGACTGAATCACAAGAATATGAAAAGTAGTGAAATCATGCGCCTCAATGCCTCTTCATCTTGTCACCATAATTTGTATATTTTTGCTAGTTTAAGTATTTTTGTTTATTAATTCTTAAAATCAATATCATCAAGTCCGAGTAAACGACAACCTTCTTACCACTATCTAAAATTCGATCAATTTTTGGCGGCACCGACGCGGACTTGTATTTAGATTTGTTTTAGGTTTATTTCATTTTTTTAGGTTTATTTTTTTTCTTTTTTTTTTCTTTTTTACGTGTTTTGGTATTTTCTGTTTGCTTTCAGATTCGGAGCTAAGCTAAAGAAAAAGAGAGTGCTGAAAAGAAAAGCAAAGCCCAAAAAGGAAAGAAGAGAGAAATCCAAACGGAGTGAAGAAGAAGATTTTGTATATAGTTATTTTATTTTTATTAGATTTTATTTCTTTTTATTTATAGAAACTGTAATTAGGTTTTTATTGTTGTAATCTTTTATTTTTGGACTTTATTTTTGGGACTTTTGGACTTTATTATTTTTAAAACCCTAAGGAAGGGTTAATTAAAACATTAAACTGCACAGGGAAGGAAGACGGTTACGATACTATCTCGGCCCCTCAGGTTCGTACACTGACATAGGAGTCGGTGGCCTGAGTCGACTTCAACGGTTCATCGCTCGTCTGGTACGGGAGGTAAGACTCTATCCACCCACGAATCCCCTGTCAGTGGGTTTTATTTTGTGTTGAGAATGTCGAACTGGTATTATAATAGCCAATACAACGAATATCCGACTGAGCAACATGGACATTATTCCTATTATGATCATAGTGTGAATAGTGGTTGGGAACGCCGTCCTTTTGAAGGATATGGGTCGTACCATGGTGAGCCAAATTACTATCCACATGCATACCGGTCATACGAGCAAGATTATTATACTTCTCCTAAACTAGAGTAGGCACGTAAGATACTTGAGTCAACACGTAAGTTACTTGAGTCGACATATAAGTCAACTGAGACAAATGACTTAGTTATGGACGAAAGAACCGCAAGCAAGAGTGAACCTTCTATACATGATACCATCAGGAAGTCATGTGAGTCGATTCAGAAGCGTTTGTTAGAGGCGCAAAATGCTCAAAATAAGCTTAATTTTCAATATAGTGTTTCCAATAGTACCCTTGAAAATGAGGATAGTTATTCAGATAATCAAGATAACGAGGTTAGAATTGGTAACACTACTTGTTTAGATGAGGTTCGATAATTTTCATGTTATTATAATGATGATTGTGATGAGGATAGTATTAATGAAGAATATGAAATATGTAGGCATAGTGATCAGGAATTTGTTACTCCGATTGAGCTTTATAATGATAATGTTATTTCTAGTACAAATCGAAATAATTTTATTAATTATCAACCTATTCAAAAGGACAGGGATTTGACTAGAAATACCCCCGTTTTAGACGATGTAGTATTTCCTTTTCACGAAGCCAATGATGGTTTAGAGGAACGAGTTTATTTTGAGTCTAGCGATTTATAAACAATAGTCTTAGGAAAAGAAAATGAACTCATATAGATGAGTGAGGATGAACCAGACTTAGAAGAATAAATTGACCATTTTCAGGACCTAGAAATTAGGGAAGTAATGACTAGTCTTTCTAGAGACACTGAAAACTTTAAGTTTGGGGGTGATTATCATTCTCCATGTGCTTTAACTCTTAGAAAAGTCCCTCACTCGGGACTTGATATATGTTCCTCAACCATTGTGCCAGATTACCTTCATACTAGCTCTCCCGAACCTAATAATGTCTAGGAAGAAGTTCAGTTGTTAGAAACCCATCCTCTGGTTGATGTGGTTTACCCAGGCGATAATACCCAAATTGACTTTGTTTTCCCACCAAATATTTTTCAACCACTTGTGGGAACGTATAAGTTTCATATGTGTCAATTATTAAGTTTTGAGACTAAACCTAATTACTTTAGGAGATTAGGGTCGACACATTTGCTTAAGAATGACCACTACTATGGTCAACTGTGTGAGTCAAATATGATTGACTTAGAGGATCCCCAAATATTCAGGTTGTTGTTATGTGCTTATAAGTTCTTAGTTAAGTATTTCCATACTCTTAAACCTGACCTTCAGGATCTTACCTTTTAGGAAATTCGTCCCTTGAAAACATTTTATCTAGACCCTTTTATAGAACCTGAACCTGAACCACAACTAGATATAGTTGTCTTAATTAAAAAATTAGATAAGGGTATGTTCGGTATCTTCATGGTCTGTTGTAATTTCTTTTTCCTTTGGGTAACACTTTTTGATTCAGATGACCCGCAGTTGTTCAGGTTACTTCTTTATGATTCTATGAGGTGACTAAGCCTTTCTTAGTCTGGCTGAAGACTTTAAACTTAGCACTTGCTGGGAGGTAACCCATGTTTTCGATACTCTGGTAATATCCTTCCTCACTTCCTTTAGATAGTAACAATTTCTCCTTGTTCATGTTTTTAATTTCATCTTTAGAACATTGAGGACAATGTTAGATTTAAGTGTGGGGGAGTGGTTATTAACTTTTTATTTTTATTTTTCAGGAATTTTCTTGCATATTATGACCAGCTGTTGAGCGGGTCTAAAAAAAATAATATATATATATATATATATATATATATATATATTTTATGACCAGCTGTGTAGCGGGTCTAAAAAATAAATAAATAAATAATAAAAAATATATTATGATTGTTAGGGTTATGACCAGCTGTGTAGCGGGTCTTTTTTTTTTTTTTTTTTTTTTTTGTTTGTATTTTTTGACCAGCTGTGTAGCGGGTCTTTTGTAGGGTATTTTCTATGACCAGCTGTGTAGCGGGTCTAAAAAAATAAAAAAAAATAAAAAATGACCAGCTGTGTAGCGGGTCTCTCTCTCTCTTATTATATGACCAGCTGTGTAGCGGGTCAATTTTCCGTTTTGCTCGAGGACTAGCAAAATGTAAGTGTGGGGGAATTTGATGAGCACGCAAGTGTGACGCATTTTCACCCATAAATACATTAGCTGGGACTCATTTTATCACTAATAAACTTGTTTGTAGGTGTTTTTGGGCAATAAACATTTTTGGAAAAATCAGCTCGAAAAGTTGTTAAAGGCACCCCAGAGGGCATTTGCTAAGTGGATTCCCACATTGGATTAGGGGCAACCACTTGATAAGGGGCACCTCCCTGCTATCGGCACCTCAGACTTCGCTAAGG
The DNA here is from genome assembly GCA_023531105.1 of Papaver atlanticum. Taxonomy (NCBI): domain Eukaryota; kingdom Viridiplantae; phylum Streptophyta; class Magnoliopsida; order Ranunculales; family Papaveraceae; genus Papaver; species Papaver atlanticum. The sequence continues at coordinate 4,873,247 of JAJJMB010010315.1, read as the reverse complement.
GACAACCTTCTTCATCATTTGAATTTTAGAATTGGCGGGAAAGTTTGGTTCGTCCCTGGCAGATTAGAGTTCGAATTTAGAGAGATTCAACACCGGATTTTTATTGGGATGGACCTGTTAGAGCATGAGAGACCAGGTATGGGTGTTTTGATCTATCAGAATTGGCTGCATCATCGTGTTGGAGTGAAACAGGGGCTTGGAGAGTTTCACGGGATATTTTGATATTCTGGAAGAAGTTTTAACCGGAGTTGGACATGGAATAAGATTGGTATTATCCTGTTAGTCGCAAACATGAATGATAATGGTCCCGGATTCGAGAAAATAGGGTTTAACCCTCGGTGAGAAAGAAACAGAGAAAATGTATACTCTCGGGTCTGTTTGAGTTGTAACTGGAAGATTGCGCGTGCGCTTAGCGAGTTTGACTCCTTCTGATCGAGAAATCAACGTGCTGGAGTGTGCTAGCTTGGATAAAACAGCGTGAGAAGAAATAAAAAGAAAGTAAATCCCGTGACTTGAAGAGAAAATAAAGAAAATATTCTCGAATAATATTGAGTTACTGTGACGATTTTTGGGCAGTTAATGTGGAGATATGAGTTGTTGTTGGGTATAAAAAGGGTCATAGGGGTTCACAAATGGATATGGAGTGAGAGGGGAGCGAACAGAGGGTTGAGGATGGAAAAAAATCAAGTTGCAGAGATGAACCAGTTCTATTGGTGAAGAAGAACACGAAGAAGATTAGACCATAGAAGACATTCCTATTGCTACAGTACCAGCGACACTTCATATTTATCGTTCTCTATAACAGTTCGGTTTGTAACAAATATAATTGTTACAGACCCGGTTTTAATTATTTTTCTCCCATTTTATTATTGTGAACACCCTTTGAGCAATAAAAATGAATTTTGAGTGTGTTTGCATCATGAGAAGCTAGACCCCATCACCGGGACAACGGAGGAAGCAACTTTTCATGATTGTGGTAAATGAATTAATTCTTTTATTGACTTTTTGCATAGATTTAATTGTTTTATGATTTCTATTAATTACTTGTTATTTTGTCTGATGTCGCATGCTTAGTTTAAATTACTTTTGATGCGTCATGCTTACAACTTACAAATAATGTTTTATGAAATCTATTTTTGGCAAAGAATTAGAGTCACAACTTCTTTTGTTTGAGCTATATTGTCTAGAGTTAATGACTGAACCACAAGAATATGAAAAGTAGTGAATCATGCGCCTCAATGCCTCTTCATCTTGTCACCATAATTTGTATATTTTTGCTAGTTTAAGTATTTTTGTTTATTAATTCTTAAAATCAATCTCATCAAGTCCGAGTGAACGACAACCTTCTTACCACTATCTAAAATTCGATCAGTGATCCAGAGATGTAAGGAGTACGACTTAAGATGAATTGCTCGGGGGATCGATTCACTCTCAATTATATTCCAGTCCAAAGTACGATAGTGTGATAATGTTTTTAGAAGCTTAATACAGTTCGGTGTTCAAACTTGACTAGGTCCCGAGGTTTTTCTCCAAGATTGTAGTTTTCTCGTTAGCAAACTTTATCGTGCGTTTGTCATTTCTTTTTGGCATTATATTGTTTATTTCTATAATAGAAATATCACAAGTAGTACGTTAAACAACCTAGACATTTTTCAAACTCAAAATGTATAGAACCTAACAAGATTTGTTCTTGTGAATTTGTGTCTTGAAATATTGATTATAAGACTTGTTCTTGTTAGAATTCGGTTCATGTATAGTTCGAGTACATATACTAGGTTGTTCTTGGATATTGATTTTTGAGATCGTCCTATGAACTTCTTTTACAATCGGGTTCAAGGATTTTTTCTGTTGATCTATACTTATTGATTGTAACAAGTAATTGTCCATACAGGTCCACAAATGAAAAAGTAGGTGGTGTACTTGGTACCCTCTCATTTTCAACAATAATTCCTCATGAAATGCTTCATAGCATAAATATTAATAATAATAAAAAAAAAAATCAAGTTATTTAGCTCTTAAATTAGACCTTGGTAAGACCACCAATTGATTAAAATGGGAATTTGTTTTATTTGTTTTTAGAAAGCTTGGGTTTATTGAGGAATGGTGTGAATTGATCTTCGAATGTATATATAATGTCACGTGTCAAGTTATTTTTCGAATGTATATCCAGGTCATGAGTATGAACCCATTAGGTTAAGGAAACCCACTATCTCCTTATATGTTTATAAGGACTCTAGAAGGTCTATTTAGCCCGTGGATGTGGGTTGAGCAGAACAGAAGCATTTTTAATGTTAAAATTAATTAAATGTCAAACTGTTTCGTATCTGCTATTTATAGATGATTGCTTCCTTTTCTGTAAGGCCTTTATTCTTGAAGTTAGAAACATTGTTAAGCTAAGAAAAAAAACCAGGCACGTTTCAAGACTGTCAATTAACATTGAGAAATCAGAAGACTACTTTAGTAAAATGGTGCATAACAAACATTGCCATCTAGGATATTATAAAAGTAAAAAAGGAAGATTTTTTTAAAAAAAAATAGAACATACTTAGGCATACCGCTATTTTTCAATAGGTCCAGAGCTTTAAACATCCAACATATTCATGAAAAAAGCTTGTAATTCTCTGAGGTGATAGTTCAGACACACGGGCAGGTAGGACTGTTCTTATAAATTGCACACTTTCAGCTTACCTAAACCACCAAATGATATGTCATGCTTTGCCTAAAATGATTGTAGATGAATTAGACAGATACCCTAAAGGGACTTGGTGTTTGAAAACCAGAAGAAAAAGTGTTTCTGTTTCTTAAAAAACTGAAGTCAATTCCAGAAATTAGTAACAAAAATGTTTTGCTTCACAAAAAATTGACCTTTTTTTTTGCTTCTCAAGTCATTTTGAAATTTTGTCACTAAACCAACTTCTGACTTTTCGATTTCCATAAGTCAAAAAGCAACTTCTCAAGTACTATCCAAACATGCTATTAAAAAATAAGACTCAAAAGCAAGCCATCAAAACAAAATCTTGGAGTTCAATTTGTACCCCAAAAACTCGAGGAGGGTTACGGATGAAAAAAATTGATAACTTCAATACTGCTCTTTTGACTAGATTGGCTTGGAGATTTATCAAAAATTGAATAAATATCCCCATCTGGATTCTTCACAAATAACCTAAGGGGTATTTCTTACATTTCCAGGGTCTAGTTTTAGGGTCTATTTTGGGTCAATTCAAACTTGGTCCGGCCACTTAGGTTTGCATACCCGTTCACATACTTGAGTAGGTTATGTTCTAAAATCGGTTTGTTCATGAACTAATACATTTATATAATAAGGATTGCAATCTTTTGCAAACCGTGGCTATAATGTTCATGAATTGATTCGAGTGAATCAAAATCGATTTTGCTTCAATTGTGTCTTGTATACTTCTATGAGAATATAAATAATTGAACAACTCTAGAACTAGTTTGATTTGAGTCATTTGAACTAGTTATGGTTAAGATGAATAAGGTTGATATGAAAGTGTTAATATGGCTAACTTCGGTTAACTATTGTTGAGCCAACAAGGTGCACACGTTTAGGTACGCTTACTCATATCTAAATGAAGTCACTTTTCTTTTGTGTGTAACAAGCAAAGTTCGATCTAACGGTTGAAAGATATTAGCTTGAGTCTAATCAGGTTTTCATCTAACGGTGAATACTGAATGCTTTGTTACCAAGGTAACATTGATTGCAAACCCTGATTTGAAGACTATATAAAGGAGAACTCTATCAACTGGGCAACCTAATCCCCACACCTTCTGTGTGATACTAGTTGCGACTAGAGTCGATTCTCCTTTAACCTTATGTTTTCTCCAAAACAACGACTTAAAGATTTCATTGGGATTGTGAAGCCAGACCCAACTATTTCTCTGTAGTTGCGTGTTCTGATCTTGCTGTTTTCTATCGTGATTGAGTACTATCTTCTTTAAGATTTGCTTGAGATTTATTCACCGATAAGCAAGATAAAAAGTAGTCACAAACATCTTCGTCTCATCGTTTGTGATTCCACAATATCTTGTTTCTCTACCATACGATTAAGATTATTGTGAGGTGATTGATATTACTAGGCTGTTCTTCGGGAATATAAGTCCGGTATATCAATTGGTTCATGTTCACCTTGATTTATCAAAAGACGAAACAATTTTTTTTAGGTATTTCTTTGAGAGACAGACTTATCTATTCAATAGACTTTTTTGTGTGAGATAGATTGGTTTACCAAGTCTTCGACTTTGGGTCGTAGCAACTCTTAGTTGTGGGTGAGATCAGCTAAGGGAATCAAGTGCGCAGAGTTCTGCTGGGATTCAGAGGCGTAAGGAATGAGACTATACCTTGATCAGTGTGAGACTGGTTAGGACTCAACTATATTCCAGTCCGAAGTTAACTTGTAGTAGGATAGTGTCTGTAGCGGCTTAATACAGTATGGTGTTCAAATCTGGACTAGGTCCCGGGGGTTTTCTGCATTTGCGGTTTCCTCGTTAACAAAATTTCTGGTGTCTGTGTTATTTCTTTTCCGCATTATATTTGTTTATATAATTGAAATATCACAAGTTGTGTGTAGTTCTGTCAATTAGATAATCCAACCTTTGGTTGTTGATATAAATTGATTGACACTTGAACATTGGTCTTTGGTACCGTTCAAGTTGTTTCACATAATAATCAGGCTCATGGATTTTTATCTGTTTGCTGATTACATTGTGAAACAGAGATACAACTCTTGGATATATTTCCATTGATTGAGTCTGACTGTCTAGTTGATTCTCTTGGAATTATATTGGAGTTTGTCCATACATATTGCTAAGCGAAATATTGGGTGTGGTTGTTAGACCCCCGCTTTTTCAATTGGTATCAGAGCAGGCGAACACGTTTAAGACTTTATAAGTCTGTGTTTGTAGCGATCTGACTCTATGGACAGAAGTGCTATCTCAATAAATGCACCACCAGATCCAGGGATTCCAGAATTCTCTTCCATGACTGATTTAATAAAATCCATAGAAGAAATTCTATCTAAACCTCCTCCAGGTTTAAAATCCCTAGAAGTGTTTTCAGGGCTTAAAAAAAGGCTTGCGAGCTTATCTCTTGATGTTAAGTTATACCTCCAGAAAGAGCAAAAATCTCTTGATAAGCTAAATCAAGTTATGATGAATATATTCATGTTCAGGTTGATCTTGATTCACTAATCAGTGAGATAAATGCTCCTCCTGTGGGTAATTCAATTGGGTGTAACAAACTAAACGAATTACAAGAAGAGTTTAAATCTCAGTCCTTAGACTATATCATCTCAAAGCATGACTCAGTTCATCAGTCAAACCCTGATACATCTTCTCAAGATAATGGTACTGCCCTCTTTAGTGAGAAAGTCAGGATGTCTCTTTCTATCAAAAGAGTTTCTTTGTGCAGTACTGAATATTATCTGCAGAGACTGTGTGTTACAAGTTGTAAACGAAGAAATCATAAACACAAATTATCTTGTGCGCTTTTTAAGTTCTTCGAAAAACTTGTAAAAACAGTCCATTGGGTTTCTCTCAATACTGGAAGTTGTAAGAGTTGTTGGAAAGAAACTCTCTCTTGGTGTCATGGTGTGCAAGGATGTCCTTCTCTTGTGATTCACAATGAGTTCTCGTTAAAGGGTTGTTGAGCTTTGCTCCAATTTCCTTTTCGTTTGTTTAAGAAAAATATGATGCTTCAAAGACAAACGAGTCCTTGTCGCAACCGTACGGTTCACATACCCTGGCTCGTAACCATTACGTGTTTGAACCGTGTTCCAAAACGTGTTTTTGACGGTTCATATACCACCATATGACATATGAAAGAGGAAGATCTCACTTCATTTTTTTCACCTCTTCTTCCCTACAGTTCGAGTGCGAAAAAGAAACCCAAAGAGTTCGTGAACTCTCAATCTCTATAACCTTTTTTTTTTAATCATTTTGGGTGTTTTTGGTGTCCTTGTGTTTGCAACAGGAAATCATTAGTTGGGCTGGTCATTATTTCTTCATTCTCTCTAGTTCCGGAGCTTTACCATTAACGACAGTTCACGTTCTCGGTAAGTTCTTCACCAATCTTTGGACTTTGTTTGGTTTCAATGGCACCTAGGAAAAGATTGAATAGTGGTGAGAGTTTGGATGATAATGCTAGTGATGAAACTTATTATGATGCAAGTTTGAGAACTAGGTTTGTTAGCAAAGAGGTTCGCGACCTCTTTTTGGAATATAAGGAGAAACAACCCATTAGAGAAAGGTTTTATGATGCTTCAAAAATTAGTGTAGAACATCTCTCCATGTTCTTTAAAGGTTTTGACTGTGGCATTATTCATCAACCCATGGGAACTGCTCATGTCGAAATGTCTGCCCAGTTTTATGCAAATCTTCATGAGTCAGACCTGGTAAACTGCACTTTTAAAACTATTGTTGGGAACAAAATTTTTGTGGTAAATCGTCAAGTTATTGTTGGGCTCTTAAACTTGACCCGGATTGGAGACTTCCAATTCCCACCTCCTGAGCATGAAAGATTTTCTCCAAACTTGCTATCAAATCGTCTTCTTGATAAAGACGTCTCCTGGAAGGATGGAAAAATTGATGTTCATAGTGCTGAACTATTTCTCAAAGTTGTTGGAAAACTGTTTGTGGCAAACTTGATGCCGAGCACAATTGAAAAAATGTTATGGACCAGGTCTCTTGCTGAATTGGTATGTTACATTGTTGAAGGGAGAGGCATTGATTTTTGCAGCCTTATCATTCGTCAGATGATAAGTGTGAACAGATTTTTAAAAAGACTCCAGGCTTTCCTTGTCTTATCTCAAGGAATTGCATTCAATTTGACATTGTTGCTTTTGGAACCAATCTCGATAGACCAAAAGACTTAACCCAGACAAGCATCGAAAAGATGAAACAAAACTTCATCCGGAACATCAGCAGGAGCTTCAACTGCCTCAGACCCAGAGATCATCCGTCTTCAGCAAGAATTTGAATGCTTAGAAGAGCAGTTGGAATATGCTAAGGAAGATCATCCAGAACTGATTGAGAAGTTCGATGAAATTGCTAGGGACTATTACAAGATGATTGGTTAATCACTGTTTATTTGTTTTGGTGTTTCTCTACTTATTTTGTTGTTGAACTTCTTATGTTGAACTTATTAAAACTGTTATTTTTAATGGTTGTAATAACTTTAATGGTATTTTAGCCTTGAATGATTTTTATCCTTCATTTAAATAGCTAAATGTGTTAAATCCATAAGAAGTTCAACTATATTTGTCAAAAGTTAAGCCTATTATGTCATTATGCAAATATTGATGAAGATATGATGAACTTTTGATTGCAAAGATTAAGTCTATTATACGTCAAAACGAAAATATTGATGAAAAATAGAATGAATCTTTGAATATTTCGTAGTATTGATCTTTCCTTGATCCGCTTCTACGTGAAAGTACTGTGCGGCTCCGTAAGTTTTCTTATGTTGAGCATTTCTGATTAAATTAATCATGGGTTCTCTTGTGGTTAATTTAATTGGGTTTTTTTGATACAAATTCTTATTCTAATGTAATTTGTTGATGTCCAAAGAAATCCTTTTTTTCTTGTAAAAGTAAGGTCGCTCTTGTTGTTCTTTTGGTAATGACATTTATGGGGGAGAGTTCTTAATTGAACTTGTGCTTAATTGCCAAATCTTTGTGGGGAGTGCGGCTGTGGAATATTATAGGGGTTATATCTTGTATCTTTATAAACTCCTTGATGAATGCATTTAGTTTCGGCTATATGATTGCATCTAAAAAAGTTGATATGTGCTTTTCTTTTGGTCATGAAGTATCTCTATGGAAATTTCATTAGGATCCCACTAATTATCGTACCTTTGCCAATTTTATTGACAAAAAGGGGGAGAATTAATGTGTAGTTCACACTACAAATACATATGGTTTTCGGATCATTATGTAAAGGGGAGTGGTTTTCATGTGAGATGAAGTATTGACTACGGGGGAGTGATACATATCACCATAGTATTGTTGTCGAAGTTGTGATACAATTGAACTTTGATGTTGTGTAATAATACTATGACATTGTATAACGATGATTGAAAGCTATTGTTTTCTCATTGTTATATAGCTACGGATCTTCAACAACGATGATGATGAATTGAATACTTTTAGAATCATTGGAGTACTTGGAAGTGACGAAGATTTCGAGTAATGTTGAAGAACCAAGGAGATCAAGCATTTGGATGAGAAGCTAAAAAGTTTATTTATTTTGTATTCCATATGTATTGATAGTTTTGTCACTAAAATTGATAAAGGGGGAGATTGTTAGAGCACTGTTCGGTCGAACTCGCAAGCGTTGCTATCTCAAGCTTGTTTGTCAAGTTTAGTTTCCAAAACTATAAGTCTTGATTTCTAGTCTACTTATAACTAAGTCTCGGATTAGGATAGTAAGTGTAGTTGAGCCTTAGACTCCACAGAGTTCATCGATTGAAGACGAAGAACTACTCAAGGAAACTTGTGGAACTTCATCAACAAAAGGTATGTGGAGACTTGAACTTATCTATCACTCAAAAGTCTATCTATTGTATCTCCTATTTTGATACAAAAGTCGTATTGCTATATAGACTTCAATTATACACATTTACTATTTTGAGCCGAGATTATCTCACTTATCTATTTCTCGAAATATGTGTTGGTAAGCTTTCGCTTTAGCCAAGTTCATCTTTACTCGTGACGAAAGTCATGTTGATTATTTCAATAACTTGAAAATCGCTTTAATGAAAATAGTTTGTGAATAACAACTATTTTAACATCCTCTTAGAAAGTTTCAATGATTGAAATGAGAGTTTAGAACATGTAACCATCTTTGGATATAAACATAGTGTGTTCTCACATTTGTGTAAAAGTCCAAAACCGGGAACCCAAAGTATGCGTACCCGTACGCATACTTAATCCGGTTACTTAAGTAAGCGTACCTGTATGCATACTTAAGTAGGTTACTTTCGAAAATCAGTTTGTTCATGAACTAAAACATTTATATAATAAGGAATGCAATCTTTGCAAACCGTGGTTATAATGTTCATGAATCGATTCGAGTGAATCAAAACCGATTTTGCTTCGATTGTGTCTTGTATACTTCTATAAGATCTAAGCAATTGAACAACTCTTTAACTAGTTCATTTGAGTCATTTGAACTAGTTATGGTGAAGATGAATATGGTTGATATGAAAGTGCTCATATGTCTAACCATTGGTTAACTATTGTTGAACCAACTAAGTGTACACGTTTAGGTACGGTTACCCAAACCTAATTGAAGTTACATTTCATTTGTGTATAACAAGCTAAGTTCGATCTAACAGTTGAAAGATATTATCTTGAATCTAATCAGGTTTTCATCTAACGGGAATATTGAATGCTTTGTTACCAAGGGAACTTAGATTGCAAACCCTGATTTGGAGACTATATAAAGGAGAACTCTAGCAACTGGGAAACCTAATCCCTACACCTCATGTGTGATACTAGTTGTATAAGCTAGAGTCGATTCTTTTTTAACCTTAGGGTTTTCACGAAACCCTATAGGTTAACGACTTCATTGGGATTGTGAAGCCAGACCCAACTATTTTCTCTGTAGTTGCGTGATATGATCTTGCTGTTTCTATCTTGTTTGAGTACAATCGTAAGATTGGGTTGAGATTTATATCTCCGATAGGCAAGATAAAAAGTAGTCACAAACATCTTCGTCTCATCGTTTGTGATTCCATAATATATTGTTTCGCTACCATACGATTAAGATTATTGTGAGGTAACTGATATTACTAGGCTGTTCTTCGGGAATATAAGTCCGTGTATCAATTGGTTCCTGTTCACCTTGATTTATCAAAAGACGGAACAAAAACTTTGGTATTTCTGTGGGAGACAGATTTATCTATTCAATAAACTTTTCTGTGTGAGACAGATTGGTTTATCAAGTCTTCGACTTTGGGTCGTAGCAACTCTTAGTTGTGGGTTAGATCAGTTAAGGGAATCAAGTGCACAGAGTCCTGCTAAGATTCAGAGGCGTAAGGAACGCGACTGTACCTTGATCAGTGTGAGATTGGTTAGGGCTTAACTACATTCCAGTCTGAAGTTAACTTGTAGTAGGCTAGTGTCTGTAGCGGTTTATTACAGTGTGGTGTTCAAATCAGGACTAGGTCCCGAGGTTTTTCTGCATTTGCGTTTTTCTCGTTAACAAAATTTCTGGTGTCTGTGTTATATCTTTTTCGCATTATTTGTTTATATAATTGAAATATCACAGGTTGTACGTAGTTCAATCAATAAGATAATCCAACCCTTGGTTGTCGATATAAATTGATTGACACTTGAACATTGGTCTTTGGTACCGTTCAAGTTGTTTCACATAATAATCAGGCTCACGGATTTTTATCTGTTTGATTTGCTGATTACATTGTGAAACAGAGATACAACTCTTGGATATATTTCCATTGATTAAGTCTAGCTGTCTAGTTGATTCTCTTGGAATTATATTGAAGTTTGCCCATACAGATTGCTAAGCGAAATATTGGGTGTGGTTGGACTTTAGATTTGTCATAAAAAGTTAGTTTTTAACCGTACGTATAATAATGTAGCTTATCCGTTTGACTAGCCCTAACTCCAAAATTTCAATCTCTATCTTTTGTTTATGTTAACCGTATGGCTAATAATGTAGCTCACGAACTTGCCCAATGGGCCAAGTCAAACGGCTGTCATATGGTGTGGTCTGTCAACAAGTTTGGTTACTTTGGCTCTTATTTTCCTTAAAAAAAAGAAAAGGTGGCTGCATGACAAATAGTTTCTTTAACACGAAGAAAACACAATCAAACCAGTGCCATTACATCACGAGTTATTTCTAGTCTACATAAATAAATAGATATATTGGTTCTTGGAATGCATTGATTGCTACCCATGTTCAAATGTGGACAGCTTTCGAGCTATTTCAGATGATGTCGCAGGAGGATATATTGCCTGATATGATCACCCTTGCAAACCGCTGAAACTCAGCCCAACCTAGCTTCTCTTCTGAGAACCTGAAATACGAGAAAGCAGAATAAGCTCACTTCCATACACTATTGTATCCAACATAAGATCAGATGCCTTCACCCTTTACATTTTATAGGGGCTTAATAGGTAGGACTCGCCCAACAAAATCTGGAGATTTGTTTCACCTAGAAAAACCAAGGACGAAGATAAACACCAACATAGGGAGAAAACTGTGTATATGTACCTCCTCGGCGAACTTTATCAATATAGTGGTCCTAGGTCGTTGTTGGCCTTCCATTGGTACAAAATGAGCAGTTACCACAGCTGGAAAGCCTGCGCTGTCCAAGACACCCTTCAAAAACAAAATGTTCCTTTATGTATCACAATAGCGATTTATTGTTGAGATCAAACAAAGGAATCTGGTGTTGCTCAACAAACTCACCCTTACAATGCCCGCAACAAATGCACCACAATTAAATGTTCCCATATCTTTGGGAACAGATATAAACCTTCAAGAAAGATATCTGATGTATTAACGGATGCTAATATATGATTTCTAGTTTTCCACTTAATTCAAGAGTCGCATTCTAGAGGGGCTGAAGGATCATATAATTACCGATTCACAAGAAGCTCTTTCTCACTGATCATGTACTCGTCTTCATGTTCAGTGCCTTTCTCAAGTGAGTCAGCTACCTAAAAGGAAACAGCAATCACAAAACAGTTATTGTTAGACTCGTGGATGTGGTTCAAAAGTTCAAATCTTTAGAATATTTCTTGCGTTAAAGTTTAAATAGTACCCAGAAAAAATAAAACGGTTCTACTTTGGCTTGTCTCAAACATTTGGCCCAGCAAAACTTTTAACCTTGTCGGTGAGGTTGTGAGCACTTAATTGTGTTTGATGCAAGAGCAAACATTATATTTCTTCTGGAAATCTAAGACAGTTCGCACTGGAGCTAAAGCAAGTTCCTTCCAAGTTAATGTGACACATTTTGCACTATATAAAGAGTTGATCAACCAATAGAGCAAGGTTTTGAGCACGTTAGTTGTGACGCAAGAACAAACATTATGTTTCTTCTGGAGATGTAACTCAGTTCGCATTGGAGCTAAAGCAAGTTCCTTCCGAGGTAATGTGCCACATTTTGCACTATCTAAACAGTTGATCAATCAATAGACCGATGCTCATTTTACATAATCCATAGGAACCTTACTGTGTATAAACTCTAACTGGACTGTGTAGGTTTAACGTCTAACAAACAGTTCTGCCTACAAGCAAGTTAAACGTAACCTTGTCATCATATAGTTGTCTAGGAATCTAAACCAAGACAAAGAATGCAGAATATATTTCCTGGATGAGTTCAGCATAACATTTACCGGTTCAATTCCTAGACAACTATGGTGAAAATCCAGCAAACATCTATATCACTCAGTTTGGTCACAAAAATGTTCAGCATATAGAGGCTGATTTGCCAGTTTATCAGGAATACATTCTCTAATAAGAAGTTTCTTATTGACAAAGTTACTCAGACGACCATCATAGAAAGATATCACTATTCCCAAAAAAACTCAAACCTAAACCATTCTGAGAATTCTTATAGAGCTCAATATTATCGTGAATCCAGAAGTGCAAGAAACTCGAACAGTCATGTTTAAATAGCAAAAATCACTTCATATAGTAGAACACTTTAAGCTGATGAAACAGTGTGCTTACCTTCCCAAATAAGACCTTCCATACTGTACTATGTACGAAAGACAGAATCCCCAGTAATCTTGTCTCCCTTCTATTTCCCTGTCAGACAAAAACTACTAGCACTTCAGATTCTACCAACAGAAGCCACGATATAAAGTTAATTGACAGCAAATCCATTTTCAACATGCTGAATATGCAACAGCAGTAAACTGATGGATCTGTAACCATCTATTAAATAAAGGGGAAATTCTCTCTGTCCATCAGATTTGTATAACATACACGATGCAAATACGTGCACTCACCGTCCCAACACTGTCACTCCATCAGCATTAGTATATTTTTAGTGCGTCAGTTTAATATAAAAATATGCACTCGCCAACCCACCATTGCAACACCATCAACCCATCAGGCGATAAGAATTATTGAATCTTTTCATATATTTTTAAGATCTAATTAGTGCATCTATTCTACACAATTGCATGTACTTACCTACTGAAAAACTTTTTAATGACTTTTTATCATATTCTTATATTATTCATAAATTAGAGCATTAAATCCATGCGAATACAAGTAGTCACAAACCCAGCATCACCCCAAAACACTCCTTAGTGGATTGCTGATAATAAGTAGTCCTAATGCCACTACAAACCCTACCATGTCACCACCAGCGCCAGCAACAGAGATTACCTTTTCTATATCAGGTGCAAAAATGTAGCGTTCAGCTAGTGTTTCAAAGCACTAGAGAAAATATCTATTTACTTGGATAGGCACTCGTACTGAAAACTCGTATTGAAGACACAAATAGTTCAAATACGATTTATTGAATGAATAAACATGCAAAAATGAAAATAAGGGCATGTAGCATTATAGAAGATATTTCTATTCTGTAATAGTTCAGCTTTCTATTTACTTTCACGTACCAAGTCAAATGATCAATGTGTATATTTCTATATCCGGATTCCGGAGTATCTCTGACCTCATGTAGCGTGTTGTTGCAAAGTAATTTCAGGAAACAAGCTCACCAGCACAAACGAGGATGCTCCTCATATATGCTAGTGGGGCGCCAACCTTTCTACTGGTGATAGTGACCGTAGTGACCCTAGTCCTAAGCAAGTTCTAGCAATATGATTTGAGACTTTCAAAGCCCTACGTGTGCCTAAGAACAGTAGTGACTCAAATCTAAGCCAACCTTTCTACTCATGCTAAAGAACAGTGGTGACCCTAGTCCTATGTGAGTTCTAGCAATACAAATTTGAAATTTTTCGTAAGACCTATGCGTGCTCATGGCCATACATCTGGTACATAGCTAGTAAAATTCAAGCCTTAATGAGGCTCTAACCTGCACCAGTTTCAAAAAACAATCGGGATTTCTGCTAATATTGCAAGTTTTGGAGTAGCATGGGAATTTTACTGAACATTTGGGATTTATTTAACTTGCCAAATCAAGGTGAGATTAAATCCTTGCACAAGCCATGTCTCACGAGCTTGGATTATTGGATCATGTGCAAGATCAAACTAGTGACGAAAGTATCCTCACACGAAGCGATGAGCAATGGGGTGTCAAAGGTTACCTGCATGATCTACAGTAGTCGTACCAACACAATTTTGCCGGTAATATAGAAGCACAAAGTTTCACTCAAGGAACTTCTCCTTGCTGCATGTGTATAGGAAGTATATGAGCTACTGTACAAAACTTTTACAGAGTCATGGATTGGAGACTTAGACCTCATATTTGTATTTACTATCGTGGACGTATCCATACCACAAAGTCATACATGAATTTCGATTGCAAAAAAAGTATCACAATGCATAAGTTCAATTGATCAATGAAGCTTGAAAGGATCCAGAGAGCATCTCCGACAAGCACCGATTTGAGGCATTTTCAACATCTGGATCAGTCAAAATTCCAAGAATTGTTTCTCCTAAAACAAACCACCATGGCAGTTTGAGCACTTCCACTTTTAAGTTCTCCAAAACGTATATGCACGTCAATGAAATCAAAGGGCACTGGACCATCACGGAATCGCCTAACTGAATTATTTTCATAAGAATTCAAGCTAAGCATCTCTTTGTCCTGCAAGAATGGGCGACGGAGTGCAAACCCATGTCATCTTCCATACAAATGATGGTCAACAACATCGCAGAAGAAACACGACTGTCACTCTGGTTCTAGCTCAAACACAACAATTCGCAAAAAAAAATCTCCATATACTACATCGATATACTTCATAGGGTAAATGCTACTGGGGGCAAAAATTAGGCGTATATTGGAACTTGGTTTTGATTTTTTCGGTTGTGCACGAGAGAAACAAACCTGAGACCGCAGCGCACAAGAAGACTTGACAGTGGTAGCTAGGCATGCAATGGCCAGGGAAAGCGCCTTGAAATAGTCATTCCAGAGACGAACAATTCTGTGGGTGATCATCCTCACCATGGAAGTTATTTACACTAGTACTTCCAATACCACTCCCACTTGGGGGTGACTACATTATTGATGTTGAAATCCAAAAGTGCATTTTTGATGTCAGCGGAAACCTTGGGCAAGTCCTATTAAATAAATTAGTGATAAGATTCAGTACAGCAGCAAGGATTTAAGACCCTGCGCGTGCGAGAAGCGGTGGATCCCTATGCGCGCTCAAGAACAGTAGTGACTCTAGTCCTATGCGAGTTCTAGCAGTAGGGTTAAGACTTATATGCGAGTTCTAGCAGTAGGGTTAAGATTTATGAGTGCTCAAGAGCAGTGGCCACCTTGTCCTATGCGAGTTCTGGCAGTATTTATTCATTCATACTCCTATATGTGCGTGAATAGTGGTGATTCTAGTCTTATGAGAGTTCAAGCAGTAGGATTCACATCTCTAAATATGCGAACAGACAGAAGTGACTCTAGTCTTATACGAGTTCCAGCAGTAAGATTCACATCCCTACACGTACTTAACAACAGTAGCTACCCTAATCCTACGCGAGTTCTAATAGTAGGGAACGAGCCCCCCGCAAAGGCCCCAACATGCTAGAACTACAGAACAATTGGGTTTTTCGATCTTTCACAGGTTGCATTTTAGTGTCAAATGCAATGCCTGTTCTAGAGTTGCGGAAACACAGTTATCTAGACAACCGTCCACTCACTAAAAAGAACAGTAAGGACCCAAGTCCTGCTCAAGCTCTAGTAGTGGATTCAAACTTCTTGGCACCCGAGCCCTTCATGAACTACCACACAATTGGAACCTATCACAGTCAGAGTTCTGAAATAGCGGGAGCTTATAAACTTATGATCAAATCCCATATGTGCTTTCACTCGTACGAGGTAAGCAATGGGGCATCAAGGTCTGCGTGTTTGATTTATAATAGCCATAGCTATACGTGTAAATCATGTACAGTATGCAGAGAGCTAGCCGCATACACAAAGGATTTGACAACACCAGTCCACATTATAAAAGATTTTCCTTACATCCTACTTCATGTGAGCCATTTTGAACTACATTCAAATGTACGTTGTCATGGAAGTGAGATCATCAAATGGAAATAAAGGCTGAGAAAGTGAATCGTTAGACTTGATCATATTCCCAGGAATGATTAAGTAATGAAATCTACCCAGTATTTGCTAGAATTGGCGTCTATATACAGAGGCGTTCCACAAGATCAGGTACTATGAGTCTAGGAGGGCTTAGCAAACATCAAAAGCTTCGTATTGATGAATATCAGTCCCAAGCATTGATGTATGTGCGAACAGATATGTGAACCCTGGATAGCTCAAGTGGAAGATAAAAGAAGACAGAATAACTATCATAATACGATTGAGCTCAAGCAACATTATTCAAGGTGATTTATAATTCTCAAAAAGTTTGAGGGTACGTATTTCCAGTCAAGACCAGTTGTATAAAAGAAAGTTTCTAGAACAAAAGACTTGCAAAAGGAAACAGAAGAAAGGCTTAATGAAGCAGCTCATCTCAGCATCCCCACTCTCCTAAGAAGCATGAAGTTTAATAAGAAGTCTGACACAGTATCCGCGCATGCTTCGTGTTGAGCTTAGACAATATTCATCATGAAGCTTAACCAGAAGCTCAAAGAATATATATCTCCAACTTTTCCACTGTTCAAATTGTTAGCATCTTTGGTACGGGTACATAAACGAACTAGCAACCATCAACAATACTGGAAACGCAATGTCTCCACAAATGCTGGATCACTCACGCATCAGCTAGTTTGTGGCAGATACGGCAGAAAGATCATTAATCAAGCTTGTCTAATACATACAAGCTCATAAACAAAGAGGATCAAGACTAAGAGCGCACAACACCGGCGTCGAGACTCACTATTTTCCGTCTAACCAAGAAGCATATATGGACGAGATGTACATGTGATAAGGTAATAATCCCGAGTATCCATATATATCAGGCGCGGCACCACGATCTACACTGGCAGCCGATGCCATCTCCCACAGCCACTCAATGTACAACATACTCCAAGATAACTCTAGTTGTTTCTAACGTGGGCGGCAGGTTTTGTACTTACACAGAGGGGCAATTAAATCTGTCATATTAATCTCTTAACCCCACAACAAATTGGAGGTTAAGAGGGGGCGATGTGTGTACCCAATAAAATATGCACGTACCAAGACTGGATAACACACTCGAAGATATTTCTATTTACATTGATCAATAATAGTTCAAATCTAGAGCTATATATGGTAGAGCTGAACTATTTATTTTTTCAGTGAAAGTGAATAGGCACTCGAAGAATTTTCTAAATTATATAGTTGAATGAGTAATCTTTTCTTTTCTTAGTATTATAATGTTTCTATAACTAGTGATAATTTTAATAAGTTGAAGCAGCATCAATTGCACACTGCTATATAAAAATGATCAAAGTACCTTATCTCTGTGGCAAAGAAGTTCAAGAACTCTTGCTCCAACGGCATACCCCGCATCCTCTAGCCTGCAGTGTTACCCGAAAACAATGTAATTACCTCTGTTAGAATAAGAAATCTATCTGTACAGTGCAAAATTTAGATATCAAGTGACTATTAGATGATTCTAACCTTCGTTCTAACTCGGCAATGTTATCGACTTGAGTCTGATTATACTGTACTAGCTCCGAAAACAAGAATGCGAATGCACTCAAACTAACCTGAATCACCAAACAAACAGATCATTCATCATTAGTTTACCGATCTAATTTTCAGAATTAAATGTAACTAGATCCGCAAATAAGATACATTTTGGGTTTTAAGAAATCTGAAAAAAAATCAACAAAAACCTCTTGTTTTCCTTTGCTGAGTGGTTTGTCGAGAACGTTAGTATACTGCTTCATCTTCCCTACTCCGATCATCTTCTTCTTCTCTAGGCTCGAATCAGCTTCAGAATCACAAAAAATTGGGGCGACAAAATTTCTTCAGAATCACAACAAAAATAAATAAATTGGGGCGACAAAATTTCTCCAGAATTACAAAAAGTTGGGGCGAAACGATTTGTACATTCGGCACAAAAGTTTGGATGAATTCGATCCTCAGCTGATTTTAATCTGGGGAAGGGATAATACTGTATTATGATATGACTTGAGAGGAGAAAGAGAACGACTTGAATTTTGGGTTGGGGGATGTCTAGGAAAGATTTTGAAAGACAATCTTACTATTATACCCTTGCCTTTCTGGAATTTACACGATTCCAGTGACCTGAGTTTTCATCTCAGTCTTTTTCGTTGAGCTGTTGGTTTATGTTGTGATTTTTTATATTTTGCTTCAAGGTTGCACGAGACTTATAGCGCGTTTGGATACCAGAAGCAGAAGCATCTCTGTTTTTCTTGAAGTAGAAACCAGAAGCAGAACTGTTTTGCTTCATAAAAAGTTTTTTTGTTTTTGTTTTTAGAAAGTCGTTTTAAAAGTCTACATCCAGTCTGACTTCTAGAAGTCAAAAAGTAATTTTTGAGCGTTCATCTAAACGCGTTATTATCTTGTCAAACCGTATAGAAAGCATCACATGATGGATAACAATTGATAACATATGGACTGATTTTCAATCTGAGAAATCCTTGTTTATAAGGTTCCCAAATGTGCAAATGTGTAGCAAAGACGGCCAAGCAAACTTGAACTGCAACACAATGGTATAGGCGATGCCTTGATTAGCAATAACAATTTTGGTGCTCATTAGAATCAACCCTAAAATTCCAGCACCAGCTACTGCGAATTTATAACACCAGGAGGACGATCAGCAACCCTGTGTATACCGAGCAATATACAACACACAAGAAGGAATTGTTGGGCTAAAACCTGTGAAAGCGTTAAGTCTCTACATCTACAATGATACTCCAATATTGCCAAGAACACACACACACACCCAAAAAAAAAAAGAAAAAAAAGAGCAAGTATTTAACAAGGTTGAATCCTCGGGAAGGAATAAGCAATTTTATATATCACTGTAGAGGAGGGAGCAATATGCAAAGCCTTTAGAAGAGAAGAAGAGACTTCTGGTGTGTTTCTACTAGGTTCTCTCTATGTCTATTTATATATATTAGTAGATTACTTTGCTTACAAGTATATGATTTCCTAATTTAACTCTAAGAGGCAAACCTCTTAAGTTGATTTACTCAAAACACAAGTATTGGTTTCCTAAACCAACTAGATTTCCTAATCTAATCCTTGACCGACCTACAAATAATTCTCCACCTCTGATCATGCATTCATGCATGAGACGATTAATAGATAAAATCACCTTCATCTTCCAATGTCGACTGCACCATCACTGGCTACATACGTATCTTCAATATGAATCAAACTCGATCGTAGTTCACTGAAATGACATTGATAGAAGGCCTCCATCCTAAGAATCCCTACCCCAAGAGGGTCTCTTACCAAACAAGAAAGATGTGGATCAATTTCGAGCAATGTCGATACTTGACCCCAGATTCTACTTTAGTCAACATAACAGCTGGATTGTCTTTGGTATCGATCTTCACAAGTAGAATGTCTTCTTCAAGAATTTATATGAAAAATGAAATCACACGTCTATATGATTGGTCCTAACATGATGCATTTGATTTTTAGCCAAGTAAATTGCACTAAGACTATCACAATACACAGGCAATTGATTTTGGCCAAATATTCACTTGAATTAAATGATGCCACGCTTGTATGTAGAGGTATAAAGAGAGTTAGAAAGAGTGGATGATGAATTGATCTTTGTAGAGTATATGAAACTAGGTGTGTGTTGTTTTGTATAGAAACCTAGTTTATTTATAGGATAGTGTCCAAATCTAGCCGTTGGGATAGGAAATAAATATAGTTGTGCTTGCAAAAATATTGAATTTTAAACTCGTCGTCATGATATTCTTTTCCTTACAATGTGTCGTAATGATAGTAATTTTATTACTTGACAACTAATATCTTGTGGTAACACAGGAAATGGTCATATCCATATACCTTTAGTCGGCAGTATAATGGTTTAAAAAGCTGACGATTAACAGATGGTCGTCTAGGTTGTAACATTCTTAACCTGACGACTACTAGCAATTTTTCACACAAGAAATGGTCATATCCATCCACCTTTAGTCGGCACGATAGTGGTTTAAAAAGATGGTGATTAATACATGGTCGTCCAGGTCATATCGTTCGTAACCTGACGACTATTAGCATTTTTTTCACACAGGAAATGGTCATATCCTAATAACTTTTTTTCGCACAATAATGGTTTAAAAAGATAATGACTAAAACATGATCGTCTAGGTCGTAACGCTCTTAAAATGACGAGTGTTAGTATTTTTCCATACGGGAAATGCTCATATTAATCTTACTTTAGTCGTCACTATAGTGGCTTAAGAAAATGACGACTATAACATGGTCGTCTAGGTCTTAATGTTCTTAACATAACGACCTTGGTAACTACACAATTTCTGCTGCCAGGGTCGTCAGTTTATAACAAAAACAAAGGTGACGACCCTGGTTTGTCGTCACTTTAAAAGTATTAAAACCATGGCGACTAAATTATTGAAACATAACATAACTAAGAAAACCTTTCATTCAACAACTAGAAATCCAGCCTTTATCCAAAAAACCGAAATATTTTCCAACCAACCATTAAGAAACATTTGTCCAACCATTAACCTCAAGATACTTGTCTAACACATAAAGAAACAAACTAGAAATCATTCACGACCACCACCCGGCCCTCGTTTAGCACCATTACCTCATTGACTTCCACGACTACGAGGCCTCTTTAGTTCAGGAGTTGCTCGACGGAACATCCCGGTCGCATTTTTATTATCAACATTCCTTGCAAAGTCAATGTGCTTAGTTTGCTATTCTACCGACAAAGGCTCATTTTTATCTCTCACGCAACACATCATCTTCACAAGGGTCTTTAAGTTATCCTTATATTTTTAGTTAAAAACCAAAATATTAGTAAACTTATATATAATAATTTAATCTTAAAACAATAATAGATACACAATAGTTACAAAATTCTTAAGACTCATTGTTGGATCTTTCACGGTGTTCTTCTTCTTCCGAGCCGGTTGAACAATTTATTCCCGAATTAGATGAGATGAGCAAACCAATGTATTGTCACGACCTTCGGTCACCTCGTCCAAAAGATACAAATCAACTCTACGATCATTCCTAGCAAAGTCAATGTAATTACGGAACATAGATTTCAAAAATTAAGAACAACTGACAACAGTCCACATGTAGTTATCTCTCATTTTCTCTCTTGAACCTAATTTAAACTCGTTTATTATTATTTATTTATTTTTATGTGGAGTTCTCTCGTTCAAGTTGAATCCCTTAAATTCCTCCTTAATATAATCTATCAATAATTACAGTAGAACCTTTATATAAGAATACCAGTGAGACTACAAAAAAATATTCTTTTTTATATAGAGTTTCACTTGGAAAGATAAACATGTAAATGAAATTATGATAAACAAATATTAATCTAGAAGTGTCCAAAGATTTCACCTGGGTGAATGGATGGATAGTACTAGCAACATGGTAGAGTACCATCTACACCAGCAACATGGCAGAGTGTCCAGGAACCCCAAAATAAAAGCGTTCGACCCAATTTCAGAAGGCTACATAGTAAGTATGTGTATCATGGTTTGATAGCATCACTAGTAAAGTTTTTGAACTCCTTACTCATAAAATATCATGTCATTTTTAACCAAATAGAATTCTGATGCATGTGGGCATAGGCACAAATGAGGGAACAAGTTGGGTTGGATGAGGATGGTTAGTACCTACAGGAATACAAAAATGTGTAAGAGCTAAAAGATACCATTCGACATGATCTATTTCTGAGAGGTGAATGAAAGAGCGAGAGGAGGAGATTGAGAGATAAATGATGGATCAAGATGTGGAATGAGAGAGACGAATGAAAGAACGAGATCATGAGAAGCCTAAGATGCATGAGAACCAAATGATGGAAAATGTGCCAGGGCCCGTTGGTATGCTCCAAATCTTTAACTTGGTATATATCTTTGTTTACTATTGTAATGCTATATAGTGATATTTTGATGAGAGCTAGTATTTTTTATGCCATATACTAGATTGTCTTTTATGTGATGATTATTGGAGTTAATATGCTTTTTGTTGATAGGGTGGCATGTTGATAACACTGTAATCCACCAACAAGGGATTTATGCCATGAGCATGCATAAAAAACGAGTGATTTACCGCTTTATGTTGTTCAATTCTTAACTCATTGAGTCCCTTGTTGCATTTCCATACAAGCTTCTAAAAGCGCAAACTTGCTATTGCAGTGCTTCAGTCTCATGAGTCGTGAAGTGAAATATGAGGGATATATGAGATTAAGCATGATGATAAACTTATTATTGTGATATGTTTCCCTTCACATGATTCGACTGTTGTTGTCTTTGCCCTATGATCATAATTTAGGAATGATATTGAGATTCCTGGCCTTAAATATGCCTATTAAGCTGACGATTGATGGGTTATTGGTGTTTGAGAGTTCACCTTTTTAACCTATCGACCTTCTAGCATTACACGATTAATCATTATACTCATATTTTGGCTTCTTGCATATTATAAGAAACTGCTAAAGAAAAGTTATGTTGTTTGCAAAGAGGACAAACGAGTGACAGAGGGTGCACTTATTTTGTCTATTAATACTTTACTAAGAAAATTGTTTCTTTTTATTTTTGTTTGGACCAGAGGATGTTTACCTTAAAAACATACTTTGTAGTTGCTTTAGTAAAAGTAAAGGATCAGCTATTACAGTTATGTAAACTGACCATATTTAATTTTATTCTCCAGTACATCATCCAATGACGTTACTATTGCTACAAAAATATTTAAGACTTAGTTCTAGGAGTTTCAACATTGTAACATGGAATATGCACTACGCTACCAAGACAAAGATACGAATCTTAAGCCAAGTTATTATCGAGCGTAACATAGATATATTTGTTATCCAAGAAACTAAAGTAGCCGATAATGCATGGACTACCATGAAAATAAAGATCGACTAAGAGTCAGGCACCTATAGAGTCAACAAAAAAAAGGTTCAAGTAAACAAGTTCGGAGAACTTATTATAAAGAAGACAACGTCATAATTTATGACAACGCCGGTTAGAGTTCGTTAAAAGGTTTGAAGGTGTCGGTTTTCTTTCTGCTATATTTGAAATCTCGATCCTAAAGAGTAAAATTCGTGTCATCAATGTTTATGCTTCGGTAATCAAAACAATAAGTATTAAATAGAGTTTTATGAAGGATTAATAAAGCATCTAAATATTGTATGATGGGAGAATTCAATGTTGTTTTGAATGCTAAAAGAGAGATCATATGGAGAGTTCCCAATCCTAGGGGCACCGCATCTAAAGTTTGCAAAGTTGTTTCAGAAAGAGAGATAATATTTCAGAAATTCTTGAAGATAATTCACTGACGAGAATAAAACTTCATACTGAATTGGAAACGAAGCTAGGCGGAGTTTTTTTCTCAGAGTTTTACTTTTCGTCATTTGAACATTTTATTAAACTGTCCAAAAGTGTTCAATGTTGTAGGGGAAGGAAGCACCAATTATGTCTAAAATTCCGATGAATGTGTTTTTAATTGATTAATGTTTCTGCAGAAAAGGACTAGTGTTTGACCTGTTTAATTATGTTGTTCACTTAATTTGGTGATGGACTGCTGCTACTATCAATACACAAATTATGATTGGTAAACAATTCATGAGTCTTACTTCTCATTGTGTGTTTATGCAAGTCGCATATTTCTCTATGCAAGTTATACTTTTCCCCTGTTAGGAGAGACGTGGTTCTTGTTTTTCTCTAGGGTTCTTTCTTCAAGGTAGTCAGGCAGATCACGAGAGCTTTTTAGTATGTCTCAAATGTATACTCTTTTAAGGTATAATTTTGAAAAACGTAACATAACTTTATATATAATATTATTTAGAGCACAATGTTTATAACTTTTTTTCTTAATTGTATTTTATATTAAATATTAAAACAAAATCATTACATTTTTTTTTAGCTAAGACATTCCAAGTCTAAAAAGACATAGAGAAAACAACCAAACTCGGAAATAAAGAAAACATATATACTTAGATTTTTCAAAGAGCTTTCCAAATATATTAATTTTACAATGTCCAGTGTATATTATGAAGGTTTTCTCTATTTCCCATCCTCACTTTTCCTATTTCCCATCTCCCTCACAATTTCAAAAGTCAATCTACTTTTTAATTCTGATTTTTCCTATTTCTCATCCTCACTACGTGTTACTTATTTTTCTTCTTCATTGATCTCCCATTTTCATGAAACAAGATCATAAAAAAATAACAAGCTGAAATTTTTACATTAGATTTTTATTCAATTATTATAATACAT
This sequence comes from Papaver atlanticum, assembly GCA_023531105.1. Lineage (NCBI taxonomy): Eukaryota > Viridiplantae > Streptophyta > Magnoliopsida > Ranunculales > Papaveraceae > Papaver > Papaver atlanticum. Next base: position 4,848,725 of record JAJJMB010010315.1, on the reverse strand, counting down.
CTATTCCATCATGTAATTCGTGGAGATATAAGCGATTAATCGGTAAGCCCTTGTTATGGAAATTTCATCATTGAAAATTTAGGGGAAAACATCAAACCCTAAATCTAATTCTCCTTTTCTTTTTCTTTTTCTTTTTGAAGCAATTTAGTGGCAAGTAAATAACCTAATTATTAACGGATATTTAATCAGTAATTTTTGTTATCTTTTTTAATTTTAAAGCTAGTTGGTGTCTTACAGATGACCGTTAATGATCAGTCGCCCAATCATGGCATCCAAATATCAGCCATAGTGGTTCATAGTGATCTATTAGTTCTCTGTCGCGTCCAAAAATCAGCCCCAAAACTCCAACCCGGTATTTACTTAATAAATCAATTTAGATATGAGCGATAGCCAACTCGTATTATTTTTAATGCTTCACAAATCCATTTGCAACCAAGTCTTTATAGATTTCCCGTGTATGTTCATTTACAGTACACAAGTGTAATCTTTGCACCAAATATTCCTCTACTGTACACGAAAAACCAGAATATATATTCGTCTTCTAATGAGTATTCAACCACATAATCAAACATTAGTCTGTCTAATGTAAACGACTAGTTCTTCATACTTAATTATACAATCACACTTGCTTTAACTACATATATGTGTAGATTTCCCCTTTGGTTTGTATTTGATTTTGCTTCAACAATCACTTGTTTCTTGGAGGCATCGTTGGATAGCAGATCAACGATGAAAAGAGAAAGAAAAAATATTCAGGGTGGTGCTGGTGGGGAAGAAGAGGTTGGTGACGGTGGTGGTGAAAAAGCAACATAGAATTTTAATGGTGGGGTGAATTAAAGGTGGGGTTTAAAAAAACGTCAAAATAATAGATGAAGGCAGTATTTAGGAATTTTTAAAATTCATTTGGGTGATACATAGGATAATTGAGGATGAGATTTAATGTAGATGAGAAATAGGAAAAGCAAGGATAGGAAATAGGGAAAACCATTTCGAAAGATATTAACTTTCAAAATAGGTGGATCTATTTTTAAAACAATGGCAATTCTGTGAATACGTGAATATTGATTTAATGTACGTTTTTATCCTTAAATACATATATACAGTGATATTTAATATTGAAGGTCATATTAGTAATATCAGAGTTACACCAACTATTACGAGACAAAATACCTCTTTCCTTTATATTAGTTGTTATGTTATTATTAGTTATAGATAATATAATTTTAGGATTTTGTATAATGCAGTTCTTTGGATTTAATATTTCTTGTACTTTAATATTCTTTTTTGTGTTTTAGTTGCAGCTTGCAAACACATCTCTAACTAAAAGTAATCTTTATGCTTTCTTCCGCTTCATTTAGTTTACCCATCTTCTAACTTTCAGCTATAAAGGTCTTGTATTCACTGTAATGTTGATTAAGGGTAAGCTGAATGAATTGGGTTGACGAGATAAATACATTTTTGTTGACATTGCTCATTCAACAATTGCATGTCGGCTAATGATGGTAAAGAGTCATTTTTGATCAATATATCTTATTATTCCAGTACATGAAAGTGGCATGGATGTGCTAGATTTGCAAAAAAAAACAAGTATTAAATTTGCAATTGACTACTAAACAACGAGAATTGATGGTAAATTGAGAACTGAATATGCTGATACCAAATTACACGGTTACAATTCATTGCTCTTTTGTCCAAAGATGGTAAAGATCCCCTTTGAATCAATACATCTTATTAACAGGGGTAATCAACTGTCGCTACCAAAAAACCGGAGGATGCGGTGTCACCAAAGGATTGAGTATGATATGAAATTGCATAGTTACAATTCTTCTTGAATGTATTAATGAACTAAAGTTTCTTGAGACTGTTGAAACATGCAATAGCTAGTCTTGGAGAAAGTGGCACTTGCCATTTATTCGTCTAAGCAAGACTTGCCGAGGGAAAAATGGATGAATAAATTTAGCTAGATGCTGCTAACTTTTTTTTAGGAGGGATTGTTTCTAAATATGTGAAATGAGATGACAAGGTATTCCATTGATGTGCACAATTTGTTAATAAGGATTTTTGGGTTTTAATTCGCCGAATGTTTTTTATTATTATTACTTCAGTCACCATTAAAAAATCAAAAAATTTATTGGGTTTCAATTCGCCGAATGCTTTTTATTATTATTATACTTCAGCCACCATTAAAAAATCGAAGATTTTCTTAGGTTTCTACTCCTAAATATGACCAGCCCTATACGGGTTCAACATGACCAACCCTAACCCGGACCGTTTAGAATTACGGGCCAATTAACCCTAGGCGAGGTCAATCCTATTTTATCTTGATTTCTCGTTCTTTTCGCGGCTACCAGAAGTATAAATTGTCTATACAACCAGTAAACCAAACTCTTTCCGCCTCCCCCCCTCTTTTTCTTCTCTCTTTAAACCGAACTCCATCCTTGATTCATCTTCTTTCTTTCTTTGTTCAACCTCATATTAGTATTTCAGAAATTTGTTTTAATTTGCCCCCTTCCTTTTTGGAATTCTACAAACTCTCTGATAGTCAGTCTACATGTTACAGTTGGATCAAAAAGGGTCTGTTGAGTCCCAGAAGGGAAGGAGAAAATTTAAACTTGATTTTCTACCACTATAGGGCTACGCAGGAGTCATCATAATTTCTTTTGTTTTTTCTTTATAGGTCTTCTGACCTCTGTAAGATGGATGCTAAGGGTTTGTTGAAAAGTAATTAAAAGGAGTTTTCGAAGAAATTGATTTTAGGGTACCCTTTGAGAAGGTAAATGCCGCAGCTTGCTGCAGCGTTTGCGGTATGGCGAGAAAATGGGAGGTATAAGTTCTTGTTTCTTTTTATTTCCAATTTGTTGCGTGAATATCTGTTGATTTATTCTTTAAGTTCAGTTGGTAAGTTAGCTGGGTAGGTATTTTGTCGATTGAATTATAATGTCTCGTAGATATGCATGGTTTTGCAAAAAACAAACACTTTTTTCTGAAACACTTTTTCTACCTGAATCCTTTCTTCTCAGATCGGCTCCTTAGGAGTCGATCTGAGAAGATCAATCAACACCCAAAGATCCCTTTTACCTTCTTTCTTTAGTCTACCTTTTCAAATCTCAAATCTGGTTTCTATTTTCGGATTAGGTATTGCCGTTTGTTCTTGTTTTTTTTTTGGGTTTCTTCTAATGGATCTGTGGCTATTGAGTGCAGGTATGGTTTGCGTGAGAAGGAATCAGATCACATCGTCATCATCGGTACCAATCCATGATCAAATCCAAGAAACAACATCTTCTGCTCTTTCATCGGTTCCACCAAAACATGGCAGATCTAGTTGCCTCTTTGTATTTTTTGGTGCTGTCTTAGTTTTATCTTCAGATCAAGTTCTAGGGTTTTCATCTTCACTGCTACAGCATAAACAACAGTAATCAGTTTCAACTTTGATATTCCGACACCGATTCAGATCGATATCAGCAGTACCCGACAGATTCAGACACCGCTTTCAGCAGTTACCGACCGATACAGACACTTTTGTTACCTTTGTTACTTTTTTATTGATGAATACCTTGAGAAATGGTTGGATCTCTCAATGATCCTAAAACTTATGATAAATGCAGTTTTGTTAATAGTTAGGTTTGGCTTTGTTTCCAAACCACAAATGGCCATTTAACCTTATTATGTTACCTATGATTCAGATATTGAGAACGGTTAGAATACAATTGAGGAAGATCTATTGTAACTTTTTAATTACCTTTGATGTTTGTAAGATCATGAGATCAAATCCTGTAATAGACCCATCATGGTTTTTTTTATTTTTAATATAAATTAAGGTTTTTCGATTTTTTTTTTTGGATAAAACCATTCTAAGAGAGTTTTATGAGAAAATTAGTGGAATGCGGTGTGAAATGACTGAATTATAGACACTGTTATGAAACTTATTTGTAAGACTATATGTTCCAATCATAGAGTAGTGAAATGTTTCTATGAAACCCGAGCTTGAGGAATGTCCCACTTTGCTGTAGCAGCTGTTGCCATGGTATTGTTGGGGAATAATTGATTTAGTTTATGAGTTATGTTTGCAACTTGCTCACTTGGAACTAGCCTCTAGAGAAACTCATTATGTACCCATGAGTTTATGTTCATCCTATTTCACTGTTGGAATTGAGCTTGCAATTTCAGAGTTATCCAATTTGATTTTAACGCAGAACCCATTTTCTTCCCTTTCACAAGATTTTCAACACTCCAACTCGGTGTTGGTCTTATGACTATGAAATCTGAGCTAGGCTTAGGTATTTGTCAATTTAGCCTGTAGCTTAACAAGAAAGCTTTTGTATAGTGCAAAGTCTGTGTTTTCTTAACATCTTTTGTATTTGTAAAGTACCTAGTATGGAGGCACTTGTTCTTCCTCTATCTATCATGTGAGCGGACTTTCTGCTATGAAGTGGAATTGGTTTGTTGTTGGGGTACTTCAAAATTGATCTCGCGAATTTAGAAGAAGCAGTTGATCATATTTTTGGTGATACTTTTACATTCTATCTACATAAAAGAGGTATACACACTTACCATTCAAATATCAAAAAGTTACAATTTTTTTTATACAATTGCTAATCTGTGATGCATTGGAAAATCTCCATTCTTTGTTCTTAATTTTCCTTAGTTAATAGTGGTAATTATATAATTGTCCCTCCTTTTCAAGGACTTCACAAATTCCCTTATGACACAAAAAATATACCCCTCTTAATCCAAAGCCCATCAGAGGTCCATTAAAGTTTTTATTTCTTCCAAATTTACCATCCTATCTATCGAATATTAGTATCATTTTTATTCATTTCAGATCTAAAAGTTTTATTTGTTTTCTCTTTCCAGACAACACCACCACCACCGTGTTCATCATCGCTCCCACCACCATCGCTATTTCTTTCGTCGCTACCACAACCAGCACCGCCGCCACCATTTCAGAGTCAGAGAAAGAGATTTAACAGAGATTCGAGATTGAGAGAGACAAATCTTCAATTGAAAATCAAACTAAACCCACCACCACCATCTCCATCGCCACTATCACCATCTCCATCTACTGCCATCATGAAAAATCTATTGAACCAGACTCCACCACCATATCTCCATCTCGTCTCCACCTCTACCACCACCAAAAATCAACCTAATCCCACCACCAGCACCACCACCATATCCTCCTAAACCGTCGATTTAGATTTACTTGATTCAGCTACAAAAATAAATCTAGTGACAAGTCAACAAGAAACATAATTTCAGAGCTTAGATTTATTTCGATTTCAACTTGATCTGGCTTGAAAAACCTAATATCGATGATGACAATGTAACTAATTAAGGAATATGGTATCAATGATATGTTTGAGGGTAATTTAACTAATGATTTCCCTAACCATGAATCTGCTTGTTGAGGTTCATCTTTTCTCTCAGATTTTAGTTTTTAATAGTTTGATTAACTTAACTTAATGAATGGTATTAGGGATTTAGAGTGCATTAGATTATTTTTGATGTTTACACAAAATTATTTTTTGTTTTGAATTTGATGGGTGATGGCGGTGGTACAGTAGTTGGCAGTGTCTCATTTGGATTATGGTACTACTATAGGCAGTGGTAATGCAAACAAGTTACTGGTATTCTGCTTAGATAATGCTTTGTAAGTCTAATTGAGTGGATATATACCTCTTTGTACATATGGATAACAAATGTTATATGTCTGCATGAAACATTACCATTATTAAGGGTGGTGGTGGTGGCGGCGGCGGCGGCCAACTTCATTGTAAAAAACATCTTTGGACTTCAGTTTTTATGGGATCAACTCCTGTTGTAGACTCCATTTTTTATGGGATCAACTACTGTTGTTGACAGCATTTCCTTGGATTAGTATAATTATGCTTGTAGTTTAAATACTTTGATTTCTATAGATGTAAATTCTTCAAAATGTTGAATTTGTGGTGCAATGGTAGCATGACTGACTCCACGTCAGATGATGCGTGTTCGACTCACGCCAAGTTCACTTATTCGATTATGTCATTTTTTGTGTCAAACTTTGGTTGTTGCAGAGTTTAGATTTTGCAATCTGGGCGTCTAGTGTCATTAATAACGATTTGGATTTGAGATTTTTGATTCATTGCTCTAGCACGAAAGGGCGTGACATGTTGAAGTTGATTCACTACAACTTTTTTTTGCATCTTTTTTAGGTTTCATATTAGTGGGATGTTTCTTTTTTTTATGCTTTTTGGTTTGGACTTGTTAAATTTTGTAATGAAAAACATTCTGATTTATTTTTATGAATGTTATTCTTGTGTTTCTTAAGGTTATGTCAGTTTGCAGGTTCCAGGTTTATTGGTTTTTACAGGAAACATACTTATATAAATGATGTCAACTGCAACTGCCATTTTTTGTGGATCAACTTCCATTGTTATTGTTGATCCCACTTAATGGGATCAACTTCAATTGTTGATCCCACTTAAAGAGACCAACTTTGGTTGTTGACACTATAATCTGAAAACATTGTTCCTGGGTTCCACCTTTTTGGGTCAACTTCCATTGTTGATCACACTTCCATTGTTGAAACAATAAAGCTGGAGTATTTTTTTTCAGTTATTGTGCCAACTCTGGTTGTTGACCCCATTCACTAGGATCAACTTCCATTGTTGACACAACTGAACTTGACTATTTTCTAGTTATTTGTATCAATTTTGGTTGTTGACTCCATTCACTACGATCAACTTCGATTGTTGACACAATAAAAGAACTGGAATATGTATTAGTAAATTTATTTTTTAACTTTTAATTTTGGGATCAATTTCGGTTGTTGGCAACAAATTTTGACGGTGGTGGCGGCGACAGCGGTGACAATGGTGGTGGTGGTGGCGGCGGAATATTAGTGGCGGTGGTGGAATATTAATGGTGGTTGTAGTTAGTAAGTGGTGGTGGCGGTGCTGGTGGTGGCGGCTGTAAAATAATAGAGATTTTTTTTTTGCTAAGGGATAAGGTTTGTAAATGAAAAATAATATTATTAGTAAGGGTATTAAGGTAATCTATTTTTTAATGGATAAGTTTTTTAAATGATAGGGTATATTTATTGTTGTATAAGGGTATATTTGTTGGGTATTAAAACTAAGGGTATTTAATTACTAGTACAATCGTTGCCACGATGGGAGGGCCGACTGAATAACTTGACGAAACGTCACCACTACTTGAAACCACACCAAGTTAATTATTACAAAAACATTAGTGTATTTGAATGTCACTGTTCACCATTTGTGTGGGTTAATGGCACGAGTTTCTGATTCGCCACTCCAACCTGGTGGAGGTTTCGGGGGTAAAATCTCTGCTCTAGAGTTCATACTTCCACGATACATGCTATAGTCTGTAGTATCATCGCCACCCAGCGCCAACATTCGAAATTTTTGAAGATCTGAATTTGCTTCAAAAATAGTGCTCGGAACTTTCACACCATTGTTGATATCTGGCATGTCACCGTCAGTGTCCAACGCCCTTAATACCTAACAAAAATGAGCAAGAAATGTGTAACTAAATCGTGAAGTATTTTTAATACACGAAAGAAAGAAAGAAAGAAGAAAAGTTGTTTTCTACCTGCACCATGCGGGGTCTTTTGTTAGCAGAGTGACGAACACAAGCAGCAGCTTTCTCAGCCATCCTAAACATCTCTCTCAACGTATCTCTTTTCAAGCCTTGGATCTGCCAACTCTGAAAAATCTCCAGTTTCGATTGCACTGGCTATCAATGGTCTGGCCTGCAGAAAACATCCGCCAAGACAAAAGTTCATCTTATTCAAGGCGCACAGAAGTATTTCTAGGACAAAAACAACAGCAGGTCAAAGGTTCCTGAAATAATATACATGTGCTTACCCATTCAACTAAACTCTCATCCTGGCTTGCCTCGACAGGTCTACGTCCAGTCACATGCTCTAGAAGCACCACTCCGAACGAGAACACATCGGATTTATCAGTCAATTGGCCACTTGAAGCATACTCAGGTGCCATGTACCTGAAAATGTATAACTCCAAATTTTATTAATAATTTACAAGTGATGCCACATTATCTCTTACTTTAGAAAACGACCATCGTTTTAAAAGTGGCTCGGCAACTGTGTATAGGGAGTCCCATATAAAATTGTGAACAAGGTTATGTGAGTGGAACAGATCCTCCTATATCATATATATATATGGTTTAGAGGGCTTATCATAATTAATTCGTTAATTATTTCATTTATAAGGTTTGATTAATTAACACACCTTAGCGCAAGAATGACGAGTACTGGACCAATTGATTTCATTGTAACGTTGGACATAAATCTCTGTTCTTAATGATAAAATGAGGTTTGTAATCGGTGCGACGTATCTCTTCCCATACAAATACGACATTGGCATGTAAACCGATCGACAGTAAACCCACATTTTACCTGAATTTATAAGCATCGGATAATAGCAGAACAATTTTGTAATATAACACAATAGCAGTCTGATTGTGGATGCTCTTAATCAGTAAATTGTTCAGTATACAAATCTGGATGCACCGGGAAAGAAGAAGGAAGAAGCCAAAATTCGTGGGGGTAATGGATTGCATCCTGACCAATCATATAGTCCAAGTACCTGCAATCATACGTCCGTTCAACTTCAGGAAATATGTATATATGCATCATAACCACATTTTAGTGTTGGTTAGACTGAATAAATACTGTACATACTGAGAGCCAGAGCTTCCCATGATCTAGTATCCACTTCCGTGCTCTTGCACATGCATTGTCTTGACCACCGTCAGGCCCTTCTCTTAACATTCGCATACAAATGTAGTTAAGACCGTGCCGAACATGGTGCTATGCCCTTCGACATGAAACCCGAAACCCCCATCTTCATTCTGCAAAATAATTGAAGAAACTTATTATTTACAGTTATATCTTTTTTACAGCTGGAATAGTAACTATCCCATTGAACCATGGTATATATCAAATTTTCATGCAGTACTGATCGAACAGTGAACACCTCACCCGCTGACATACATTAACCGGAGACTCTCTCTAATATATTATTGTGACGTTAAAATTGTATTAAGAGTTTTCGTGATATACAGCGTGAAAACCTGCATTCATTAAACGAATTAGTTTTTGTTGCATGATCCAACTTGCTACAGAAAAATGGCTCAACTTACTAGGGGAGGCGTGAAAAACATCTCTTTGCTTTACAATTTCACTTTACAAATTTACAAGTCCGACTCCGGAACTAAATTGTGGGTACAAAATTTAGTGTTGCATCAATTTTGTCGGTCGGCCTCCAACTGCGGCAGCAGTCATCTAGTTAGATGTTTACTTCTTGTACTCTAGATGATGATGCACAAGCTTGCAGCAAGCTCTTGATTTTTACTAAACTGCCAAAGACACCTTAAGCACATATAAGTTAAGTCAGAAAAACAGAACGATTCAACTGAAACCGGACATATCTCAAATCGCAAGAATCTAACAGGGACATTGTATAATATGCTGAATTGTTGTTCATAGAGCTATAATCCTCGAGAAGCCATCCTAACTTAGTTCGATAAAAAATGGCTATAATCAGACCCAAGTGTCAACAAACAATAAATGAAATTTTCTGAAATGATGTTGCTTATTCCAATCTAACAAATTTGCTTATGAAATCTAAAATTCATGGTGGTTTGTAAGATTACAGTATACCTAATCTCAATTCCAAATAAAAATTCTATCCCTATCATGTTTCAGTTTCAAGCAGTGTTGAAATCAAATCCTAAGGAAACCCTGGGTTCTTCATACTTAATTCGACGATAAAATTGATAGCAGTTGAGTGATTGAATCATTGAACAAGATATGATGAACGTTCAATAGATCGGAGCAGGAAAAAATAAGATTGAAATCGTACCTTCAATCTCAAAACAAGAACACCCAAAATCCCCTTTTTGATTATTCTCAAATCCCAACTGGAATTGACCAACTCAAGGGTTCATGACCAACACCTTTCTTTCTCTGAGCTAGAATCGGAAATTTAGATTAGGATTCATGATTTCGAAACCCATACTCCGATTCTTCAATTTCGACACAAACCCTAACTTCTCTGCTCAATTTCTTTCTTCATCTCGATCTCCTCTCGGTTTCATGGCTGAAGAAGAAAGAAGAACGAAGAAGGGAAAAAAAAAAGAAGGAAAAAAGAAGAAGGAGGTGGCCGGGATTCGATCCTGCAACCTTTAGGTCAGTTTACCTTGGATTTACTAAACTGACCCTCAACAATTAAAACATTTCCGACCTCCGTGTCCTTTTTTCTTCCCACGAAATTTACTCGATTACCCTTCATTTTGTGTTGTATTTACGGTATTTTTAATGAGAGATGGAAACATGGAGGGGCTCTTTAGTCCTTTCATTGTTGATTGAAAAAGTTTTAGGACATCAAATCCAATTTTTCTGTGTCAATTGATGACTTACAATTTACAGAAAAGTGGTCATATAAAGCTGGATTTAATTGGGGTCCCCAAAAAACAATCAGGGGCCTCACTCATTTTATTTTCACCCTAAATTTATTAAAATTTTGTGAAAATACTATTTTACCCTTTACTAAAAATAAATCTTAAAAACCTATTAACCCTTAATCCTAAGCCCCAATTCATTTCTAGTTCTAAACAAAAAAATCACTCCCTCCCCTTTCACCCTCTCGACTCTTCTTTTCTCCTCCACTAACGACTCCAAGAAAAAAGAAAAAAAAAATTCACCCGAAAAATTTCAGTTACAATAAAAGGGTCGTCAATTCGACAAGCCTAAACCCTAACGATTTTTCATATGCATGTAGAGACCATAAAAAATCGTTAGGGTATGTGATGATCAAGATAACGACCATATTTCTGGTTTTCATATTTTTTTACCCTAGATTAGAGTCGTTTACATAATATAGAAACCTATGACGATCCTCTATGAACGACCCTTTTTAAACGTTAACGACCTCAGGTGAAAAACAAACAGCCTCTCTGTCCCAAAAAAATTCAGAGTCGTCTTGGCATAAACACAAAAAATAACGACTCTTTCTGACCCAAGCTAAGAGTCGTCAGGGTATATCATATTACCCTGACGATTTTTCATAACCTGGAAAAGTTGCAGGTTTGAGTCGTCATTTTTGGTGTCAATACATTGACGACTTTATAGAGTCGTTGGGGAATACATCCCTCGACATTGACGACTCTTTCTCTGTGTTGTGACATATATCAATCCATGGGAGAATTTAAGATAATCTTACCATCAACACAATCATCTTTGTTGCTTGAACCTTCCCCAACATCATTTCCCCTACTTGAATTACTCATTTCTAAATTTTTCCTCTAAAACCTCCTCTTCTTCTTCTCAACTCACAAAAAAAATAAAAATAAAATAAATAAAATATCAAAGCAAAGCAAAGCAAATTTTGATTCTAAATTTTGATTTTAATCTAACATAATCTAACCACACTAATTAACTTAACTTAATTAAGTTTTAATACTAATCATTCAGGGGCAGTTTAGCCATTTAAAAATATTTTGTTTAAGGGGTGACTCAAATTAGGTTTTAATGACCTTTTTTGTCCTCTAGTGGGAGGCCCCTAATTGTTTTTTGGGCCCTCAATTAAACTAGGATATAAAGGTCCTCCTCGCTTCGCTCGGTCGGCCCAAATATACCCAAGTTAATATTGGGTTGTCCTATTGCTTTGCTACAAATAGTCAAAAGGGGTTGTTGGAATGATTGTTCTGTGGGGATATCTGTTTGAAATAAGATAAACAACAAATAAATGATTTAACTTTGTTCGAATTCAACAAAAGCGTCTCTTTTTTTACATAATCAATTCGGTTTAACAACCTTGCATTTTTAGGGGCCACTCAAAAGGATTTAGGGGCCAACAATAAAACAAAAAAGGTCACCCAAACGTAAATTGTAGCCATCCCTTATCTCGCGTAACTTATAATGGCAAAATTGCCCTTACATAATCGGTAGATAATATATTATTTTTATCCTCCGAATGCATTCGGTAGACAAAATAAGAAGCATGCGTCCGAATGTAGTGGGTGCAGTATTTGAATGAATTTTGTTTCATTTCTTTTCATTTTGAACTCAGAGTCTGAACTTGTCATATTCGGAAAATATGTCATTTGAATAAACTCCCGAATATACGATGGGCCAAAAATCAGATTTTGGAAAAACGAAGATTTTTTCTGGTTTTGAACTTGTAATAATCGGAAGTACTATAATTTACATAAACTCCCGATTGTATGTTGACTAACCTTCTAAAATGGCCCTTGGAACCACCTAGAGCCATGGCATGGTAGGTTCTGCCATAGTAATATTCGGAAGATATGTCATTTGAATAAACTCCCGAATATACGATGGCCCAAAAATCAGAATTTTGGAAAAACAGAGATTTTTCAAATTTTGAACTTGTAATAATCGGAAGTAATATAATTTATGTAAACTCCCGAATGTATGTTGCCTAAACTTCTAAAATGGCCCTTGGAACCACCTAGAGCCATGTCATTGTAGGTTTTGCCACAGTAATATTCGGAAGATATGTCATTTGAATAAACTCCCGAATATACGATGGCCCAAAAATCAGAATTTTGGAAAAACAGAGATTTTTCAAATTTTGAACTTGTAATAATCGGAGGTAAATATAGTTAATCAAATCTTCGATTATTGAGTGGCTCAACAATCCAAACCTGCCAAAATCCTTAGGTTTTGGCATTTTGGAACGACCATAATCCTTGAAATTTCGAAATGCTTAACTACTATATTCGGTAGTAATTTCAATTTTATGGCTTCCGAATATATTTTGTTTTTCCACATTCGGAAGATATTTAAATTAATAAATCTCCCGATTGTGCTTCAAAATTCAGAAACCATTGTTAAATTCATACACCATTCATAATCCATAAAACTAACCATTTATAATCCATCAAACTAACTATTCACAAACCATAACGTGATTTAAGAACTTAAAATCCGATCCAAACCTTAAAAGAGACATAATACAACACAAACTATAAATACTATCAAACGGAAGTTTGTCATTCATTTATTCTTTGATTTGACTTTACGACCGTGACTACCTCCAAGTCCTGCACGACCACGAGTTTGAGCACCTGCAGCTTCAGCACCTTCATCTCGAGCATCTTCAGTTGGATCAATTGGTTCAATTTCATGTTGGGATGTAACTTGTGGAGCACTTTGTTCCACACCACCTTGTTCACTGCCTTCTGGAGCAGTTGGTTCTGCACCTTGTTGAGTGGCCTGTTTAGCACTTGGTTGCACCCCTTTCTCTCCTAGCACTAGCTGTCAGTTTCTGACTCCCTTTTCGATGAGGCTTAAGTCGCCTATTTTGGTTACTTGCTTAGCTCGATTTTTCCTAAACAAAAAAAATAAGGAACAACGTTTACAAACTATACAATCGGAAGACAAATTACAAAATTAAAACCCGAATGTACACAATCGGAAGTAAAAGGAAACATTTAGCTTCCGAATAAAGAACAATCGGAAGCCATTGTTAGTATATTTGCTACCGAATATTCATCAATTGGAGTTCAGAAACTCCAAGTTTTTCATCCTATATAATCGGAAGTCATTAATAATAATTTCTACCGAATGATATATGGCCCCAAAACTATTTAAGTTCAACATTTTACATTCGGAAGTATAGAACATTATATTCTCTTCCGAATATATAGTGTCCCCAAAATGGGGTTTTGCCTAAATCACAATTTAAATAATTTTTCAAAATATATATATTCGGTAGTAAGTGTATTTCCGATTACTGTGTCTCTACATCAATATATTCGGAAGTCAAAAAATTCTTTAAGCTACCGATTATATCCATCTTGTTCACAGGAAGATATGACCAACAATATTCGGAAGTTAACCTATAATTCTATCTCCCGAATACTGTCGATGTTCTTGAGAAATGAAGAACACGACTATATTTGGGAGTTTAAAATCATGAATATCTCCCGTATCTGGGAAAAAACAGAAAAACCCTAGATTTTTTTTTTGATTCGTCGAATTAAAGCGACATAAACCAAAAAAATGATTGAATCTTACCTAATTGGGGCCATTTGAAGTTGCCGGAGTGTTTGACTATCAGAATTGCCACCAACAACGAATCAATGATGTTTTAATTTGGCGATTCACGATGACGACGATGAATTGAAAAAAGAGGAATTTTTTTTTTACCTCCACAATCGGGAGTGAAGGGGAAGAGCAGAAGAAGAAGAAGAAGAGTTGAAATGGGTTGGAATGATTTTGATTTGGTTTTTATTTTCTTTTTACTGGAAGGGCATTTAGGTAACTTCAATGTCATATAGGGTATCCCTTAACTAGTGCCCTAGGCTGGGTATAAATTGTTGGTCCCTAAATCCTTTTGAGTGGCCCCTAAAAATGCCAGGTTTAAGAACCTGCCTCCAACCAATATTCTGTTGCAGATGTAATCACTGAACTGTTAAAGATTGGCAAGGAGATTGAGGCTGTGGAGTTTGCATGTGAATGTGGTCTGACTGAACGATTCCTCCAGTTCCTTCTCTCAGAGCTTATCTCAGGAACTTAAGGAAAAATGCGAATACAATGCTGAAGAATGTTAAGTATATTATTAAAGCCAAGTGGGTGGATGTGGCTTAATGTCTCTGTCTTAGATGAGTGCCTAGAGCTTCACAAATAAACGTTGTAATATTTCCCAGCATGGTTTAGTGATCCTAAATTCCTAATGCACCTCCCTTTCAGAAAGCTGCTAATGCATTAGAGTTGAATTCTTTGTTTATGATTTAGATCCTGCAGTAGGCTCACTAGAATGAACCGTAAAATTCCAAGAGCAGTTATACTTAAAAAGAACCCTAACAAGGGTTCATTCTACATGAGCCTACTGCAGGATCTAAATCATATGTCAAAAAACAGCATAATTTTTTATAAAAATTAATTAAGAGATCTGTAGCCTAAGACAGAGAAATATGAAATAAGAAGAAGATTTTCCATTTTCTGTAATTCGCTTTTGACATTACACATTATAAAAAAGAAGAAGAAGATTTTCCATTTTCTGAGTACTTGACTGAAGCAGTCACTGGCTTCGCGGCTGCATTGCCTAGAGTAACTCTGTATCCTCCGATATCCTTTGTTCCTCCTTTTTATAATAAGCATACACATTAATCCAAGTCTAATGCTTTCGAGGATCTCCCATGTTTCAGGAAGCAACCCAATCATGCATCCTTGTTTGGCAGTTCACCACAGGACTGGCCACAACTCTCGCTGGCCACTGCCACTCTCCTAGCCCTCATCCTTCAAACCTCTTTTATTGTTGTCATTACATCATCTAGAAATACTGGAAAGATGCATAAAGTTTGGGGCAGTAAAAGTTTCATATACGAAAAAAGAGTTGAAAGCAGCTGGCCTAGCGAAAAGAATTGGCCAATTTACAAGCCTGAGTTGGACAATTTACAAGCCTGTCTCGCCAAATGCTAATGTTTCCACGGAAGTATATTCAGACCTATAGAGATACCATTCCATATCGACAACTCGAGATTCATAATTACTTAAAACTCAATCATAAAAATTCTCAAAGATAAACAGAATTGATAAAATACAGCTCGTTAACATGCAAACAATACCCACATAAATACATAGACGTTCAAACATAAAACACAGCTACTATTCAAAATAAGAGTAACCATACTACCATATAAGTTCCTCTTCTACCAATGGCCTGACGTTCGTGAACTGTGGCTTACGAAAAGCCTCTTGCCAAAGAATATGTTTCAGCTCTTGTGGAAAATCATCTGGTTTCATCTCAGTTGGCTTATCATCATCAGGGGCAATCCTTTCTTCCTTTTTCTCAACTTGAGGCCTCTTATTCTTTTTTCCCCATTTTGCCAGATAATGCCCAGCTGCATCCGTACCCCATGAAGTTGTCAATTGTACTATTTTTTTGCCACTAAGTTCCACGAGAAGAGGCGCCACCAACCTCCCATCGCGACCCATGTACATAGAAATACAAGCTTCACAGCTCTCGCAAATATAGTTGCCTCTGCATTGTTTAGTAGAGCAGCGATGTGCATCATGAAAGAGAGCTGGAACCATAGCCGAATTACACTCGACATTGAGATAAGAACGTTTATGTTTCTCAGCAAGTTGGACACCAGCCTTTATCCCCGTGAATACTTGATAAAAAAAAGATTTTCCATCTTTTGAGAACTTGGCTGAAGCGATTATTGGCTTTGCGAGATCATTGCGTAAAATAACTCCATATCCTCCATAGCCTTGTTTCTTATTAAAATAAGCATACACACTAATCCAAGTCCAACTTCGTGGCTGGTATAACTCTTTCCATGAAGCAATCCATTCATCCTCTGCGCATTGATTAGGAGACACGGGATAACTGAAGCCGCGTCGTCTCTCCAAGTCATCAACAAGTGCGGCCAGCTCCTCCTCCTGCAAACATCTTTATTGTCATTACATCATCTATAAATATACTGGAAAGAAAGATAAAGTTTGGGGCTGCAAAGGTTTCTTATACGAGCTCCTCAACTGTTTGTTTATAATTGCATCAAAAGAAATTTGAGAAAGTTCAAGTGAGTAGTTATTATTACTCACAGTTAGATATTCACCATCTTCACCTTTATAGTCTTCATCTTCATTTGGATATTTATCTTCTGTGTAATCATATTCTACAGTACTCGTTGTAGAGAGGGAATCTTCTTCTATTTCATGAGAAGATGCAGGAGGACGGAGCTTACTCCAATCAATACTACCAAATTGCAAATCCTTCAGAAACCTTTCTTCTCCGTGGTGCAATTTCTGAACAGGTTTGCTGAAGATTTAAGAGAAAAGATAAGACGCAACTATGAGCAATCAACTACATGCTTATTATATAAGTCAAAAAACAGCATAAAGAAAAATAAAAATACACGAGAAAAATAAGTCAGATCACGAGAAGAATGAATACCTTGTTTGCATCGTTACGCAAAATTAAGAATATATCTGAAAGAAGCGGCAGGTATTTTGATAGATATAAATTGATTGTTTAATTGGCGTCGTCAACCACCTTAAAACTTTGAATTTGGGTTAAGCCACCGAACTAAGCAAAAGCTTATAAATATTGATCGAAATAATTCAGTCCTGAACGAATAAGGAAACATAAACTAAATAAGTATTAAACCTAAATTCGTTATATTAGGAATTAGTTTTATTGCCTGCTTTAGCATAAGTGCCCACTAGAATGGACCGTAAAATTACAGCAGCAGCTATACTTATAAAGACTAAAAAGTAACCTAACACAAGGAGGACGATCACTGGCCTCTCTTCAGATGCAGGTCCTGCCAGAAAATTCTTATATGTTGATGCATGTGCAGTATCTCGTTTGCTCGCTAATGGCCTAATGGTGATGGGGCAATTAAGGAATTTCTTATTGACTACTGAGCAACCAGAATTATCCACGACTATAATAACAAAATCGGCACACCTCTGGCATAAAAAAACTGACAAGTTCGTACACTTACTACATATACACTAGTATGTAACCCGTGCTACGCACCAAGACAGGTGGGATCAGCTAATTTAGAGTGGCGGGGTTTCACCCTGTGCCCATGGTCAAATGCATTAGATTATTTTTGAACAATCTTTGATTAGTTTGATATTTTAAAGGGATATGGAACTCTGATACCCTTTAGGTATCTAATGATTTGATGATTTAAATTTGGTATTATAAACCTAAATTCATGTATCAATTTTATAGGAAGATATTAAAATAATTTTTTTTTTTTTTGACTGCGTAGATGTTGTATTTAAAAAATTAAATTTTATATGCCTATGAATATTTGCAATTAAACATAATAACACGTTTTTTTTCCCTGCGTTTTTTTTAATTAATAAATTGTCCTATCAACCGATGTTATCTATAGAAGCTTTGGAAGATATATATATCACATGCAAATTTGTGAAATGCGATTTTTCCAAAAAAAAAAAATAGAAGAAAAAAAAAAGGGTGAAATGCTAGAAGTGTGCATGCAGCGTTACTGCAGAGATACCTTAATTAATGTCTAGATTTAGAAGTCGATCAATTTAACAATATTACGTTGAGTCCATTTTTGCGTAGCACCTTGTCAGCATTATATGTTTGTTGGTGGTGCTTGAACTACTTCTTAAGCGTAGTTCCATGATATAGCTTAATTGGTCTTATCCAAGATGGACAATGGTCCCAAAGAAAGAACGTCATGGTAGCACTGTTAATCATAAGATTCGCATCCATTTAGTTTAAAATTTCCACGGTTTTAAAATTTTTAAATATGTGCCTAAAAATAAATGCTCATGCTATCTATAATCTCTATTAATAAGTAAGCACTTCACTTCATTGCCTTCTTTTTCTATCTTAACCAAAGTTGGCATGTCATCGTCGTTTTCTATTATGTCATACTTTGTTTTTACTTCTTAGTAGGTGTCTGGACTTTTTCTCTGTCAGGAGTTGTACTTACCCATACGGTTTTGTTTAATAGACATGCTTTCTCCAATGCATTATTATAATGAAATATGTCATGTGCATTATCATATTTTCACGCATGACCATTTGATGATTATTCCATGCCGTAGTACATGACTACTGTGTGAAATACTGCATTGATCATTGGCTGATCATTTGGGATTTCGTCCACTAACTGTGCACGTGATCAGTGTGTTTTTGTGATTTAAATTTGAAGAATGAAGTTCTATCCTTCACAAAATTTCCACTAACTGAATTTGGTATTTCTAATAAGAACATCCATAGTAAAAAAGAATTCTTGAAGTTTCAGTTGTATGCACTTAATTGCATCAATTATGATGTTTCAAAATACAAAGCTGAATTACAAAAAGATAAACTCGAGTTAAGCCCGACGATAATCAAATCCTTGGTTACCATAATAAACAGTTACAAAATAGTTCTTGTTCAAACTATACCCATCGTACCGACACACAGACTGCCATTGCCGTCGCCCTGTATCATCCTGGAAAAATTTTTGGTAGGAGAGGACCTGGAACTGGACCATCCCATATGAACGTAATTGCAAACCTTTGGGAGAACTTCACAGTTAATTAACATAAAAGTTGAGGCATTTTGAAGTCACACTAAATAAAGATATTAAAGATAAATACCATAGAATTCCCAAGCAATGGATCTCCTTTTTATCATCATCCCTTTGAGATTATTTATCATCCCAAGCCATAAAGATTCATTTATCCTTATTTTTCACAGTTTCTAGTTCGAGAAAATTATTGGCGCAAATTCGTATAAACTAATGGTAAAAGTATCCCTCCATATTAGAGACACCAACTATAAAGGCGTCTTTTCAATGCCGCTTATCGAGTTACAGAAGCGACCCCATAGGCTTTTACTTTCGTGTCTCTGTAAAATTACAGGCATGATAAAATCTTAGTTTATTCAATTATGAGGGATTCCAAAACCTAATCAATTCAAAAATCAAAAATTTGTGACTCATCACTTACTTACTTAAATCCCTATTTACACTGTACAATACACCAAAACGACATTATATTCGAATGTTAAGTTAAGTATATACGGACTCTGCTACACTTACCAACATTATATTTGAAGACAACTACCACTGTCAAAGTAGCGCACCGCACAGGGTACCAAAGCCATCATAAAGTAGTATTGGAGAGAAACCAGTGAGAGTGTTCCTCCGCCTACAAAAATTTATAAGAGAAAAATTATGTAAGACCAAACAATCGTGCAAGACAATTGTTTTCTTTGTTCTATTTTATCCTAAAAAGATTTGAGATAAAACCTATGAAGATTAGTATAACCTAATTTTCCAAAATTCTTTTCTCCTTCACGGCTCTTTCTCTAAGAATTATAATAGTAGATATCCATGAAAAAAATTCTAGGTTACGGTTATGAAGAGAAATATGTTCATTTAGAGTCCATACTAATGATTATGGTACAAAAAAAGAAAAAGACAGAAACAATACAAAACAAAATTGCACTTAAAATATAAGAATTGTAGTTACCTTGAAATGTATCGAAGTAGAGAAATCAATGATTTTTCATATTAGTTCTTCTCAACCAAACATCGACAACCTAAAACCTAAATCTCACAAATTGATAGGAACAAAAAAAGCACTGAAACTAAACAATAACAAATTGATCAGAACAAAAAAAAAACACCGAAACTGCAGAAAATACAGAGAAGAAGAAAACATTAGGGGTTAGGTTTTTTCTTTATGCAGTAAGAAATTTCAGAGAACTAACGGAGATAGGTAAGTTCGCATTTTAGGTGTATACACATATATAACTCTTTTAACTACAAAGAAAAACAAACCTAGATATATGTATGTAGTGGACTGATTATTATTTTGGGCCTAGGACGGTCTAAGACGGCCTTGGCTAATATTAACCCGTGTTATGCACCGGGGCTGATGGGAACATCCAATCAGGCGTGGCGGTGTTTCACCGCGGACATTTGGTCAAATGCCTAAGATTTTTTTTAAATAATAGTCTTTGATAGTTTGATTTTTGAAAGGTATAGGAAACTCTGATTCCCTATAGGTGTCTAATGATAAGAACAATAGAAATTGCTTCCCTAAATTTAGGATTTTAAATAATTAGGAATGTGTTTGATAGGATTTAATAGGATGTAATTAACCATCTTTCCATCGTGTATTCCATTGTTCGATTATAAATTCATTTCCACCAAATTGTAAGCCCATTACAGCAACAAAAAAATTAATGTAGTCTAAAGTATATTTAAAATTTAATTCCACGGAGTTCCATAGAAAGTGTTTCCTTGTCTCTTTCAGGATAGTAATTCCATGGAATACACTTTCCATGGAATTATTTCTTTCCTTGTTATCAAACACATCCTAAACTTATATATACAATTATTGTTTCGTTCATATTTGAATATCTTACGAATTTATATATAAGAGCTGTGATAAGACATGTAATTTAATTGTGTTTTCGACTTGATAAGTTCATTAACTCAATAATTGTTAGCTAGTTAAGTTTGAACTCTACTTTATAATTCCTACGGGCATTTCAACATTCTATTTTAGTTTCATGATACAGTTTAATATGCTGGAGTTGTTCACTGTACTTTTGTTCTTCTGTACCGATTAAGCCACCAGTGACTATCGTAGTCTAGACCTAATCCAAGCTGGATGAGCATTTGTCCTTAAGAAAGAATGTTGTGAAAGTATTATTAATTATAAGATTTGTATCCATGATAAAATTTTGAGTAACTGGTTACCCGTGGTTCCATTTAGTTCAAAATTGTGATGGTTTTTGGTTTAAAAAAATTTAACATTATAGTGTTGGTGAATAATAATATGTTTTAAAGGTAGTGTGTCCAAAAATAAATACTCATGCTATCTATAATCTGTATTAATAAGTAAACACTTCATTACCCTCCTCATCTATATCCATCAACGGTGGCATGTCATGATCCCTTCTAGAATCTCTTCCACTTCATCATCATGTTCATCCAGTTCGATCAATGTTGGCATGTCATCGTCACTTTCTATAGTCTCGTGTGTACCAAGGCTTTCTTAGTAGGTGTCTGGAGTTGTCTTCTTTTAGGAACAGATACTTAATCAATTATTTGTTTTTTTATAGAGACCTTGTCCTGGTGATCTACATGGATATACTGATTGTTTTCCAATTGTATTTATATCCTGAACAACATATATTTTTATGCGTTTAAATCGGTATAATTGGATTCCACGTTATTTATAGTGGTATGTCTGAAATAATGTTGATGTGTAGTTACCTTTGCGTTTTGTTCAATAGATATGCTTTCTCTAAAGTGGTTATAGATAATGGTATGCTAACATTAAAGATCATTGATTTCCCTATTGCAGTAATATTTCTTCTATGCAGTCTGCCTTTTTTTTTTTTTTTTTTGCAAAAGAAAATCATTTCCTAACAGATTATTGTAATGTTATTTTTATTTTTATTTCCGTAAATTTTACTTATTTAAGATAGCAGGGTTACTTTTACATCCACCGTTGGCAATGCCATCATTTTTTTATTGTGATGTTATCTATAACCACTTCAGCCATTTGTCCCATTGCTGTGAATACACTACTATTGTTACTGCCATGTACTATTAATTAGAGTATGTAACTGCCACAAAGCATGTGTTGGTTTGCAACATTTTCGTTTTATAACATGTAATAAGAAATAGATGGATTTTTATGACTTAATATTTCTACTTGTTACCGTGGTATTGATACATTTTCTATGACCACACATATATTGCACCATGGCTCACCTTTCATGTGGACAGATTTTTCTTTGCATCCTGGACATGCCATGTAATACCATGGGGATCCTGCCTCAACTCCAATAATTGATCCTTTAATGTTAAAGGTTACGCCCTGCATTACATTCTATTCTTTTACATTTTTTTTTGCAGTGAAGTATAATTTATATTGAATCACTTTTCAGATCTCACCATAAACTTTTCCTTGCTATGTAATATTTTTAGTGCTTCCTCGAGTGTTATATGATTTTCTTTTGTTTGGTTTGGAATTCCTGAAACTTATAGTTCTTCTACTGGTATATATATCTTGTCGCCAACATGTCAACGTTAAAATCATCAATAATTTATTACACGTTATCAATTCAAATATGTATTTCTCATAACATACATTTCCTTATATATTTCCAAAATCTGGTACAACGTGATTTATGTATACTTTTATAGCTTTACTGGACTGTAGAAAGATATTTCACGTAATCATTTACATTATTCTCAATGTCAATCTCAATTTAAAATTTCAAGTTAATCTTCAAAATGTTGTACTATCATATGGCTTTCAATCTATATTAATATATATATATATATATATATATATATTAATTTATGTTGTTAACCTCAATTTAATTTGTACGTTACACATACTTTGAAACTGCTCAACAGTTGTCGAAGTTATTATTATTATTATTCGACTATCTCCATCATTTTCCAGCATAGAATCACTTAGTCGGTTAGTCGGATTAATCCCATTATTAACCCCTTATCGAAATTCCATTGTGGTTTTGTATTAGAACATCGGAGACAAAACCATTAATTGTATAAGTTTTGATAATCCAGGGTATGATTTTATTTTAGAATTTCAACATATGTTTTCACTTTAGTATGTCAACCATCTTTGTAAATTAGAATCTTTTAACGTTGTCGAAACTAATTTACTATAATTTCCCATAATTGATTGTGCTTTTAAAAGACAATCAATGTTGGGAATCAATACTTTAGCTCATGAAATTAATCCATCCTATAAAAGAAATGTTATAGGGTGATCATATAGTTTTGAGAGAGTGAGAGATTAACGTCTCTAACTCTCCTTAAAGTAGAAGTGTTATAGCATGATTATATATCTTTGAGAGAGTGAGAGATTAATGCCTTTAACTCTCCTTAATGTAGAAATGTTATAGCGTGATCATATATCTTTGAGAGAGTGAGAGATTAGCGTCTTTAACATTTTATCTTAGATTTGCATTTTGCATGATTCTTATTCCTTAATACTGATAGTTGATCCTGCATATACCAGTGATACTTGACGTGAGAGATTATATAAAGGATAACCGCGCTCGTCAACGAATAAAAGACCGATATATAAATATAAAATCTGATAATTATGTAGAGACGGATATTAAAATCTAAATATCTAACTTGTTTAGATCCATGCCCACAACAATATTCCTCAATCTCATGAGCACATATCTGCGTGAATAGCAAAAACACGCGAGGTCCCAAATCAGATGCCATTTCAAGCACATGCAGTAACTACAAACAGAGACTAACGACATACTTCTTGAGAAATGCATAATCTAATTCCACAGGGAGTCAAAAGTGTAAGAACCCACGTGGCTATCATTTTCCAATTTATTTATTTATTTTACCATTTGAAAACCAAGTGAAGTGCTGCACAAAGGGATAAAAGTAAACTTTACATATCCATTGAATCCACAAATAGGACGGAGAGAGCCTTAACATGAAAACTTTTACATATCCACGTACTCAGTATTAGTATTAATTATCAAACTTTACATTTACTCACGCACGAAAGTTCTGTAGGAAGGCATTTTTCTAAATCTCGCAATGGCAGACCTGCTTATTACTATTTAGCAGCTTGCAAAATCCACCCTTTCTGCTACAGTGAACGCAAAAACCGTGACGCCATTTTGGCTACCTGTCAGGCAGTTACCGATAATCTTGTTATCATGACAACACTTAAGAGCTTGAGCATTTCCTACCGTATCATGTCTGTATCATGGACAAAATGCTATGCACCAGGTCTAATGGGAGTTGTCGATTGGTGTGGCGGGGCAAAGCCCAGCGCCCGTGGTTTATATACATTGGAATATCTTTAAAAATGATTGATAGATTATTTTTTAATTAGTAGAACACTAGGGATTATCTATCAAGTAAAATAGGAATTAACGTTTGTGTATTTTACTTCTAATTATAATAAAACAATTATAATTGCGGAAATAGAAAAGTAAAAGACACAGCAAGATTTTTTTAACGAGGAAACCGCAAATGCAGAAAAACCCCGGGACCTAATCCAGAATTGAATACTCTCAGAATTAAGCCGCAATACAAAATCAAACCAACTTCATATAGTTTAGATCAAGCAACTAAACCTATAGTTCACCTAGTTCCCTCAGTATTCCCACGCCTCTAACTTGTAATAAGTCACGTGCTTACAATTCATTTGGTTCGTATTCCGAACAGTAAAGGAACAACAAATCCTTTCGGTAACAACTCTTTTCAAACAACGTGATATGAGTTTGACAAAGGCTCTTCCGTTTAACCAATGAGTTTGATACCGGTTGATAATCAATATACTATGGGATATTTGATGCTACGCAGAGAGCCCGGTGAATATATTTGTGTTTTAGCCTAAAAATTGTAACAATCTCTATACAGTGTAAAAGGTGGAGCCTAATTTTTTTTTACAACTCTCCAAATTTGGTATCATCTCCCTTCCTTATTCAATCTTGGGCTTTATTAATTTACGTACTATTTGTTTTAGTAAAGCCCAATAGCCGTCGATCCAACTGGGTGAGAACATACCAAATTGATTCAGAGTAATTTTTTTACATATATTCTACCAAAGTTGCCGAAATTGCCCTTTTAACTGAGAGTACCAGAAAATATGAACTCCCAACTGTATATTTAAAAGAAATTCAATTTTTAAAGTCATTTTTTCAGAAAAAAAATTCAAGTTTTTCAGAAAAAGAAATTCAAGTATTTTCGTTAGTCTTTCGGACTTTGTAAACGGTTTTACAGTACTCTCGGTTAAAAGGGAAGTTTGATAACTTTGGTAGGATAAATGTGAAATTTTTACCCGGGCTCGCCCTATCTACGTTTTTTTGGAACCTAAACTTTTAGGCACTAAGGACTGGGCTTGGAACGTTTTTTAAAGGAACGTCTATATATCTACACCCCATCAACAGATAAAAGAACTCTTGGTTGTTAAATGCAAGACGCAGCCCAACGCGAGCTTTTGTTCTGTGGACCGAGGGATCATCTTTTAGATGCATTATTTTCTATGTTGTTATGGAAAATAATATGAAGGGTTAACAATGGATTCATCTAAATCAAAAAAGACAGTTCATTCTCAACACATGCAACCGCTTTTCAAAGCATCTAAACTGCGATATGAATTTTAAACCAGAAATGTTACAACCAGGCCATCCTGTAAAACCACAACCCGTCACTACATCTTGATTGTGCAGTTTGCGGATTACTAATCAAGACTGTCAATAGTGGTACCAAAATTAGGGGGTCTACCAAAATCAAGATAAGACAAAACAGAATTTCATTTAAGACCCCGGCTTAACTTGGTACCCCATTAGCAGCCTTGAGTTCAAAGACTACCATTACCAGCTACACGACCTGAACTCCACCAGAAAAATTCATCTCGCCAACCTTTTACCACAATATGCTCGCTCCCACATCACCAGTCCGTACACCAACTCATAACATCTCCTCACACGCAGCGGCACCAGTTTGAAGCAGAAGTTTTCATAGATTTGCGCCCTGCAAAACAAAAAACAGCAAGAGTTGTTATCGGTTCTTGTTTTCAAGTTCTATTCACTTTTTTTTTCTTTGAAATAATCCACTTATGTCCTTGGCTCCTTGATGTTCTGTACTGACATTTTCACCTGCCACAACCTCCTGCACACCCACATACTCAACAGAACTACATATATTTTGGACATGAAGCTTCTTGTTGTGAGAGGCAATTAGCATACTACTACAAATAAAAGAAAAACCAAGAAAACCATTGATGTAGATTCAAGCAACAGTGGCATGAGAACGAACAAAAAAGTAAGACGTACTACCTTATAAATGGTGGTTTGAGCATCAAAAGAAACACGAATAGCAACACCAATGAAGGATTATTTTGCGCAACAAACAGTTAAATGCAAAAATCTTAAAGTCAATGGATCTCAAGTTACTACCAACAGAAAAAAGAAGAAGAAATCGACTATATTGTTTTAGGATACCTGCAAAACAAACAATTGACACGCATGATCTAATGGTAGAAGGGGTGAGGCAATTTATCTTTTTCTAATGAATGATATTAGAAGTAGTAAAGTGATTCACCGCTGAGACATGCCACAGCCACCACCACCACCACACTCGCAACCATAACCGCGGTCTAATGAATGATCATATCAAACGAACTTTAGCCTATGAAACCAAAATGTAAACTCCATTCCAGAAGCCTATAAAGGACTAAGGTCACTATAAAATTATACCAAACAACATACGCAAAAGATATAGGAATTAAAATGTTCACAAAATATGATTCTAATTCTCTAATTGACTTAGGAGTTTTGCATTTGTGACTTTTGCAACGCAATTTTCATCGAAAAATCACAGTAACTTAGCATATTCTTAAGCATTTCTAGAAAATATTTCTTTCATCGAAACAATGGATTATATAATGTACCAACTTAAAAATGTCTGCTTCTCGTTAAAAAGAGGAAAATGTATAGGATATCTCTACCTTTCCTTCTGGACCAATTGTCCAGAAATCCTCATTTTCCTCCTGTTAGGTCCTATATTTTTAAGAGTTAACCTAATGAGAATAATGATATATTTTATACAATGACCACCATTTTAACTTGCACTCCGCAAGGTATGAAATATCTCATCCAGAGAAATTGGCCAAAGATCAACAGTCTCCCAGCCTGAAGGAGGTATTTTTACAAAATTAGCAAATAATATAGATGCATTGATACCGTAAAGAAGAGTCTAAACACAACAATCTAGACCAAAAAGATTAGTTGCGCCCAAGCATGCAAATCATAAAGTCAATATGTTCAATGAATTTCCTCCAGTTATTTGTACATACAGTTCCACTGTTCAAATAATGTATCCATATAAAATGAGTCTTGTATACTGAGATACATCATCAGCCTTATCTTAAATTACATGTTTAACACAGTTAACTTTAATGTTAGCAAAAGGACTGATCTATCGCAAAGGTAATCTTAAGGTATATAGATACAAAGCTCGCCCTCTAAGATGATTTTGGCAGGAGTTGTATGTAATTCCTTTTAATCTGCAATTATTAATGGACCAAAAGCTTTTTGGTAAGAAATGGATTTACTCTTACATGTTACTGCCTAGATATAGTCCTAGTAGTCTTGTCCATCACACGCACAATTCTTCCTTAGACTATTGATTTTGAAGACACTATATCTTTTAGTTTATCGGGTCATGAGGAAGACAGGTTGTCGATCGAGTATTTTGAAAGCGGCCAACCATGTGGTGTCCTACTGGATGCCATAATAACTGTCAAAAGTAACCCACACATGGATAAAGAGATAGAATCAGTATAGCAAGACATATAATAACTGTCATAATACACCAGTACGTAAATATTGCTGCTCTTGACTTATAAAGCACGCATAATATTCAGTTCGTCTCCATCGGTTGGAAAAAAATAACTATCCAAAAGAAGCATGCTATCCTTGTAAGAAAACTTATGTATCAAAAGCGTGCAATTAGGACCTTTGAATTCACCAGGCAACCCTTCCAGTGAGCATCCTTTTCTTTTGAGTATCGCCACATCCACCTGGGCATTACTGTTTTCTTCACCAATTTCAAGTTATGCATGCCTAACGAACCATTTTCCTCAGGTCTAAAGATGTTCAACCGAAGAGACCTAACACATCTGTTTTCACAAAAAATATAAAAATAAGAACATCACTCATACCTGATAATTGCCATCTCCTCTGTAGAAAAAACATGAAAATTACCTGGTACAAAATATCCATTTCCCCACTCATACCGAATGTCCAAATCAACATAGAGTCCATTTGTTCTTCCTTCTCGAAATAAACTAAAAGTTTTTTTTGTTTTTTTGTTTTTTGTTTTGTTTTTGTTTTAGTAAAACAGAATAAGAAAACTATGGTTACATCCTCAAGAGAATAATTGTTATTGATCTTTATCACTACTTAAATCTTTAGGAGAATACGTAATATACAGGAAAAATTTACATAGAGACAATGACATGACTCCATAATTGTTCTTGACCTTTATCGATTTCCTTGGATCTCTCATTAACATAATGCAGGCTTATTATGTATACAGTTAAAAAATTATATGTTACAGAAAAATACATATGAGAATTCTAAAATTCTTCTGCAGAGGTTTATTCTAAACCTAAAAATAGAACTCATGACCACTTGATGGAATGTTGTATCCTTAAAGTTTTGGGAATGATAAAAAGAGGTTGTTATTAGCATCTCCTTCCCATCTGGCTTTGTGAAGTAAAACTGATTGCAGCAACAAAAAAGTTCTTAAAACCTTGTATGTTTTCCATAGTACTTCAATCTGATCAAATCCAACAAAGTTAAGAATAGTATTAATGTACACAATGCCAAAGTTAAGAATATTATTAATGTACACAATGCCAAATTTTAGCCAGTACCATTACTTAGTTTCACTGCAATGTTAGGATATCTATCTTATGTTAGTTATGAAACGGTCAAGTCAAGCTCACCTAAGCTAAGCAATGTAGCAAATCAAATTAGAAAAACAGCAAGCAAGAATATATTATGGTTGTGGAATTGATAAAATTCAAATGTGCCAAAAGATAGATAGTTTAAAAGCTCACATTTCGTAAGAATTTTGTTAACACCTGAAAGAAACCTGAAAAGCAACTATTAGCAACTCAACGACCTTAAAAATCGACGAATCATAACACCCTTTGCATTTTTACACAAAGCTAGATACAGGATATTTATGTTCTCCAATACCATATATGATCCTAAAGCTAACACGCGTATAATGTACATGACAAAGTTAATTATTAATTATGTCAGTCTATTAAGTGCCAATTAAATACGTGAAGAACAACGTATCTCAAAACCATGCTTCATTGATCTTTCAGGATACGATTAGATGCGCATTTTCTTGTTTAGCTTAGAATTTCAAGATCACATTAGCCATTACACTCATCCGCGAAGAAAGCATAAATTACATATTTGTTTGGCAATACCTTCAATTGGGTATTGTTGCAGATTACTCCAAATATGTAGAGACATTTTAAACAGTTTATATAGAGAGCCTACGCTTCTCATTGAAAAAAACATGAAAGGACGCTCCAAGTTAGGGCCCTTCCAGTAGATTCAAAAGGGAAAAAAGAAACAATGTAACTGAAATTGTACCATCTAAGCTACCTTGACTAATACTTGTATGGAGTTTCATAGCTAACCGTCATGCCTCAGTCCTTTATTATTCCAAAGCTGCCTGACCATACCACTTAGAGCTTCCCAAGATTTATGAAACTACAACCCTACCTATAAATATGTAACATGGGAGAAAGAAATTATGATTATGAGAATGAGGATGAACGTGAATGTAAGATGAAGAAACAAAGTTCAGCCTTGTGCCAAAAAAAAACAACAGAAAATCCTTTATGTGTAACTACACCTAATACCTCCTCTTTGCCTTGCTCATCATCTACATCTAACTCAATTTTAAGCCCATCCAGATATTAACTTTTCAGGATAACAATAATCTTCATTTTATATTGTAAAAGTTGCATCAGATTAGCATTTTAAATAAAAAAATTTGTTCAAAATAGAAAAAGAAAAAGGAAAAATCAACTTTTCAAATAAATATATGAGCCATGGATAACACGTTACGAACATGAATCACACACTTGAACTCTTAAACATATAAACACACATATACGAACATGAATCAAAAAACAGAAAAATTACTTTCAACCGAACACCCATTTTCTGTCAACCCCAAACAGATAAATCACTATCCAAACTAAATTTTAACACCCATTTTCTGTCAACCCTAAACGGATAAAACACTATCCAAACTAAATATATATAAGGATATCAACTAAAGCTAAAACAGAAAGATTGTAAATAAAGATCCCTTTAGGCCATAAATACCTACTCGTGCCATCCAAATAGCAAACAACACAGGCAGTAGAACCTTTTTATGACATGTCGACACTGCGAACACAAAACAAACAAAAAAAACGGTTGGAATGCAAATTAACAAAACTACAGAATTATTGTATAACTTTATCATAATTATTAAAACAGAAATACGATATGATGCAAAGCAATAATAACTAACCTATACCCCTCGTATGCACCTACCATATTCATCTTAGATCCTACCAAGCTGTTGTACCAGTTACCCATGCAATCACCGAGTAAACTCACATAACCATCCTCTCCTCATCCATAAAAAATTAACTCCATTCTAAAATGAAGATGGTTCATATAAGATACTGACTGATTGCCAGGAATTCAACCCAATACCTGCAATAGTAGTACACTAAGGTCAGCAGAATATAAGAACATGAAGGATTAACAAAGAGAAAACAACAAACCAACAGTCAAATATAGGAACACATAAAAAGACCAAATCTCAACCTATGATCTATCCAGCAACATGTCAAAAACAATCTCGACACAACATCGGCGCACACCTATGGATTTCCAAATAATGCTAACAAACCCACCCAGTGACCCGAGGTTCCAAGCATGATAGCATATCTAATCTGGCAAAGCTATCCAAGGTCTGGAATGAATTGTCTGCGTTCAGTTATATGCAACACCTGGATATCCCTGCAAGATATGATGTTCTAACAGCAAAAGCACAACAGCTGTAATATTTCTTGGTAATTGACACGACCAATATATCCTTAAATATAACAAAACTGGAACTTGATCTAAAATAGCGAAGCCACAAACAAAACAAATATTAATGGGTGGTACAAAATGGAGAAACACTTAAGATGTCAAAAAACCAAAAAGAGAAATACATAATGGATAATTCCTAAAAGCCTATCCAGTATATACAAAATCAAAAAGATAAATAAGAAACATGAGAGACGATGTATTTACATGTGGTTTTACCTGCTATGTTCATAAAAACAGCGAGAAATAAATAAGAGGAATACCTAATGAAAATCAAATAAGAGGAACTTGAAATCAGTATAAAAGAATGGAAGAAAATTAAAATAAAATAAAATAGAGATGATAGACGAAGAAATCTTAAAAAAATAATAACACGTTAGCAATGTAGAGATTCAAAATAATAATAACACGTTAGCAATGTAGAGATTACCAAGAATCATTCTTCGAATTAGCCTCTCTTTACCTAAAAAATTAAAATTAAAATATATCATTATCAAATACATGAATCAATCAAACATAAACCAAATAAAGAAAAGAGCAATACCACTCTATCAAGCACGAACCAAATTAAGGGAAGAGCAGTACAACTCTAGCAAGCGAATTAGGGTTCTGAGATGAGATGTGAGAGAAGCAAAGAGGCGCCAAATGAATACGAAAATAATTCTATTACATACAGAATCAGGAATGGTAAGTCTTGGGATTAGCTTTGCTTAGGAAAGTGACATATATTTCTGTAACTTGGTGACCACGAATTTCAGATTTTGATAGAAATCTCTAAGCTACTCCAAAACCATTAGTAATGAATTTGATTCATACATTTACCTTGTCAGTCCAACTGATCCACTCGTCAATTTTTTCTTTTTGTTATTACATGGCAAGTTTTTGAACTGTATATTATGATTGTATTGATCCTGAAGTAAACCGACAATCCAAGATAAGTTCTATCTCTCCCTCAGTCCTTCTAAACAAAAGATCAACTTATCCGCTGGAAAAACTACATTCATGCGGTAAATCTCCTCGAGTCCAAGATGCTTCGACTGATTTCAATGCGGTTGAAACCTTTGTATACATCATATGAGACAAAAATAACCGGTTGGATTTAAAGTCTGAAGTTGTCCCATGCGCATTAATCCAGTGTTACCACGCCTGCAACAATTTCTCATTAAATTCTATAAGGTTCAAAAATAGCCTTATATGTCAATAATAAATATAAATACACGTGAAACTGTTCAAACTCTAAAACTCACATAGCTCAGAAGGTCTATAGAGATTTCTTTTTCCCTTTTTCCGCAGAGACCTCTAGAATTAAGGCACCGGAACTAAAGACATTTGACAACTTAGAAAAATTTCCACGCATTGCAGACTCTAAAGGCATATATCCTCTGCAATATTTACAGGTAATTAATAATAATTTGGTCATGACATGTTTAATTACTGTGTTCCAACAATTCTAAGCGTGCAGTCTTGAGTTTCATCCACCGGTGCAACAATCTCGAGAGATGTTGAGATGAGCTCAACCAATACAGGAAATCTCTTCATCAACAGACTGCAAATTTCTTTATTAAGAAGATTACCCGCATTATGACCATTACTTAAGAGTTATGGATTTGAGCCTCTCATACAATTTAATATTAACATCTGTATCATACATAAACCCATAAGAGGAAATAGAAATAGTGGAACAAAGAAAAAATATATACGTAGGAGAAAAAGAGGAAATAAAGAGAAAAGATACCTCAAGAACAAACAAAACCACATGTAGGATAAATCACACATACTGCAATAAAAGAAACAACACACAGTTATACAAAAGAATCAAAGCCGGCTGTAAAAACCGAAATAAACATGTGACATGTTTATATAATCAGGCATAAATCAGTAAGAATCCTCCATTATTTATTTTCTTCGTATGGATGATACTATGAGCGAGAATCTTTCTTAGTTCAGTAGTTTGATTAATATCGATACAATGGAGAATGGACATATGACATGTTTCTCTTCTCCGGTATAAACAATAATCCTGGTAAAAATCTTTAGGTATACTTCCAATCGTAGTGTTAGCTTATTTATGGTCGTTATTTATGTTAGCTTATTTAAGAAATATAGCTTACGTATAAGAAGATACCATATACATGACTGCAAAAGAACCTATGTTAAGCAACAAATCTACGACTTCCTAAATTAGCTAGATATTTACCATGAATAGTATGGACGAAAAATATATTTCAGTAAATAACTTGTCGCATATCTATCGTTTAATTTGGAGCGTCAGATCAAATTAATTCGATTTAAAATTAACGATCACGAAATGTAAGGGGGCTAACTTTGATTTCGGCCAATCAGGAAGTACTGTTGCCCATAAGATGTTTTTACAAACCAGGGATGAGTTTATTTCTCCCTGCCACAGTGCCACTATCTATCTTGATATTCACGACAATGAGGTTCACAGAGTTTGGTACTTCCATATGAGCCAAATAACCACATTGACGAAAAAATATCACCAATTTCAGTTTGATAGTTATGACATAGGAAACTACAAAGAGTCAAATGGGACAATTCGCCCCGACTATGGCCTTCATGGGTAAACAAACATCCACTCGTATCTATCCGAGCAAATAATTTAAGTCTAGGTATGACTGCAAGTCTACTATCAACTAAGGTTGAACGAGCACGCCTAGCCTGAAATAATCAGCCGACCTCACGAAAGTATAAGCTGCTCAAGTAACAATTTGAGGCACAATAGAAAAAGCTCTAATTTGACTGCTTCCCTTAGAGTCACGAGGTAAACACAGATAATATGCCAAATAGTCGACTTCCTATTACTGATGCATGCTAAGCTCCAGCATTTGAGAGTAAAGCCTTTAGGTCATTAGGCATTGCCCAAAGAACTTGCATAGACGGGATGAAGTAATCCCAAAAATGCCTAGACCAGTTGTAATGAAAATTGCTCAATGGTTCCCTCTGCAACACTGCAAAATAAGCAAAGATTCGACTGCAACAATATGCCTCTAGAAATAAGCGCCGCAAAACTCGCACACAACAAATTTACAGAAGAAGACGACACTCCTCCGTGAAAATACCTTTGTGTTAATTTTCGTAAGCGCTTTCTTTTAATCGTTTACTATCAACATCCTCTTTGATTTTAGTCAAACAGCAGATGACAGACGAATGTAAATGTGTTTAATTTCTTAAGGAGAGAGGACCTTACTCGAGCTGATAAAAGAAAATATATGTGATGCTGCATATAGTACATTCACTCGCATAGACAAGTTCCAAACAGAAATACGAGATACTCAAATAAAGCAGACCTAATTCAATTCAAGTTGATATAAAAAATAAAAATACATGATGCTTGGTTTCTACATTCATGCGCATGCAAAAAAAAAAAAAAAAAAACAATAAAAAAGCAAAGTGCATAAAAATAACTTTGTTTTGAGTTTACCAAAAATGCCGTTTTATCACCACCATGCGCTTGAACTCAAATTGATTCTTGGATAATCCACTGCTACATGTAACAAATCATCTCCTGCAATGAACCATTTGTGCTCCATTTCTTTAGCTGAAAAACATAGAAAGATTGACACCATCCCTCTGTACTGTATCTACTCCCTTGCTTTTCTTTGGTTCATAATTCCAGATCCGCATCGGTCAATATTTTCTGTTTCTTCTTCTTTTTCGTCTTTGTTTCTTCTTCTGTTCTTGCCCAACATAAGTACCAGACTTGAGCGCTACTAACGTCTCAATATAAGTTTCCATATCAGACCCGTATGGGAAACCCTGTATATGCGCTCTAACTCTTTCAAGATTAGGGTCATATGAAATCAAACCAAGGCCTCTTTCCTCCGCCTCTGGTCCACCTTCAAATAGGATGTCACCATTCTGTAAAGTTTGAACTGGACTTCCATAATATATATCTGTCACATGTGCAGTAATCTCCAGATGCTTACTCCATTTGTTATCCGTCATTGTCCACACATCAATGTGTGTGCATATATCACGATCCTCCATCTGCATGAAATTCTTACAAAGTAGGCACAGTTTCCCTTACCAAACACCCATATATGACGTGAAACGGTTCGCACTCTCATTTGAATTTTTGTAAGGTATTGGCACATTATGGAATGTCTCATCAGAAATATCAAAACAAATAATAAATCCTCTATTAAGCCAATGAAGAACACCATTACAAAAAACCCCCCTATAATTTTCATTTACTAAAATATCATACGGAACATCGACACCAAGTATCTTCCATGAGTTTGAAGCTAATGAGTAAAGTCTTGCCTCAAATACGTTAGTTTCTCGAAAACCCATTGTTAATACCTTATAATCATCGTTCTTGCAATCTAAACCAAACCCATGTGCATGACAATAATAAGGTTTTGAGTAGGATGACGGTTCTGGTATTGGTTTGTATTCTCGGGTAGTCGGGTTCCAAATGCAGATATCACTCGGATATGAATCGATGCAAACTAAACCATGAGAAGAACCTAGAATTGAAGGCATACATTCCCGGGACATATATGGGTAATCAATATTAATAGCAGGACCTAAAAATGGTGATGATGCTGATATTGATGAGATAGCACTATAATCTATAGAAAAGAGATAAGGTTCGTCTCTTTCTACATACTCCATGTCTCTGTTGTTGGTAACCAGCACGTTGAATTTGTTGGTTACAATAGCATGGGCAAGATGATTTTTAATAAACCTAGGGTTTCGAAAGAGACGTTGCCAGTTTTTTGATACGCACCTGAATCTGGTGATTGACTTCACAGGTAACCTTTTTTTTGACTTAAAAGGTTAAAATTTTATTGGGAAAGGAAAAAAGAGAATTACAAAAGAAGAAAGCACTAATCAAGTGCCGCAAAAGGTACTAGACTAAGGCCTAGACACACCTTAACAGAAACTAACAAAGGCATAAAGTTCCCAGCTCCAAAGAGCTTAAATTAAAAGACATAAAAGCAAATGCCGCAACCTATTTCTTCCTAGCAGGGGTTCTTTTCCCTTTACCAAGCATATCATTGTTTGTAACCCCAGGCCAATTGAGTTTAGCAAGTTATTTTTCAGGGTTTAGCTTGGATTACCCTTCTACTATGCCACCGAAAATATTCTTCATGTCGGCTTTCTTTCCTCCAACACCTAACAAAGCACTAACATACTTCACAGGTAACCTTGTAAGTATGTTCTCCTCTATGATTTCTTTCAGCAAGAAACTTTGCACTGCCATATTCTTCCTTGAGATGAGCAACAGAGAGAATATGATTTGGTTTCAGAGAAGAGGGTTTATAATCTTTAGAGAAAATATTATCGCAGAATAATAAGTCTACATTGAATATATTTTCATGCTAAACTGAAAACTAGATTTTAGGCTTTGTATAAGGAAAGTCGAGAAAGTCATGGTCATGGAGGGAAAGAAAATTTGAATGAAAACGGGAATAAGTCCTGTATTGACTAAGTCTTTGAGTGTATTGACTAAGTGTTTGAGTGTCATATAATTTTGGTTTACAATCATCTGTATTATTATAGGTCTCGTGTAAACAAGTTGCTCCAAATTTGATGCAAGCTTAACAAAACTGTGAATTGTTTCGGTGGTTTTAATCATAGTTTGCTGATGTTATTTCTAGTAAATCTGACGGTGTTATGGATGCTTCTACAGTGCCGGAACAAACAAAAAAATTCCCTTAGTTCGAGCTGGAAGATTAACATCGACAAACTTTTTGCGGATGTTCAACGATTTAAGTATAAATGTTAATCTTTTAGCACAGCTATGAATAATATGGGACCGGCCTAGCAAAGAGCTAACCTAGGCTATTGCCCGTCCATGTTTTTGAGCCAACACCATTTTGCAATGGGATTTTTTTAATTTTTTTTGAGCCCACCTTTTAATTATAATTAATTGATATACATTTTAATATATTTTGATTTTTAGCCCTTGTTCTAAGAGAAAACTAAAATTTAAACCTTACAAAGCAAAGGAAATCTTTTTTCTCTAACACAATTATCTCCCATTTTGTTTCCATTTTTTTCTATAATC
This sequence comes from Papaver atlanticum, assembly GCA_023531105.1. Lineage (NCBI taxonomy): Eukaryota > Viridiplantae > Streptophyta > Magnoliopsida > Ranunculales > Papaveraceae > Papaver > Papaver atlanticum. The sequence goes on along the minus strand of JAJJMB010010315.1, from coordinate 4,811,480 downwards.
ATATTTTTCTATTAATTTTGTTCATGTTATTCTTTAGCATTTTATAGGTGATTAGAATTAGTTATGCGCTATGTACGTCTAAAAATTTGTCGGGGTCTTCGGCCTCCTTGTAAGTCAATGGCATTCCATCCCTACCCAAGAAAGAATCTTGGGTTCGTCCCTAAAAATGAACATAATGTATCTCCTTTAACTAATATTAAGGATTTGGAATCCATAAAAATTTAAGTTGTGGACATAGACATAGAATAGATCGTCGTGTATGGTAAAAGAAGAGAAATGGTACCGTACCAGTAACCAAACTAAGTCATCTTGTGAAGGACGGACAGATCAGTCGAATCTTTAAGCAGATTCATCAAATTCGTTAGCAGTTATATCAGACAACTATAATATTATGACAAGTATTGAAAGATGAAATAGTGAAAATCATAGAACAAGCTAGAACTGATCGAAGTTTAGAAGCTTGTTATGGACATGGTTGGTCATGTTTATATGGGTTTGAAATGTAGTAAATATGTTGTTACTGCTATTCTTGGATGTACGCTAAGAACATGTTTGGAAACTGCTTATACAGAAGTAGAATCACTCCGGAAGCTGAAAGCTTTACTTAGAGGGTGTTATACCACTTAGTTGGGAATCAAAATTCCAGAATAATAATTGCTGAGAAAATTATTTTTGCTACCGGTTTATCAAAACTACTTATGCTTCTGATAATCAAACAAGCTCGATACAAAAAGATGCTAGTTTTTTTTAAGGCATTCTTTAAATTCTCTAAAGATTTTTAGTTTTCGACTTAATTAAGTCGAGAAGCTATTTTTAGAGGGGTTTTTTCCCCTCAGAAAGAGTCACTGTGGACCCAAATAAGGAACCAAACGCGGAGCTACCAATGAGTATAGTGGTTCATGTTATTCAGAAAAGGACTCACCGTTTCTCAAAAGGATTCACTATTCCCAATTCCGATGTTTATATTATCTAAGAAACCCTTTCTCACCAAAAACACCCCTTTTACCAAAAACTTTGAAACCCTAGCTAGTCGTTTTGAACTTTCTCTTTCTCACATCAGCTATTTTGGACCAGATATGAGTAGGAGAACCCGAACCCATCTTATCCCCCTTCTCTATTTACTCATTATTATCATTTGTTTCAAGCAACTTTCTCACTTTTTTCGATTCACATCTAAGTTTGTTCTAGATTCAACTCAAGCTGAATTATTTTTCTTTCTTTGTACTCGGTTGACTAGTTCTTTTCTAATTAAGATATTAGTATTTAAATATACTGATCTTCAAGTGTCTCTCTTTATTTCCCTTTTTCTTTAATCGGTCTTGGTTTTTAGTTAATTTTTTTTTTCTTGCTTTGATCTTGCGTTTTTGTTGTTTGGGATATTGATTTTTCTGCTATATTTCAAATCTTGTAATTAATTGTTGATCTTCATGGTTTTTCTTAACTTGGTTTGGGTTTATCTTCGACATCATGTTCAAAAGTCTTGTAGATTCAAATCCAGTAGCACTTTCTCTTCACAAAAAAAGGGAAACTTAAAAAACTTCAACAATCATTGGACCAGCAACAGACCCAAAGTTTACTTCATCAACAATATATCAAGATTTATGACTCTGATTTTGGTTTATAGTCCAAGTTTCTCAATGACACATACACAAGCCACTATACTTACTCAAAAGACACAAGTACAATAAGTTACAGAAGACCAAGGCAAAAGAAGACCCAAAGCGATCCCGAACTACTTCATCATATGGAAACCAATTTAGGTCATACCAGTTACCTTTGCTACTGTTACTTTGACAAAATCATTAACAAAAGGTTGGGTCTATGGATCCTTTTTCACATCGCCATCTATTTTTACTATTATTTCGTTAAAACTCTTGAGAAATGGTTGGATTTGTTGATCCAAACATCTTTACTGGTTGTAGATATGTTATACGGTTTGCATTGATATTTTTGATCCAACCAAGACCATTTAAACTAGTCCTATATTATATAGGAATTGGTTAAGAATGGAAGGAAATCTTTTTCAGAATTGGTTGTGTTACTATGTTGTTAAGTCTGTTGAATCTTTGTTGTCTACTTGAAACATTTGTTACTGCTGGAATCTCTAGAGTCAGTCCTGTAACTGAACCCGATCTCAAATGGGAGAATTATGATCAATATAATACGAGTGCCTCTTTTCCAGGAAAAAAAAATGTTCCCTTCTATAGTCTATCTCAAGTCGAACCAATTTTTTTTATTAATTGTATTACTAGTGTCTAAGGCCTTGTTTGGTAAAATTTATGATTATCTATAATCATAAATAGATAAATGATTTTAGTATAATCATTTTTATAATAAATTTTTACAAACACAAATCTCAAATAATTGATTATCTTTGAAAAACACTCTCAAAAAGAAGAGGAAAAAACAATGATCTAGGATTTTTTTTCTAAGTGCCCTATTTTTTTTTAGCTCTCTATGATAATTTAGATTAAATAAGAAAGAAAAAAAAACCAACTCAATTTTATTAAAAAAAAATGATTATAATAATTTTTAAAAACAACTTTCTTGTGTTTCTGAAAATAATGGATTTTTTCAATTATAATTGAAATAATCAATTATTATAATGGTTACCAAACACATACATAATACATTATCATCCATATAATGGATGATGAGTTGATAATCCATTTAAAAAATGGTAACCAAGCCCCTAAACAAATACAAATCAGTAGGGTTGAAATATCCATCACATCCTATCTCATCCCCTGCATATTACAAATCCTAAACTTTCCCCTGCAACATTAATTTTCTTCTCCTTAGAATATTTTAATTTAACTCGATTTCATCTCGGAGAACTATGATCAATATGTTTGAGGTATGCCTCTTTTCCTAGAGAACTATGATCAATATATTAGTCAACATCCACCCGAACCGATTTTTCTTGTTATATCCATCCCATTGGTAGGGTTGAAATATCCTTCCCATTCCCCGAAGAATATAAATCCCCAACTCTCCCCTGCGACATCAATCTTCTTCTTCTTCCTCGAAATATTTTTGTTGTGGTTTCTTCTACACATCGAATCGGTGAGTTGATTTTCACAGAAACAAGTTATTACACAGAGAAATAAACAAGAAGAAGAATAATGGATTCAGATTGGAAATATGCAAATCATAGTATCATCCCTAGAACTACAAATCCCATCTCAATTCATAATCGTAAACCCTAACCTAACACAACATAGTCTCATATATAATTCTGGTATACAATCATCAATATTATTCTCATATATTTTTGTTGTGGTTTCTTATATATATAATTCTCATATATATAATCCCATCTCAACATAGATGTGCAGCCAACGGTATAGGTCTCATATATAATTCCGGTATACAATCATCAATATTATTATAGGTCTCGTGTAATATTACAATAATTATAATTGTCCTGCACAAATATGATCCAGACATGATATAACATACATATGTTACAAGTTGCTCCAAATTTGATGCAAGCTTAACAAAACTGTGAAAGAAACTGTGGTTTTACTGGAAATTTCTTGATTTAGGGATGGCAATTTTCCTCACCCAAACACATCCCCGCGGGTACCCACTCATATTGGGTAGGGTTTTACTCGCACAAACGAGGTCGGGTACGAAAATCCTCGAAACTAATGATGCGAGGATGGGTCCTCTCCCCATACCTTTCATATTTAGATTTCAGACTTCTATCACATGTCTTATTTATTATTTTGTATAATGTTCATAGGGTCTTACGAAGTATACAGTTCACATAAAGTATTTATATAACCCACTCATACAACTTATACTATGAATGATCATGATGAGATGATTAATACAGAGAAAATGGATATTAATGAGGAATTAAGAAGTAGAAAAAATTATAATAATTTTTTGTGGATCTATTGCTTTTTCTTTTTCCTTTCAATATAAGTATTTTATGAACTTAGAATTCTAGAATCCATTGCTTAGTGTTAGAGCACTACTCGGTCGAACTCGCAAGCGTTGCTATCTCAAGCTTGTTTGTCAAGTTTAGTTGTCAAAACTATAAGTCTTGATTTCTAGTCTACTTATATCTATGTCTCGGATTAGGATAGAATGTTTAGTTGAGCTTTAGACTTCACGGCGTTCATCGATTGAAGACGAAGAACTACTAAGGGGAGCTTGTGGAACTTCATCAACAAAAGGTATATGGAGACTTGAACTCATCTATCACTCAGAAGTCTACTGCTATTCTATCTCCTATTGAGACAAAAGTCGTATATCTATATAGACTTTACTTTATACACATTTGATATTTCGAGCTGAGTTTAACTCGCTTACATATTTCTCGAAATATGTGTTGGCAAGCTTTCGCTTTAACCAAGTTCATATTTATTCTTGAATAAAGTCAAAAGATGATCATGTGAAAATCGCCTGGTAACATCTTACATGATTTGTGTGAGACAGTCATTTGATGTAGACTCAGACTGTTTCGTATTGATTTATTGATCAATTGAAAATTGCTTTGAAGCTAATAGTTTGTGTGAGACAGCTATTCCCGTCTTCTAAGAATGTTTCAATAATTAAGATGGAGTTTAGAACAATTAACCATTGATTGGATATAACACAGTATGCGTACTTGTATGTTAACTGTTGCTAGATTTTCCAAGTTCGGGAACCATCGTATGCATACCCGTATGTGTACTGGTTTGATAGTTGAAGTCCGGGAACTTAGTTTACATACCCGTATGCGTACCGGCTTAACAAATCAAATCCGGAAATTCAACTGAGTTTGATCGTGAACGACAGTATACGTACCCGTCCGCATACTGGCGAGCCCAGACCAAGTCCGGCTACTTAGGTATGCGTACCCGTTTGCATACTTGAGTGAGTTAAGTTCTAAAATCGGTTTGTTCATGAACAAATACATTTATATAATAAGGAATGCAATCTTTTGCAAATCGTGGCTATAATGTTCATAAATTTATTCGAGTGAATAAAAATCGATTTTGCTTCAATTGTGTCTTGTACACTTCTATGAGAATATAAAAAATTGAACAACTCTATAACTAGTTTCATTTGAGTCATTTGAACTAGTTGTGATTAAGATGAACAAGGTTGATATGAAAGTGTTCATATGGATAACTTCGGTTAACTATTGTTTAGCCAACTAAGTTTACACGTCTAGGTACGGTTACCCATATCTACGTACATGAAGTCACATTTCATTTGTGTATAACAAGCTAAGTTCGATCTAACAGTTGAAAGATATTAGCTTGAATCTAATCAAGTTTTCATCTAACGATGAATATTGAATGCTTTGTTACCAAGGTAACATTGATTACAAACCCTGATTTGAAGATTATATAAGGGAGATCTCTAGCAACTGGGAAACCTAATCTCCACACCTCCTATGTGATACTAGTTGCGACTAGTGTCGATTCTCCTTTAACCTAGATTTTTCTAAAACCATTATAGGTTAACGACTTAAAGACTTCATTAGGATTCTGAAGCCAGACCAAACTATTTTCTCTGTAGTTGCGTGGTCCGATCTTACTTTGTTCTATCATATTGAGTACTATCTTCTCTAAGATTTGCTCGAGATTCAATCTCCTATAGGTAAGATAAAAAGTAGTCACAAATATCTTCGTCTCATCGTTTGTGATTCTACAATATCTTGTTCCGCTTCCATACGGTTAAGATCATTGTGAGGTGATTGATATTACTAGGCTGTTCTTCGGGAATTTAAGTATTGTGTATCAATTGGTTCATGTTCACCTTAATTTATAAAAAGAAGGAATAAAAACTCGTAGGTATTTCTGTGGGAGACAGATTTATCTATTCAATAGACTTTTCTGTGTGAGACAGATTTGTTTATCAAGTCTTCGACTTTAGGTCGTAGCAACTCTTAGATGGGTGAGATCAGCTAAGGGAATCAAGTGCGTAGAGTCCTGCTGGGATTCAGAGGCATAAGGAACGCGACTGTACCTTAATCAGTGTGAGACTGGTTAGGGCTCAACTACATTCCAGTCTGAAGTTAACTTGTAGTAGGCTAGAGTCTTTAACGGCTTAATACAGTGTGGTTTTCAAATCTGGACTAGGTCCCGGGGTTTTTCCGCATTTTCGGTTTCCTCGTTAACAAAATTTCTGGTGTCTATGATATTTCTTTTCGGCAGTATGTTTTCTATATAATTGAAATATTACAGGTTGTGCGTAGTTCAATCGATTAGATAATGCAAACTTTGGTTGTTGATATAAATTGATTGGCACTTGAACAAGTGTCTTTGGTACCGTTCAAGTTGTTTATCATAATAATCAGGCTCGTGGATTTCTATCTGTTTGATTTGCTGATTACATTGAGAAACAAAGATATAACTCTTAGATGTATTTTCCTTGATTGAGTCCGACTGTCTAGTTGATTCTATTGGAAGTATATTGGAGTTAGTCCATACAGATTTCCTAAACAAAATATTGGGTGTGGTTGTTAGACCCCCGTTTTTTCAATTGGTATCAGAGCAGGCAAACACGTTTAAGACCTCATAAGTCGGTGTTTGTAGCAATCTGACTCTATGGACAGAAATGCTATCTCTATAAATGTACCACCAGTCTTCGATGGCTCGAATTACTTATGGTGAAAAATTCCTTTGCGTGCCTTTCTTAAACCGCGTGATTTCAATCATGGGTTCTTGTAGTTAATGGTTATGATCCTCCGGTTGTTGCAGAAGGCGATGTAATTGTTTCGAAGGATATTGGTGCTTATGATCCTGCCGAGATTCTTGCTGCAAATTTTTTTTATGATAGATTAAATGCTATCATCTATGCCATTACCCCAGACCTTCAACACCATGTGACAAAGTGCACTAAGTCAAAGAATCCTGGGATATCTTAGAAACTGTATTCGAAGGAAAATCCTCTGAGAAAGAAGCTAGGCTTCAAAACCTAAATTCTGATTGGGAAAACCTTCGTATGGATGATGAAGATTCATTTGATGAGTTTAATCACAAAGTGTCTGAAATTGTTAACGCATCTTTTGCATTGGGTAAGACTATTCCTGAAAAGGACATTGTGATGAAAATTCTCAGATCGTTGCCAGCCAGATATGATTCTAAGAAGCATGCCATCGTTGAAGGAAATAACCTTGATACTCTTTCTAGAAATACTCTTGTTGGAAAGTTAGATATTTTTTATCTTGAACTGAGTAAAAGAGAAAAACTTCGCATGTCTTGCAATCCTGTTGCTACATCTAAAGTAAAGTCTCGTTATCCTAAATTGATTGATACAAAGAATGAGAATTGCTTTAATTCAACTCTTTCACTGTTTGTACAACAGTTAAAGAAAACTCTAAGACAGAGAAAAAGAAAGTCTCAAAGGAATTTGCCTTAAATCAATGAAAAAGATAGAAAAGTTCACAAAAACTATGATAATGGAACTTGTTCCATGTGCTCTGGCCATTCTAATAAGGAGGTTAATGAGTTAACCAAAGCATGTATGTCAACTCTTGACTACTGTCCTGAGGAAGAAACCTGTGAATGTTCTCTCACTTACTTTGCTGATTGTCACACTTGTCCATCGAACAACTCTGATTGTTCCATGATAAAAAATCTACCTTCCCCAGAAAACAAAATTGATCTTTTAACCAAAGATTTGTACTCAATGAAGAGTATGTTTCAACTAGAGAAGGAAGCATGGGTTAAAAGGATTGAAAATCTAGAAAATCAACTGAAAAAATTAAGACAAGAGAAAGCGACTTCTCGCATTCGTGATTTCAAGAAGAAGAATCGATCAACTTCGATAAATTCTCCTAAGCTAAATCAGCATATTACTCCTAGAATCATGTCTTACTCAAATCTCTCTTGTAATGAGGAAGAATTTAAATACAATGGAACTACAAATCATTTGTGTCCCTTGTATAAAAACTAGGATCACCCAGAGACGGTGTGCACAAAAGTTCTTGAAAATTCTCCTTCTAAAAAATCAAAAGAGAAAAGGAAATCTCATAAGAAATCTACATCACTTTCGACAGAGATAGTCAGAACCATTCATAGTTTACGAAAATCAATAAACAAGGCTTTCAGATCATTGCAGGAAAAGAAGACGTCTACTCGTGATCGTTTCCCTATAAAGAGATATAAAAAACAAGGAATAACTAAACCGTCCTCTTCTCATAAGAATCCACCCGATCCTTTATTGGATAAGAGAAATTGCAATCTGCAATAGATTCTGAGATTGTTCTTGTTTTCCCTTGGACAAAGAATATAATATTAAGAAGGGGTGGTGTGAATAGATTTCCGTTATTTTCTGCCTTCTAAAACTGTTGTGTCTGAAGTCAAGAACCGTTTTTGTGCTTAAACGGCTTTCCTATTAAAGCTCTTTTTGGTTATCTAAAATTCTGTTAGGGTTTTGGTCAAAGGTCTTCTTAGGAATTGTTTTATATCTTCTTCTTTAAGTTAGAAGATTTCTTTCCTTTAAGCAAGCATTTCATTTTTTCTATCATGTCATCATCAAGTCTTTCCAGTAAAGAAGATAATGTGTGGGATGTTCTTTTTCTTTATATGAAAGTTCGTTTTGGTTCCTCCGATAATGAGATGTATCAACACAAACACGATTCCTCTTCTGATTTGAATCCTACTATCTCTCATTTTGAAAAACTCTCGTTAACTATGAATCTTGTCTTAGAACAAGTACGTGTTTTGAAGAGTGAACTTGAATCTTCAACCAAAAGACTCGAGGACAAGATGGATAATCTCGAATCCAGGATTGATCTAATCGAAGACGAGCTTGATGATTATAGGGAATACGAGAAGAGTCTTCAAAGTAAGTGAAATGATTTTCTACTTCTTGCTTAAATAATGTCTAGGAAACTTCTTATGAGGATTTATTCTTGTGTTTTAAGAAGGATAACTAGGGTTTGGAATAGCCTATATTGTGATTACACATTTCTATTGCCAACAATTTTCATCTTGCAATGTTTTTATATTTATTTATTTAAATTCTAAAGTTTATTTGGAAGATGATTTTGCAGTATTAATCTTTATTGGTTTTATATATTGCTAAAACTGTTATGGGATATGTGTGTTTGCGTCCGTGAACTATGATTGTCCCATATTTGTCATAAGTTAAGTCTATTATGTCATTATGAAAATATTGATGGAAAATAGAATGAACTTTTGATGTCAAAGATTAAGTCTATTGTGTCATTATGCAAATATTGATGAAAAATAGAATGAATCTTTGAATATTCTGTAGTATTGATCTTACCATGATCCACTTCTAAGTGAAAGTACTGTATGGCTCCGTAAGTTTTCTTATGTTAAGCATTTCCGATTAAATTAATCATTGAGGTTTCTTTGTGGTTAATTTAATTGAGTTTTCTGGATGCAAATTCATATTTCATGTAATTTGTTAATGTCAAAAAAAATCCTTCTTTTCATATGAAAGTAAGGTCGCTCTTGTTGTTCTTTCGGGAACGACATTTTATGGGGGAGAGTTCTTAATTGAACTTGTGCTTAATTTCCAAATATTTGTGGGGAGTGTGGCTGTGGAATATTGTAGGAGTTTTCTTGTATCTTTATAAACTCCTTGATGAATACACTATGTTTCGACTATGTGAAATCATCGAAACAAAGTTGATATGTTCTCTTTTATCCATGAAGTATCTCTATGAGAATTTCATTATGATCCCGCTGGTTTTCGTACCTTTGCCAATTTATATTGACAAAAAGGGGGAGAATTATTATGTAGTTCACAATACAAATATATATGGTTTACGGATCATTATCTAAGGGGGAGTGGTTTTCACTGTGTGATGAAGTATTGACTAAGGGGGAGTGATACATATCACCGTAGTATTATTGTCAAAGTTGTGATACAATTGAACTTTGATGCTGTGTAATAATACTATGACACTGTATAACAATAAGAAAACAGTCTTGTGGAATTATTGTTATGGATACAGATCTTCAACAACTATGATGCTGAGTTGAACACGTTCAGAATCACTGGAGTACTTGGAAGTAATGAATATTTCGAGTAATGTTGAAGAACCAAGGAAATTAAGCATTTGGATGAGAAGCTACAAAGTTTATTTATTTTGTAATCCATATGTATTGATAGTTTTTCCATTATAATTGACAAAGGGGGAGATTTTTAGAGCACTGCTCGGTCGAACTCGCAAGCGTTGCTATCTCAAGCTTGTTTGTCAAGTTTAGTTGTCAAAACTATAAGTCTTGATTTCTTGTCTACTTATAGCTATGTCTCGGATTAGGATAGAATGTTTAGTTGAGCTTTAGACTTCACGGCGTTCATCGATTGAAGACGAAGAACTACTAAGGGGAGCTTGTGGAACTTCATCAACAAAAGGTATATGGAGACTTGAACTCATCTATCACTCAGAAGTCTATTTTTATTCTATCTCCTATTGAGACAAAAGTCGTATAGCTATATAAAATTTACTTTATACACATTTGATATTTCGAGCTGAGTTTAACTCGCTTACATATTTCTCGAAATATGTGTTGGTAAGCTTTCGCTTTAACCAAGTTCATCTTTATTCTTGACGAAAGTCAAAAGATGATCATGTGAAAATCGCCTGGTAACATCTTATATGATTTGTGTGAGACAGTCATTTGATGTAGACTCGGAATGTTTCGTATTGATCTACTGATCACTTGAAAATTGTTTTGAAGCTAATAGTTTATGTGAGACAGCTATTCCCGTCTTCTAAGAATGTTTCAATGATTAAGATGGAGTTTAGAACAATTAACCATTGATTGGATATAGCACAATATGCGTACTTGTATGCTAACTGTTGCAAGTTATTCCAAGTCCGGGAACCATAGTATGCATACCCGTATGCGTACTGGTTTAATAGTTGAAGTCCGGGAACTTAGTATGCATACCCGTATGCGTACCGTCTTAACAGTTCAAGTCCGGGAATTCAACTGAGTTTGGTCGTGAACGACAGTATGCGTACCCGTTCGCATACTGGCGAACCCAGACCAAGTTCGGCTACTTAGGTATGCGTACCCGTTTGCATACTTGAGTGGGTTAAGTTATAAAATCGGTTTGTTCATGAACAAATACATTTATATATTAAGGAATGCAATCTTTTGCAAACCGTGGCTATAATGTTCATGAATTGATTCGAGTGAATCAATATTGATTTTGCTTCAGTTGTGTCTTGTATACTTCTACGAGAATATAAACAATTGAACAACTCTATAACTAGTTTCATTTGAGTCATTTGAACTAGTTGTGATTAAGATGAACAAGGTTTATATGAAAGTGTTCATATGGCTAACTTCGGTTAACTATTGTTGAGCCAACTAAGTGTACACGTTTAGGTACGGTTACCCATACTAAATGATGTCACATTTCATTTGTGTATAACAAGCTAAGTTCGATCTAACGGTTTAAAGATATTATTTTTCATCTAATCAGGTTTTCATCTAACGGTGAATATTGAATGCTTTGTTACCAAGGTAACATTGATTGCAAACCCTGATTTGAAGACTATATAAGGGAGAACTCTAGCAACTGGGAAACCTAATCCCCACACCTCATGTGTGATACTAGTTGCAACTAGAGTCGATTCTTCTTTAACCTAGGTTTTTCTAAAACCATTATAGGTTAACAACTTAAAGACTTCATTGGGATTATGAAGCCAAACCCAAATATTTTCTTTGTAGTTGCGTGTTCTGATCTTACTTTGTTCTATCGTATTGAGTACTATCTTCTCTAAGATTTGCTCGGGATTCAATCTCCGATAGGTACGATAAAAAGTAGTTACAAGCATCTTCGTCTCATCGTTTGTGATTCTACAATATCTTGTTCCGCTTCGATACAGTTAAGATCATTGTGAGGTGATTAATATTACTAGGGTGTTATTCGGGAATATAAGTCTGGTGTATCAATTGGGTCCTGTTCACCTTGATTTATCAAAAGACGAAACAAAAACTGGTAGGTATTTTTGTGGGAGACAGATTTATCTATTCAATAGACTTTTCTGTGTGAGACAATTTTTTTTTATCAAGTCTTCAACTTTGGGTCGTAGCAACTCTTTGTTATTGGTGAGATCAGCTAAGGGAATCAAGTGCGTAGAGTCTTGCTGGGATTCAGAGGTGTAAGGAACGTGACTGTACCTTAATCAGTGTGAGATTGGTTAGGGATCTACTACATTCCAGTCCAAAGTTATCTTGTAGTAGGCTAGAGGCTGTAGCGGCTTAATACAGTGTGGTGTTCAAATCTGGACTTGGTCCCGGGGGTTTTCTGTATATGTGGTTTCCTCGTTAACATAATTTCTGGTGTTTGTGTTATTTCTTTTCGGAATTATGTTTTCTATATAATTGAAATATCACAGGTTGTGCATAGTTCAATCAATTAGATAATCCAACCTTTGGTTGTTGATATAAATTGATTGGCACTTGAACATTGGTCTTTGGTACCGTTCAAGTTGTTTCTCATAATAATCGAGCTCGCGGATTTCTATCTGTTTGATTTGATGATTACATTGAGAAACAGAGACATAACTCTTGGATATATTTTCCTTGATTTAGTCTGACTGTCTAGTTGATTCTCTTGGAAGTATATTGGAGTTAGTCCATACAAATTGCCTAAACGAAATATTTGGTGTGGTTGTTAGACCCTCGCTTTTTCACTTAGGTTATTATCATTGCTTGAGATATAATGTTTATATCTAAATTTTCTCTATTTACAAATTCTAAATGTCTCTCATGATGTTGTGGGTAACCCAATGGGAAACCCGTTTTCTACTGGTATTTTTCCATACCCATCCCCTCCCTAGTTCTCATGGGTAACGGGTAGGGGATGTATTTTATTTATTTATTTTAAATGGGGGAGGGGATTGGATTCAAGGTCCCAGCCCCATGGCCATCCCTATTCTTGATGTTATTTCTAGTAATCTGACGGTTTTATAGATGTTCTTACAGTGCTCGAACAATTTTTTCCCCTTAGTTCGAGCTAGAAGATAACATTGATAATTTTTTTGGCGGATGGTAAAAAATTTAAGTATAAATAATATATTTGTTAGCACAATTAAAAACGAACATAAATTATCTCCTTCAACCAACGTTGAGGGATTTGGAATCCATGGAGATTTAAGCCGTGGACGTGGGGAATGAAGAGATCGTCGTGTATGGGAGAAATGGTACCATACCAAACTAAGTCATCTTGTGAAGGGCGAAAAAATCAGTCGAATCTGTAAACAATTTCATCACATTAGTTAGCAGTTAAAGAATAACAGACAACTGTAATATTATGACCAGTATTGAAAGATGAGATAGTGAATATCATAGAATAAGCTAGAGATGATCGAAGTACTAAGTTTAAAAGCTTGTTACAGACATGGTTGGTCATGTTTGTATGGGTTTGACATGTAGTAAAGATGTTGTTGTTGTTATTCTTTGATGTACACCCATGATTTGTTTGACAACTGCTTACACGGAAACAAGAGTAGTTTGGAAGACAAAAGCTTTACTCCAAGGGTGTTATACCACTTAATTGGAAACCAAAATTTCTGAATAAATTACAATTGCGAAGAAAATTATTTTTACTTCCAGTTTATGGAAAATACTTATGCTTTCGTTAGCCAGACAGGCTCGACAGAAAAGATATTAATTTTCTTTTAGAAGGCATTCCTTAATTTTGAATTCTAAAGTTGTTTGGTTTTTCGTATTATTTAAATCGAGAAGCTATTTCCAGGTATTATTTTTCCTCAAAAAAACTTATCGTTGACCAAAATAAGGAACCCAAACGTACCAAAAAATTTATATTCCTCGGGTTTAAATTATTTCTGAAACCATATCTCACGAAAAACTCTGAATCCTAACCCATCTTCTCTATATGCCATATTTACTCTTTACCATTTGTTTCAAGCGATTTTCTCATTGTTTTAGTTTTGGATATAAGTTTGTTCTAGATTCAACTCAAACTGGGTTATTTTTCTTTCTTTGAACTCGGTTTACTAGCTCTTTTTCAGTTAAGCTATTAGTATTTAAAAATACTGATCTTCACTTGTTTCCCTTTTTTTATTTAATCGATCTAGGTTTTTAGCTATTTTTTTTTCCTGTTTTAATATTGCATTTTTGTTGTTTGGTATCTTAATTTTTCTTTTGTATTTCAAATCTTATAAGTGATTGTTGATCTTAGTGGTCTTTCTTGACGTGGGTTGGATTTACCTTCAAGATTGTTCAAAAGTCTTACTGATTTTCCTAAATCCAATAGCACCACCTGCTCTTCACAAAAACAAAAAGGAAACTTCAAAGCATGCAACAATTATTGAGCCAACAACAGACCCAAAGTTTCCCTCATCAGCAACATATAAAGATTTATGACTTTGATTCCGGTGTACACTCCAGCAACAATAAGTTTCTAAAAGACACAGATACAAGTTAATACAATTACTCAGAAGACACCATCAATAAAAAGTTACAGAAGACCAAGGAAGAAAAAGACCCAAATCGATCCCGAATGATTTTTTCATAAGAAAACCGATTTAGGTTATGCCAGTTACCTTTGATATTGTTATTTCGAAAAAACTCATTGACAAAGGGTTGGACCTATGGATTCTTTTTTACATATGTTATGTGTTTCACTATAATTATGTTAAACCCTTGATAAATGGGTGGATTTGTTGTGATACTTTTGATCTTACCAAGACAATTAAAACTAATCTTGTTACATAGGAATCTGTCAGGAATTACAAGATTTTTTTTTTATTTCCACAATTGGTCATGTTACTAAGTCGTTAAGTACTTTGAATATCTTTTGTTGTCTACTCGAAACATTTGTAACTGCTAGAAATTCTAGACTCAGTCCTGTAATTGAACCCGATTTCAAATAGGATAACTATGAGAAATACGTTTGAAGCATGCCTCTTTTCCAAATAAAAGAAAAAGGCTCTCTTCTTTAGTCTACCTTTAGTCCAACCGATTTTTCTTACTAATTATTTGTAGTATCTGAACAAAATACAAATTGGTGGGGTTGAAATATCCATCCCATCCCCCGAAGAATACAAATCCCAACTTTCCAATGCAACACCACTCTTCTTTTTCATCAATATCTTAATTGAAGCCGATTCCATACAGGGATGGAGGGAGGGGTGTGCAAATGGGGTCACTTTCACCCATTGAATTATGCAATTTTAAAAAGAAAAGGAAGGAGTTTTATGTAATTCCAAAGACTTGTGCGTGCAAATTATAGTAATATAATTGAAATTTGTATCGTGAATGTGTAAAATGATCACTTGAATCTTTTTTTCCCTCTACCAGCCTAAATTTTCCCATGCACAATTCCTTCGTTGAGATTGATACATTCGGAATGAGATCTATGGTGCTATCACGAAAATGATAACCTTATTGATGCATTCAGAATGAGATTTATGGTGCTATCACGCAAATGATTTCCTTTATACCACATGAACTTCCATATTGATTAAAAAAAAAAAATTGTGAATGATGAAACAAAATTTCTTCGACCCCGTAGCATATAAGTCTGTGGCTCCGTCCCAGATTTCAGGAAACTGTAATGAATATATTTGAGGCGTGTCTCTTTTCTGAAAATAGTGAAAATAAAAGAAATGACTCCTTTGGTTAGTCTTCTAGTCGGACAATTTCTTCACCCTACTATCCAAACAAAATACAAAGGGTCCAAGGGCATAGCTAAACGGTATCCCATCAAATCCCGCAAGGAGAAAGTCAGAGGTTCAATCCCCACCGTAAAGGTTTGTATTTAAATTAATTGTATAGAGGGGTTTGGCGGAGTTGGGTCTGACAGTGAGGCCAGTCCAAATGGATGGATTTGGGTAGGTACGTGGTTCCGACTTTAGTCTATAAAAAAAAAAAAACAAAAAAAACAAAAAAAACGGGTAGCTAACTCAGCTGGTCATACCTGTTCCTCAAAGGTTTGATGCGTTCCAGGAGGTCGCAGGTTCAAGTCCCCGATGATGCAATACAGTTAGCTTGTCCCTCTTGCGATATAATCGGCCCCCTATCCGCTTCAGCTTCTTTGGATGGTTCCTCATGAGGCTCGCTGGTAGGTTAGCACGACAATCTGCTCAACTAATGTAGTGGTACGCTGTTGGAGCTTAGCTTGTTAGGATTCTAACTAGATTCTTGTAATAATACTCTTTATCATAAATAATAATAAAAAACGGGTAGCTAGCTCAGCTGGTCATCCCCGTTCCTGAAAAGTTTGATGCGCTCCAGAAGGTTCCAGGTTTGAGTCCCCGATGGCGTAATATTACAAAATTTGACATGGAAGGTAGAGTTAGCTTGCCCCCTTGTGACATAAACATCCCCTATCCGCTTCGGATCCCTTGGATGGTTGAGGATCGCTAATAGGCTAGCACGACAACCTATTCAAGTAATGTAGTAGTACACTGTTGGAGCTTAGCTTGCGTCCCGGCTACGATATGGTCGGGCCACATACATTTTGTAGTGGCCCCTCTTTATTCTTTCTATTTAACTAAAAAACCTTCCCCTCCAAATCCCCTTAACCGCTCTGCTTTTTGAGAAAAAGTAGGAAGTTAGACAAAGAAAAAAGATAAATAGTTAGGTAATAAAACTGTTTTCAAGTTTTTTCCTATTTTGTACAACGTGTCATCATTTAAAGATGGGTCACATACTTGAAGTATGTGGCCCGACCACATCGTAGCTGCACCGCTTAGCTTGTTAGGATTCCAACTAGTTTCTTATAATAATCTTTATCCAATACTAATTAATAAACTAAATTTGTTCCTGTGCTACGCACCGAACATTTTTTTCTTTTGACATGGTGTCCGCGGGGCTTCGCGCTGCCCCGTGGCGATGCATTTTTTATTTGGTGTGCGCCTGTGGCGATGCATTTTTGATTTGGTGTGCGCGGGGCTTTGCCCCGCCACGTGGCGATGCATTTTCGATTTGGTGTGCGCGGGGCTTCGCCTCCCCCCCGTGCCTTTTTGATTTGGTTTGGCGTGGAAGATACATTAAATAGGTGGAGAATATGTGCAAACTTTATTTATTTATTTCTTTTATTTTCGCAGAAAATATATGTGAATTTTTTCCCCCTTATATATTAATTTGGCAAAAAGAGTTATAATAAGGTAGGTACTCGATTTCCAAGTTGAATTTGAACTTCCATAAAATTACAAACACGGTTAGGTTTTCCTTTTGAGTTTGTAATTCAAAAAAAAATCATAGGTTGCCAAGTGTCCATACCTAAATATTGTCACGTCATGAATTCCAAATTAAATTTAGTTTTAAAAAAAATAAAAAATCTTTTGCCTATTTTTTTTAAACCAATCATACGTTGCTAAGTGTCCTCACCAAAACGCTCGTTTCACAAAATTCAGAAAAGACCTATTTCGCCTAATAGGAAGCAAAGGTTTCCTTACTGTTCAACGTGTGAGCTTTATTTGCGCCTTTAAGCCTTTAAATTTAGGGTATTTACAAAAACAGTCACAGTTTCATAATCCGGTTCACAAAGCCATCACACTGTTACAATCATTTTTCAAAATGATCACTGCACCGTTAGTTTCAGAGTTATTGACATCTTGTCCCACAAATCAGAGTTAAGTCAATGGGGGAATTACCTGTTTATCCCTGCTTTTGTTCATTTAACTCCATGAATGGATGTTGAAGGTGGTGGTGATGGTAGTGGTTGCTGATGATGTTGCTGCTGTTGTTGTTGTTGCTGCTGTTTCGATGAACTGTTGCTGCTGTTGTTTTCCGACGAACGCATTCAGGATCGTTACATGGCACCAGAACTTCAACCCGCATTCAGGATCGTTATATCACATTCCCTATAAGGATTCACTGCTTCCTCTCTTGGGTATAGCCACCACCACCACTTCATCACCATCACCTCAACAATGGAGGAAGGGTATTTGGGACCAAAACATGATTGTTTTATTCAAAACAGTTAAATCGGAATGAAACTGATGGAAAAAGACTTTTTTGTTAACACTAATTAAAGGTGTGATGATTTTGTGAAATAAATTAGGGGACAATGACCATTCTGGAAAACACCCTTAAATTTATAAAAGAAGCAAATATATTAATTAAAAATAAAATAAATATACATCGGTGGGTTGAAAGGGAGCTTCATTTGTGCCTTTAAGCCCAATAATGCTAAGTTTACCGGGTGGAGAATCCCGTGAGAAATACCGGCACTCACAGCCACCTGGGACCCACATGTGGGTAAACAACACCCCCTACAAAACCTCCAGGTGGCCCCCCCAGGGCTGTGTGACTCCCCACGGGATTTTTCCCAGTCAACGTAGCATCATCCCTTTAAGCCTTTAAATTTATAAAAGAATCAAATATATTAATAAAAAATAAAATAAATCTGTTGACATGGTTATAATGACATAATCTTGACATTTTAGCGTCATTTTCTCTACCAAACCCAACCGGCAATGAATTTGAAGATAATTTTTTGATGACATGTTCTTCTTATAAGTACACACACTCCCACCAAAAATGAGAACATTCCTAGATGTATAAGACCACCATCTACTATTTTGAAAATCAACCGTTGAAGATTAACGATTGAAATTAAAATTTGTGGATGGGGAAGTTTCGTATTTCGAAATACTCTCATTTTTGATGGGAATGTAGAGTTTTATATGGGGAACATGTCACCAAAATCTTAGCTTCAAATTCATTGCCGGTTGGGTTTAGTAGAGAAAATGACGCTAAAATGTCAAGATTATGTCATTATAAGATCCATAAATATACAGCGGTGGGTTGAAATATCCCATCCCTTCCCATCGAATATAAATTCCTCAACTTTCTTTTGCAGCGTCAATCTTCTTCTTCCTCCACATATCTTTTGCTCTGGTTCCTTCTAAATATCGAATTTTCACAGAAACAGGTTCTTACACACAGAAAGAATGAATTCAGATGGAAATATGCAGATCATAGTATCATCACCAGACCTACAAATCCCATCTCGATCCATTATCATGAACCCTAACCAAACAATCCAACATCTCAAACAAAAATTCCTCCCAAAAACAATCCCATCACAGACCCTAGATTCTCTGTACTTTACTTACCATGGAAAACCCCTTACAGACACCTCAACAATATCATCAAGTTGCAATTTAAACTCATCAATTTCTAACCTAACTCTTCGAATTAGGGTTTGTGGCGGTGGTGGTGATGGAGGAGCAACTGGTGCTGAATCAAGAGATTGTTATCTTAATATGTACGCAGTCAAAAAACCAGATAAAGTTGATCCAAACGAAACAAGATTATCTAAATGGACGACTTGTGCTTTATCATTTGAGCCATTGAAACCTCCTTGTGTGATTGATCAGATTGGGAATGTGTTTAATAAAGAACCACTGGTTGAGGCATTGTTAGGGAAGAAATTGCCTAAAGGGTTTGGGCATATTAAGGGTTTGAAAGATATGATTCCCATTCATCTTTCTCCGATTCCAAAGAAGAAGAATTCTGGTAACGATGATGTCGATAACATTAGTTTCGATACGAAGTTTCAGTGTCCAGTTGCTGGTGTGGAGTTAAATGGTAAGTACAAGTTTTTTGCTTTGAGGAGTTGTGGTCATGTATTGAGTGCAAAAGCATTGAAAGAAGTTAAATCATCGTCTACTTGTATTGTTTGTCACAAGGAGTATACAGAATTTGATAAAATTGTGATTAATGGGAGTGAAGAAGAAGTAGCTGAGTTGAAGGAAAGGATGGAATTGGAGAAGGCGAAGTTAAGAGAAAAGGTAAAGGAGAAGAAGAAGATGAAGGTGAAGAGTAATGTGGGGTTAAAGGAGGATGAGGAGATGAATAATGTGAGTTTGGAGTGTTCGAAATTGAGTGGGATGAAACATGGGATTGAGGAGAAGGATGTGGAGTTGGTTAAAAATGTAGGGAATGGAAAGATTGGTGGTAACAAGGGAGGTTCTTCTCTTGTTAAAGAGGAGAGTAACCGCGTGCCTAAGAAAAAGTTTAAAGCAACTGATATAGCTCCACCCAATGCTACAAAGGTTTATGCTTCGATTTTCACTTCGTCAAGGAAATCAGACTTCAAGGAAACTTATAGTTGCAGATCTCTTCCACTTGGTAGAAATTGATTCGGATGTCAATCGGCACAATCATGTAACACCTCTCATTTCTAAGTAAACTTTCTTTTCTTCTTGTTTAATGTTTTAGCACTTCTATTGTGGATTTCTTTCCATTGTAATTTGCAAGCGGTTGCTTATAACTTTGTGCAATCATATCAGCTTTTTATTGGTTTCTGGATATGATACTTTGTTTTACTATAAACATATTTGTCAGTAGACTTGTGCTTGGTTTAATCTATATTTTGTTCTGTCTAATGTTATTGATTTGTCTATATTGGATTTATCACAAAAAATGAGGATAATTAGCACTGGACTGGAACAAAGTTTGGCTTATTTACTACTAATTCTGCTATTCTCTTATTTCTATAAATCATAGCAGACCCGACTCTTGGTTTTAAAAATGCTTGGGAAATCCAAGTCATACCCTGAGTTAATTTGTTTGCTGATGTTTTGCCTCTGACTGCTAATTCTGGAGTGCCTGAAACTAGTGTTCACTTGTTTATAGAAATGTCCATTAGTGAGAGCTTTTTTTTTTTTTTTGACACATAAGAGCTGTTTTGTTTACTCTAGGAATTCCTTGCCTTCCTTGTAGCAACAACTTTCTTGAATGGGGCCAAATTTATCCCCGGTTAACTTGGCTCTTTATATTTGTGTGTTTGATTTCATTTGATTTTCTCACCTTGACCATTGCTAGTTCAGTATTCACTTGGAACTAGTTTTACTAATTGATCATTTGCGTCTGGCCTCTTATGATGCAGAAGTGCATTGTACCCAACAAAACAACATGAATGCAGATGTGCATTGTAGTCGCGACGATGCTACCCACATGAATGTACCCAATAAAACAACTTAAAGTCAACCTAGGTATGAAGGAAGTTCCATTAACAACACAAAATCAACACTACACAATCATGTAACACCTCTTGATTTCGAAGTAGACTTCTTTTTCTGTTTTTAATGTTTTAGCACTTTTATTGTGGTTTCCATTATAATTTGCAAGCTGTGAATTATAACTTTGCGCAATCATATCCGGTTTCTATTGGATATGATACTTGTTCTGCTATAAACTTACTTGTCTTTAAACTTGTGCTTGGGGTAATTTGCAAGCTGTGGATTATAACTTTGTGCAATCATATCAGCTTTCTATTGGGTTGTGAATATGATACTTGTTCTGCTATAAACTTACTTGTCTTTAAACTTGTGCTTGGGGTAATCTATTTCATTGTTCGTTTTATCTTATTGATTTGTCTATATTGGATGTACTAAACTGCATTATAATGGAATGGTGGTGTAGTCAGCAAGTTGTGAAGTTTATGTTCTGCATGGCTCAAAACTTATCTAGATTGTTTGCTGTAGAAATTAGTGGTGAATTGGGGAAAGGTGTGACTTTTTTTACAGAGAAAAGGAAATTGTTTTTGGAGATATTTGGTTTGGGAAACATATTCAATCTTTATGTTGTTACACTTTCTATTATCTTGAAATCCTGAAGTTACCGATGTTCTCCTGGGGAAAGTAGGGGCAGAGCCATGGTTATTAATGCTGATGCGGACCCTTGCCTAGAGAAATCATGCATTAAGGTATGGATTGTTGTATTCTGGTTTTAAACTCTTCTATACTATTTGCATATGTATAATCTATTCTATTGACTTGTTAAAATTTTATGGTTTTGCTTATGGAAAACTAGGATAAAAAATTCTTAATAATGGACAGTAGTAAAACTTGGAAACCTGATGTTGTACATGAAAGCCTTTCTATCTGGTTCATGTTGAACAAAATTCTCTTCGTACTCCTTATTTTTCTCTTCCATTACATTCTTGCACTAAAATGACGTGTAATATAGTATCCATGTTTGCCCTCCGATTTCAGACTTCATGATTGTTGCTGTATGCGTGTATGTTAAGATTATTAGGTAACTTATTTCGAAATTGTACCTTGTGGGACGGGACTGGGTTTATGAAGGATAAATAGTTGGTTTTGCTTTGTCCATTTGACAGGAATCTGATAGAGCTTACCTGATCCCGTCACTACAAGAATATATTCTCCGTATAATTTTACAGTTAGATCTTTTTTAACATTTTTTTATTTCGCAAAACGATTGAATCAAATTATCCAATGTTTCCGACCCTAGAGCCCAGAGTATTTGGATGTTGTGAAGTTCTCCACCTATCCATGTTGAATTTAGACTTTTAACCCTTTAAGACTGACTGGGACTTGTCAAAAGACTGTTGGAACGGTGAGCTTGTTTTTCAGGAAATTAGTAGCTGTGAGATGTGTTGATAGACAAGTCATGACTGATTACCGGTTGGTTATTAACTTGATGAGGTTTCAGATAATTCTTTTTGGTGGTTTGGAATGCTAGATTTGGTTTTATTTTTACAATAAGCGACCTAATGTTGAAGAAACTACCCCCCTCAGCATCCTATTGAAGGTTCTTAAAGCTTCAACATTATCTAAATAAGCATGTTATCTTTCATAAGCAGACTCGGCTGTTGCTTAGGATTAGTATGCATAATTCTGCTAGGTGAATCTCTCATTTCGTAGTTGTTTTTCTAAATAAGTATGTTACTTTTAATCGGCAGAGTCGGCATTTAGGGATCATCTATTAAACCAATCATTCTGTACTCGTAGTTGTTGCCTTCGTTTGTCCTTCTCATTCGAAAGTTAGTATTGGAACTTTTCTTAATCAATCTACTAGCTAGTATGCCAGATTTGCTGGACAGTTCAAAGCTCTAATGCAGCTACTGACAGATTTTCTTTGGATCAAATAATTAGAATAATTGCTTTTAGATTAGAGTCCCAAAGACTTGGAGTTTGAAGGCTGCAAGAGACAGGAAGATGCTTACATGGGATCTTGTGTTCGCTAGTTTGACTTGCTTTATGGATGGCAAGAGCAGCCCACGTGCGTGATAGTCGAGTGAACTGGCAGGGATTGAAGAAAAGGGGGCATATGTGGTTTTCTGATGATACATCTGCAAGTTAAAAGTTTTGAATTCAAATTAAGCCTATTGAGGTAGGGTTCTTGCTTTTATGCAAACCAATTAAAATGTGGAGGAGTTGCCCCTTCAGAGACAAGCAACAACAGGAACAAGAAAGAAGAGCAAGATGCTTTAACAGCAGAAGTAAAAGTAAGGAGTCAACGGATTTGGTGTTTCAGAACAAAGATTTCTCTGGGCTGCGACTTCCAGAACCCATACTTTAAGGAGATACAGTGATGCAGATATAGCTCTGGCAGACCTTTAAGGTCTTTACAAAGCTATAGTACTTGGTATGTTTGTTATTTTTCTTTCCGAATAGTACATTTTGTTAACAGATTGGTGATCCTGATCCTTATACTTGTTCCCTTGGTTAACAAACTCTACTGTTCCATCAAATCCAAAACGAAATCCTCTTTAAGTAACATTATTATCTTTATTAAGCTGCATACGCATTCTACACACCCCTTTGAGAAATGCAACAAATATAATTAGTAGGGTTCGCCTCTTTTTTTTTTTTTACATAATCACTAATATATTATACACACAGATGGGTACTTGCAGTCGGTTTAAGCTAAATATATACTGAACAAACAGTCAAATTTCAAAAGAGGATCAATATAATCGAGTACAGGATCTCCTCATTTTCTACATAATCACCGGGCCATATTATACATACAGACAGATGCACACTTGCAGAACAATCAAATTTCATTCTTGTCATATTCTCTGCCAAGAAACTAAACAGATACAGCTCCAATTAAAATTGATTTTTGCTGTTCTAATGAGGTATGTAATTTGTATCTTCCTAATTTACTCTTTTTTTTCTCTACTGATAAATGTTTTCTTCATGCCATAATTTTTTGTTTTTGAATTTGAAGTTCTCAATGAATTAAATTAATACTTAATAAGTTTACCTCCTAATCCGGCTGATTTAGATTTTTGAACGTTATAATCATCATCATGATCATATATCATGAAGACAAGAGGGAGCTGTATAGCAAATAAATAAATAAATAAAACACAACGGAACAAACCGTGGGTTTTCGAAGAGAAGTAGAAGTCGGAAACAATAATATTTTACTTCACACAGTTAAATTTTATTAGTTCTAGAATTCATTCTGAAATAGTGTTACCTAAATTAATATCACGAAGTCATATATGCAATACTGATTATGAGTGAGCTGGTTAAATCCATGGACATACTTGATTGTGGTTTTACAACTATCCAAACGAAAGACTGAAATGAACTTGCCTCGGCCCTTCCGAGATGAAGTCAAATAGGGCACCTAGCCCTATTTGATGCTAAGAATATATGTAATATCCTTTGACTCTCTGTCCTTGTGAATTATTTATTGTGAATCTAAGGCGGGTGTTACAATTTTCCCCTATATCCAATGATTTTGGTATGTAGTCAATCGTTAAGTCAATGTTCTTGGTTAGTGGAAGTAGTTTTGTGCCATCAATAAACCCCTAGATTGATCGAAACGCACCCAAATGTGTCCTATTTAAGCAAGTAGTGAAGTGTGCAGAACTATTAAGTTCTCATTTTCGTTTTACTTACTGTTCCTATATTTTTTTTAATCATGGTTCCCACCAGAACCATTGCAGCTTCATCCACATTCTCTCCTGCTAATTATACACCAACAACAAAGATTAGTGTACGATCAGACAATGTGATTCCTCTTTGCATGAAATCGAACACCAAACCGGCTTTTAGAGGGTTACTGGTAAAACTGGTTGAAGCACCTGTAAAGAATATCAATGACTACATATATCGACAAAACTTCACAATTAGATCGTTTGAGATTGGCTCTAATCAGATGGCAACTATAGGAGCATTGTTGAATCATTTACAGGCAAGAATGGATAATGTGCACATGCATATATGTCTCGTGTCTTGATATTTTACTATTATGAATATGACTAGTTATGCAAGTTAAGATGTTAAATGTCGTAGGCTCGATTTATTCATTTGGATGCAGGATTCAATTGCTAACAATGTAAGGGCTGCTGGACTACTAGGCGATGGATTTGGTGCAACACCGGAAATGACCAGAAGAAACCTGATATGGGTTGTTGCTAAAATGCAGGTTCTCGTGGATCGGTATCCTGCTTGGTAAGCTAATTTTTGGCTTGTTTTGCCTTCGCCGAGCTGTCGTTTCATTAAGGCATGCTTTCCAATACATGTTTTTGATGTTATTCGTTGCCGTTTAAGTTAATGGTATTTGGTTGCAGGGGTGATGTAGTTCAAATAGATAACTGGTTTGCTGATTCATCCGCAAAGAATGGTATTGCTAACCATTGGCTTCTTCGTGATGCCAATACCGGAGAGACCCTCGCTCAAGCTAACAGGTAATTTATGAAAATAATTCTATTCTTATCGCTGCAGCTTATCCCATTGTTCTTGGCCTGTTTTAATATTAACCTTAATGCAGTGTATGGATTATGATGAATAAAAAAACAAGAAAAGTGTCTAAATTTCCAGAAGAAGTAAGAGGTGAATTGGCACCTATTACAATGGATTATTGTGTCTCAGAGGACATTAAACTATCAAAGCTTCATGACAACACAGCTGATTTTCTCCAAACTGGTTTAACTGTAAGTTAGCTCAATTTTGGTTTATAAATAAAGGTTCATCTTTCTAATTTTTGTCTGTGACCACCTTTTGTGACTTTTCTCACCTCGGCACGCATTTATCGAGATGACTAATAACCAGTAAAAAATATGCAGGCACGTTGGAGTGACTTAGATATTAACCACCATGTGAATTTTGCCAAATACATTGGATGGATTCTTGAGGTATCAAAACTATGTGTTACGCAACTGTATATCTTCTTCTTCTTTTCTTATTGCTTACTAATAATAGTATCTTATATGTTATATTGTTTAGTAGAGTTTGTTTTGTCAGTTATATCATATGGTCCATACCTTTACTTATATGTCAAATGCTTTTTGCAGAATGTTCCCATCTTGAAAACTCACGAGCTTTTTGATTTGGTTTTGGAGTTTAAGAGGGAATGTAGAGAAGGGGATGAGCTAAAGTCTTTGACAACATTTGTTGAACATGGTGGTAATGCCGAATGTGAGCACATGCTTCAACTTGAGAATGGAAGTGAGGTTATGAGGGGAAGAACCAAATGGAGGCCAAACATTATGGACAACATATAAATATGTTGGTTGATGATTAAAACACACTGTGCATGGTTAGGAACATCAGCCTTCTGTTTTAGTCTGTTATTTCGATCGGTTACAACTGTGCATGTATGTGTCATAGTGATCCAAGTGTTGTAGTCTCCATCTGTGATGACAACGCACCTTTATCAAGTAAAGCTATTCAATCTTATCCTTGGTATATATGTGCTCCAAGATTTAAAAACAAACAAACATTTGGTATAAGATAAACTGCAGTTCAATTCTAATTCTTGCATTGTTTTTCCTTTTCTACGTTCTGAATTCATTTGAAAACATTGTTGGTGACTACGAACAACTGTTTGAACAGTACAAAGCATTGGATGACCTAGACATTGATGTCAGATTTGAATAGAAGCATGTTTACCAACAAGAGTGAAAAGACAAGGGTACCAAAATACACTACAATCTTTTTATTTGATCACAACCTATTCAATACATAAACTTGATGGAGAGAGAAGGAGCAGAAAAAACGCTCTATCTTGAGAGAAATTTTTTCAGCATTTCCTTTGGATCTCAGGGATTGAGATTGGAGGAAAGAAAGAGAGGAAGTTTTAGATCATGGATTGGCTTTTCAGCTGAGGTTGGTTGATTGAGGTTCTGGAGGAGGCGACAGAGGTGAATTGTCAAAAGAAGAAATGAAACATCCTATCTTTGCGAGGTAAGGGAAAATGAAGCAGGAAGATATATCAGGATTTCAAGAGTTAGGAGAGGAGATGATAATAGATCCTATGCATTATGCATACCGTGAGGAGAGAGTAGCTATTACTGGGGGATTTTATACAAGGAGATTAAAAATCTACTGATTCTAAATAATTTGCTGAAGAAGCCTGCTCAACAAGTGCCTGTTAAATCTGACTTTGCACAATCTTTGCCAAGGAACTCAACTCAGAAGATAATTATGAAGGTTTTATTCGTGTAGATGGATTTGTTCGCTGGCAGAGGATTGCTAGGGAGGTGAGAAGACATATGGAGTGGGATTATTTTATCGATCTGGAGATTATTGACGAGCAGGCTGCTAAAATTGTGTTGGACAAGGATTACTGGCTTGATAAATGGAAACCTCAAATGATTATTGTGGACAATGTAGTTGTTCATATTTCGCAAACCAGTGGAAGGGAGGAATCAAGCAGGACTAAGGAGACAGATACAATCTCAAGTCATGTTCCAGAGAAGGATCGCATCATTCCTCTTCAAGCCACAGCCAAATACGCAAAATGCTAAACATAAGGGGTATTCCAGTTAGATTCTGGAATTCTAAATTATTTAAGTCCATTGGAGATTCTTTGGGAGGCCTTATTGAGATTGCTACTAGTTCATTAAAGCTGGCAAATCGTAATTTCTTCAGAATTTCTGTCAAGGGAGACTTCACTATGATACCTGCGGTTCTCATGGTAGAAGATGAAGAGAAAAGATGGGTTGTTTCCATTGAATTGGATTTCAATTTCGTTCCTAAGAAAAAGGCACCGATGGAGGAGTATATTAAACTGATTAATGAGTTTGATAACAGGAATTCAAATTCAAAAATTTCTCCTTCCGCTTTTAATGAGATCAAATCGGTGTCGGTTTCTGGTTCGGAATCTGGTGAGTCAAGTCAGGTGAATCGAGGTACGGATTTTCATGGATAGAGGAACAAGCAATCCAATTTATCACATACCTTGACGACTACACATGGCTCCATTCCTAGGGGGGATGATC
Source organism: Papaver atlanticum (assembly GCA_023531105.1). NCBI lineage: Eukaryota > Viridiplantae > Streptophyta > Magnoliopsida > Ranunculales > Papaveraceae > Papaver > Papaver atlanticum. The sequence goes on along the minus strand of JAJJMB010010315.1, from coordinate 4,783,562 downwards.
AGGAAGGTGATCTATCTAGTCCTAGCTCCAGAGCTTTGATTGATGGGGGTTTCAATAAATCTGTTGAGAGGGAGGTTAATAATCATGTCTTTGAGAATATGGGTGGAGGGAAGATATGTTCTCAGGATAGAGTTTTAACCCCTACTGTCAACAGATTTCAGATTCTTAATGAGTGTGGAAGTGAAGGAGAAGTTCCCACCTCAAATAGACTGGAATTAATTGACAGTGTGTTGGCAGCTGAGTCTTTTGGCTTACAAGGTTTGCCTGGGTGTGAAGTTGGAGTTCCCAGTCAACAGGGTAATGCTACTGATTCAGCTTGTCAGGGTTTATTAACTTTAGGGAGTGGTGGATGTGTAAGTGATGTGCCCATCTCCTCTGGGGTTAATGAATCTGTTGTGGTCTTGAGTGCAAACAGAAGGTTTTCTTCCTCCGGAATCCCTGACGACCTTCAAGTGGTTTTGCATGAAAGACAGTTGGAGGAGCGAGGTTTGGATGCTTCACAAGAAGGTGTGCAGGATTCTATCCCTCTACAGGTTAACTCTGCTATTGATCTATTTAATGTGACAGAAGATCAAATAGTGATTAAACTTGGAGACATTCAGGGCGCAAACATTGACACTAATGAAGTAATTTTTTCTACTTCAAAGTTGGTGTTTGAACTATGCTGCAGACTGGGAGGTAAAACTAATAAGGATGAGAAGCAAGCCAAAGAAGTGATTGAAGAAATTCTATTTAAATATAGAGATAGATATAAGGCAATTGCTGATGGAAGAAGGGTGCAAGATAGGTGTGATTCTAACAACTCTAATACTTCTACCGACATGGACGAGGAGATGGAGGAGGTTAATTCAAGGGAGAAAAATGTTTCAGATGGGAACTAAGATCATCTCATGGAATATCAGGGGTTTGAATGCCTATGACAAACAAGTTGCTGTCAAGGATTTAATAGCATCTCATAGGTGTTTAGCTTGCTCTATTCAAGAAACTAAGATGGTATCTTTTTCACATTTTTTTGTAAGACAACTCTGGTTCGATGATGACTTTGGCATGGAATTTATCCCTTCTCAAGGTACTGCTGGCAATAGTGGTGGTCTGGTAACGATTTGGGATAATGCTAACCTGGAGCTGTTGGATAAGATAATGGGGGTTAACTCAATCTCATGACTTTTTCTCTTTAGAAGTAATGGCTTTAAATTCTTCCCGACTAATGCTTACTCTCCTTGTGACTATAATTTGAGAGAAGTTTTTTGGAATGACTTAGCAGAGATACGATTGTGGTCTTCTGAGGCTTGGTGCTTTACTGGTGATGTGAACTCGCTAAGAAGTGATGCAAATAGAAATAAACCTGGTGGTGATACAAGAAATATGGACTTTCTAAATAATTTTATCTCTGATCAGGAGCTAATAGATTTACCACTAAACGGGGGGTCTTACACATGGAGTAACAAACACGACGATCCTTTGATTTGCAGGTTGGATAGATGCCTGGTGTGTACTTCTTTTGATACACAGTTTAGTAATGCTACTCAAACAGTGCTGGTAAGAACTATTTCAGATCATAATGCGTTACTTTTGGAATTGACTTCTAGTGTTAGAAGCAATTCAAGTTTCAAGATTGAGAATGTTTGGTTAGAACATCCTGATTTTGTCAAGCTAGTGGACACTTGGTGGAATTCTTTGGAGTTTGTTGGTGCGCCTGGGTATGTTCTTTTTAGGAAGCTTCAAAACTTGAAGTACTTCATTAAGAATTGGAGTAAAGTTACTTTTGGGAATGTCAGGAGGGAGGAGGAAGATTTAACTGAGAAGATAAAGATTTTGAATATGGCTGAGGAAACTTCTACTCTTACTCCAGTTCAAGTTGAAGAAAGATCTGATTTGCTCAAATCTTTAAATAATATGAAAGTTACAAGATCTAGGATGGCTTATCAAAGAGCAAAAGCAAAGGGTTTTAGAGATGGAGATAAAAACACTCAGTATTTCCATAAGATTGCTAATGGCAAAAGGAGAAGGAATTGCGTTACTAAGATGGAGGTTGATGGTGTGGATATTTTTAATCAGGATGTGATAAAGAGGGAGATTCACCAATACTATACAGACTTGTTCACTGCTAGGTCAACTGTGTCTCCCTCTTACAATAATATGGAGTTTAGGAAGATTGATACTACTCAGCAAGTGTGGTTAGAAAGAGCTTTTGATGAGGAGGAGGTAGTTCAGGCCATCAAGATGTGTTGTGCCAACAAAGCTCCAGGTCCATACGGGTACAACTTGGAGTTCTACAAAGCTTGTTGGAGTATTTTGAAGAATGATATAATGGATGCTATTAATGAGTTTCATAGCAAGGGTAAATTGGATTGGAGGTTGAATATGTCCTTCTTAAAGCTCATACCAAAAAAAGAAGACTCAGCCACTTTCAAGGACTTTAAACCTTTAAGATTCTTTCTAAACTGTTAGTTGAAAGACTCAAAGTGGTGATGCCTGGGTTGATTTATAGTGCTCAAGGTGCCTTTGTCAAAGATAAACAGATTGTTGATGGCATCTTGATTGCCAATGAATGTATTGATAGTAGATTGAGACAAAAGAAGCTTGGAATTATGTGCAAGATAGATATGCACAAAGCCTTTGATAATGTAAGTTGGCCATCTCTGTTTTCTATTTTGAACAAAAATGGTTTTGGTGATAGGTGGATCAAGTGGATGAGGTGGTGTGTGACTGGTTGCCAGTTTTCAATTTTGATAAATAGGGGAGCAACAAGTATGATCAAACCCTCCAAAGGTATAAGACAAGGTGACCCTTTGTCACCTTTTCTGTTTCTTCTGGTAGTAGAAGTTCTTTCTATTCTCATTAATGAAGCTGTTTCTCATAATAGAATAAGTGGTTTTCAAGTGGTGGAGGGGGGAACTGTGGTGTCTCCTTTACAGTTTGCTGATGACACTATAATTCTCTTAGATGCTTCTATGGTTGAGGTAAGAAGATTGCTTGTTATTCTTTTAATGTTTGAAGTTCTCACTGGTCTTAAGCTAAATTTGGAGAAAAGCTCCATGATAAGCATTGGCGCAGATGATATGGTGGAAGAGTTGGCTTTGGAATTGGGTTGCAAGATTGAATTTCTTCTAGTAACTTATTTGGGCATGCCTATTGGTGCTGGTAGGAGGAGTGCGGTTATATGGGAAATCATCATTCAAAGGATGACAATGAAGCTAGCTAGCTCCATGGAAAATAAAATATTTGAATAAAGATGGAAGAGTGGTTTTGATCAAAAGCTCTCTTGAAAGTTTGACAGTCTATTTTTTGTCTTTGCATTATCTCTCAGTTTCAGTTGAAAAGAGGTTAAATATTATAATGAGGAAGTTTTTATGGGGTGAAGATGATGAAAAGAAGAAGATGAGTTGGGTTTCTTGGAAAGGTGTTTGTAAACGTAAAAAGAAAGGTGGATTGGGCATAAGGAGCTTAAGACTAGTTAACAAGTCCTTAATAGCTAAATGGCATGTGAGATTTTGCAAAGAGAAATCTGTATTGTGGAGACGCATTTTGTGTGAAAAAAAAGGAGGGGGAGGTTTTTTTACTGCCAGTACAAGTAAATGAATCTGTTGGTAGAATCCTTTGGTATGATATCTTAAAATGTAATGATGTCTTTTTTGATGATGTGTCAATTCAGGTGAAAAATGGCAGATCTGTTAGATTCTGGCACGACTGGTGAAATGAGAAGAAATCTTTAAAAGAGAAGTATCCCAGACTTTATAGAATCAGTAAACAAAAGATGGTGTCAGTGGCGATGGTTTTTGATGAGGGCTTTCAATTCTCTAGAGTTTTAAATCCGACAGAAAGGATAGACTTGCTTGAGATTAAGCATGATATTCGAAATGTGAACCTTGTTCAGGGAGAAGAGGATTCTTTGGAAGGGGATTGTACAGCTAGGGCCATGTATAATAAACTTGCTGATTCCAAGCCATATTGGGATGGCTATTATATCCTGTCAAGCAAGTATGTTCCGCCTTAAGTTCTGTTTATGTTTTGGGCGTCTCTTCACAACTCTCTACTAACTAGGAGCATGTTGGAGCACAGACGAGTTGTTATTCAATCAAACTTGTGTTTGTTTTGCAATGCAGCGGTGGAGACTTTCAAACATATTTTTGGTCATTGCAGATGGGCAACTCACTTATGGGATTTCTTTATTTCATCTCTTAGTGTTCGGTGGGAAATGCCATATGACTTCAAAGTCTTAATGCAGAGTTGGAGGATTGCAGGATGTTCTGAAAGGAGAAAAATGGTATGGCACTTAATACCTTTTGCCATCTGCTGGGAGTATGTTGTGGAATGAAAGAAATAACATAGTTCATGGCGGAAGACCTAAGGCCAAGGATGAGTCGGAACATACGATTAAACTCAGCATTGTTTTATGGAGCTCTACTATGGATGCTTCCAAGCATGTCTCTACGAATCAAGTTATTAATCAGTGGGAGGAAATCATGAATATGTAGTTAGCTGTTTGTTTTCAGTTCTGATGGTCTTTTGACCCTTGTATATAACATGTACATTTTTTTTCTTCAATACAACCTTCCCTTTTCAAAAAAAAAAAAAAAAACCTATTCAATATCTACCGTGTATAAACCTCTTGGAGCAACAATCACTCAAGGAATATTTCAACACGGTGTCCACTTGAAATAGGGTTAGTCCGTACTGGCCTAACAATGTGAGAATATCAAAGTCAAGTGGAGAAATCCAATACACTTTGTGTGATCGTCTATGGATATGAAATCGAGACAATACTACAACAAAGTGTTGACTTGATAATAGGTACGGTATAACCGAAACCTCATAGGATAAATATCAAGTGCCTAGTTAACGTACAAGTGTATTTACTTTAATTATAATATAAACACAATTATAATGCTGAAATAAAGTAAAGCACATACCAGAATTTTGTTAACGAGGAAAACTATAATCTTGTAGAAAAACCCCAGGACTTAGTCCAGTTTTGAATACTCAATGAATTAAGACGCTACAAAAAGTAAACTTGCAACTTCGTATAGACAATACCAAGTAAACTAAAATCCTAGTTACTCAGCTTCAGCAGTATTATTGTTTTGATAATATCTAGCAGAACCGAAGTTCTCAATAGATATTTGATACTAGATATCCTAGCAGAACAGGCGTTCTCTTTAGGACTAAATCTAGTATATCTTGTTAATGGTTCACAATAACTTCTTCTACCAACCTTTCAACTGGAAAGACAAGATTCCTTTGGATCGTATTCCAAACAGTAAAGGATCAAAACTGTTTGGTAACCAAACTCACTTTATAATCACAATGCCGAAATATATGATAAAATCACAGTTATGGATCTTCTATTTTTAAGACCCGTTACCAGATCCGAAGCTCCTTGGTTACAGGATCAAACAAGACAATGATTACCGAAATAATCAATCTTGATTACAAGGTTTATGATAAAATCACAAACAACTTGTTGATCTAAAAAGGCTTATGTTTATCGAAAACAAACAACCTTTTAATCCCGGAAAATCGAGTCACAGAAAGTTACACCAAGATCAAAACACAAGAATAAAAGTCTTCAAATCTTCAAAGTCTTCAATCTTCGATTTAATCTTCAAAGTAACAACCTGCAAAAACAAACTTGATTCCTTATTGATTTTTCACGCAGAACGGAGTCTGTTAACAATGGCAAATCAATTAATCTATCTTACGGATCTAGAAAAACTTAGATCCGTAGAAACATTAAATCTTTGATCTAGTTTGAGTGAGCCTTATATTAGAAGAGAAGGTTCTCAAGAATAAACAAACTAGGTGCAATCAAAGATTCAACAACCGTTAGTCAATCAACTTAATAATCGAAAACTAAAATAACAATGCAATCATCTAGTTTCCCACCAACGGTACTCGTAGAGCTTCTTGATCCCACAAAAGTCTTTAAACGAGCGGTCGTAAGAGATTTCGCCTAATTAGGGTACTTTCCTCTCCGGATAGACGGCTCCACCAGAAACAACAAAAAGATGAAGTTTGCCTGGCTATTTGGATAGTTTGCTAGAAATGCAAACTTAGATATTTATAGACCAAGGATATTTGGACACCAAGGAATTTCCAAAATCGAATTATTATTAAGATATACAATAAATGCCCAAAATCGGTTTTCATAATTCCTGGAAATGCTTTGTCCAATATTTTCCGAAATCTCTCAATAGAAAATCTCCAATTAGTAAATGCACATTACTAATTTTTATTCTCTAGAGATATGCATTTAATTGCTGGTAATTAAAGCATATAAAACTAACAACCTTAATTAAAAGATTCTTAATTTATTTCGGACCGGGATCTCCTTGAGTAATTAAGGAATTTCTTTGAACAATAAAAGATAAGAGTTACTGTACGTGGTCAAAGAGTGTTGACATCTTTAGGTAATCGGTTCTACCTTATAAAAATAATTAGGTAGGAATCGATATTACCCAATAAAAATAATCAGGTAGGATAGATTACACCAATCACTAGGATAGGTTATACAAGTTACCAGGATCGGTTACATCAATTACCAGGACCGGTTACATCAGTTACCAGGATCGGTTACATCAATTACCAGGACCGGTTACACCAAGTACCTTATAAAATTAATCAGGTAGGGACCGGTTACTACCTCATAAAAATAATTAGGTAGGATCGGTTACACCTATATATGGTATCTACTTGTGATCGGTCACACCAGTCACTAGGATCGGTTACACCAATTACAAGGATCGGTCACACCAATTACTAGGATCGGTCACACCAATTACTAGGATCGGTCACACCAATTACAAATAGCGATCATAACATCTCATGCTGATCACTTAGGATCGATTACAGCAATTAATAAAAACTAGTCATACCAAATCATAAGTCAGGCATTGTGATTAGTTATATCAAGATACATAACATATTTACGATCGACTCTACCATCTCGCACATATTGGTAATCCAAAGATTTGCGATGAATAACCGTACCAAAAAGCCTAACGATTTCCCTTTCGATTCATAAAACAAGTTCATGAATGTACTTCCTTTAAACGAATGTAAAACATTGTTTCCTAGGATGAAATCTTCACCATAACCCATTCACATAATCATACCAGCATTACAAGATTATGTCGATGTCATATCTACGAAGTTCAAAAGATAAGCATTATACTTCGTAATATCATTCCTTAATACTATGACCATACTATTATGATCATGTCTATCCACTAGAGTGTTATACACAACTTAGCATGTTATTATGTTTCCAATATAGCATGACTTGAAAGAAACAAGATAGAAATGGAACAAGTCAAGTCTGTAGTTACTAACCTCGAGCTGAAGGAAAATGTCTTTGTCGTCTTCAATCCATCTTCAGATCTTCGTGAGTAACTGGAGCAAAATATTTCTATCGTGTCTAGTCTAACCTAACGAAGTTCACTCTAGTTTACTTTTTAAGCGACTCGATTTTTGGAATTAAATATGACAACCAAACTTGACATACCAACGCTTGGTGGGTTTAACCGAGCAGTGCTCTAACAAAGAGATTTAGGACTGACACGATGGAGAGTGTATAAACCATTACAGAGCTGTCCCTGAAGTGCTACATCCCCTATAATTCGATCCTTTACAAGGAAAAAATCATCACAAAATTCGATAATCACATCATTGTCATGACATAATTGAGAAATTGGTAGAAGATTGTGAGACAAGTGTAGAACATGAAGAACATTAGAAAGTACAAACTTACGGGTGGGAGTTTATAAAACAACATTACCAGTGTGTGATTTAAAGAGATTTGCAACACTAGCAGTTTTAACTTGATTAGAACCAGTTTACTCAGCCGAAGTCTGAAGATTACCCAAGGTATGTGTCATATGATTAGTCGCACCACTGTCAGGTAGCCAGTTATAGGTGTAATGTAAACATGATTGTGAGTACCCATATATGGAGCATGATTTCCAACGGAGGTAGATGAATGTGTGCTTCCTCTTTTATTTTCATTCATTGGTGGGGGACGCACATAAAGGAAAGTAGTTCTGAGAAAATCGCTTCCGACAATTGCAAGCATCATTATAAGGTTCGTAAGAGGAACGGGTAGTCTTGACAAGGTTGTCTTGATGAGGAGCAGTGAGCAATTTAGTTTTTGCATCAACACGAATATCATAAGCCAAAAGCACATATTCAAACTAATCAGTGGTTGTTAAACTCATAGTTGTAATGAAAGAACTGGCCATACTCTCTTATGCCTAATCAAGACCTCTGAGTACAAAATGATAAAATTATGTATCTGAAATTTCATGACCATTACCAGCAAGGGAATCGACAATATTATAAACAGATTGAATATAATCATCCATAGATAAAAATCCTTTGGTGACAATTCGTAGAAAAGACTTCAAATGAATAAAAGTAACATCAGTTTTGGATGCATAAAAGTCGGTAAATTTGGTCCAAACCTCTGAAGATGTTTGGCAGGATTTTATCTTTGCCGAAATTGGTGACGTGAGTGATGATAAAATCCAGCCAATTAATATTTAATAACTTGTTAGTACGATTCTGTTAGAGTATTGCTAGGCCGAATTCACAAGTGTTGCTATCTCAAGCTTGTTGTCAAATTTAATTGTCAAAACTATATCTTGATTTCTAGTCTACAATTAGTTAAGTCTCGGACTAGGATATAAATGTAGTTGAGAAACAGAGGATCATGGCAGTCATCATTACATTCTACTGTTTGAAGGTGAAGATCAACCAAAGCTTTTGGAGAACTTCATCAACAAAAGGTAAGACTGAACCACATATTTCTCAAGTAATATTCACTTTTCTATCATTGAGACGATGTCGCATAACTAATTAGACTATTATGCATAGACAAGAATTTCGAGTCAAGTTTATCTTGATAATTAATTCTCGAAATATAATGACTAAGTTTAATGAACACTAGATAATAACCCGTACTTCGCACTGGGAAGTTTAATCTAATTCAGGTTCCCTGAGCCCCATGCTAAGTCCAAATCCAAATCCAAAGTCTTTTCCAGTAGCAAGTACCGGGTCGACTAGAGAATATCTCCAAAAAATATAACATAGTTTTTACGCCGGCTTGTCAAACCTTGCACAACTTGCACTACGGCAAGCAAAATACTTGACGCTACCCGCGCCGCGATTGTTTATGGACCAGGTTGTAAGTAATCACCGTTTTATGGGATTACGAATTCTCGACCATAAATGCGGAGTATATGATGACTGAGCCCCATGCTAAGTCATCATATACAATCTCTATATACCGTATTTTTAGATTTCTTAATCTCCCGTCTTCATCGCCGCAGTATACAATCTCTCTCTGATGCTATAACTGGCACTACTTTGGTTTGCCATTTTTTTGTTTCTCGGATTGTTGGATTGCTATCTTGAACCTATGTACGTAGATAACGTTTCATATACGGATCTGCGCGAATTTGATTTTCTCAATCATGTTGATAGTTCTAGAACAAAGGATTAAGTGTTTGATTATCCCGTTTCTTTTAACTATCAATGTTTTTGGTGTTCTAATATACCTCTTCTCCTTTGGTTCGGGAACCACAATAATGTTGCGGTCTGGGATTGTAACTTCTTTTCCTAAATTTAGGGAACACTTAACCACTCTTAACACGAAACTGACAAATCTCCCTCCGGGTAAGTTGCCCATCTGCTAGTGGCCACCAAGTATTTGGTGAAACTGGTCGATCTCAACCATGGAAAAAGAGGACCCGCAAAGAAGATTAAAGCAAAGCTGGAACTGGAATGTCATTAAAGGCAGACTGATCTTGGCAATGTACAAACTGTATGCCGTCTCCTTTCAACCCAATCAAATTCCTTGCAAGTGTAACAAAGCTTCTTTAATTTTTAGTCCAATTTAGATTTATCAAGACATCAAAGTCACTATGAGTCTATGGCCCAAAGTGCTCGGGTATTCTGCAGACATTATGAGCCTTGTTCTGTAGTTAGTCTGGCATAGAAAAATGTTGGGGGGTCAAACACCTTGCCTGCATTCTAATCTGCATCTACAGCTCATGCTCCTTGAGTAAAAGCGTGAGGTGAAAGGAAAGAATGAAGATAAGCCTTGTTCATTGTTCAAAAACTATGTGTACAAACATTTGTGACAAACTATTTCAGTCAATGTTGGGCAATGATTATAACAGCTATATACAACAACACATTCATATTATACCTCTGGAGGCAATAACAGAATTAGATAAGATTTTTTTTTTTAATTCAATCGATCGGCAATGTATAGGTAATTAAAAGAAGTAAAGAATGTACCCTCTGTGTATTATCCACACAATGAATGGATGCCACTCAAAGTAACAAAATTGTGAGAAGTTGCATAGAAAATTTACCAAAGAAAGATTTGATGACAGTGCCAATGTGTGCGTTCCAACTTCCATACTCCAGAGCAACTTCCATAATCTGGCATTGTTCAACAGTGAACAAATTAGTGTTGACTTTGGCGGATGTCTTACATAATCCTGCTCCTTTTGGTGACTTTTCATATGTAATTGAAACTCGTTCATAATCAAGGTACCCTTTTGCTTGGAGTTTCTCATAGACCTAAAGTGTATCACATAAAAAACATAGTTTAAGAGTTTAATACTTAATATACAAACAACTACTGAGCAAAGTGCATCATGAGACATTCAAGGACAAAATCAGGACATTCAAGCATCTAAGAAAGAAAATAATTCATGGTTCATGCTATTATGATTTGTGTGTTTAATTCCAAAGTGCTAGTTCAGTATTATCATTCTATATCCAAGGAGCTAGTGTAGTAATACTAACGGAAGCCATAAATTGCAAATCCACCACTTATAAATGCAAGGTCTTGTAACAGAAATTTTTAACAACATTCTTCACGAAATGAAAATCAATATAAGAATTTCTTTCATAAGTGCTTTTGCAAATCCACTTCTATTAATATTCAACATGAAGAATGTATATTCATTTCATGAAAATCACAAAATCAAAACAAACAAAAAAAATAGAACTGAAAAAAAAAAAAAAAGTATTGAAAAAATATAAGAATAGTTACCTGAATCTTAGCCTCAGAGTTATGGATTATATCACAAAACAGCGGAATTTAGGATGGAATTCTTCTCAGCATTTTAACAAACAGTTAAAGCGCGTTAGGTTTGCCTTTGAAAATAATAAACAATTGAACATGCTGCTTACAGAGATCAACTTGAAATCAAAAGTGTGAGAGATCTTATATCTCTATTAGTTTCAAATAGATGTGTGAACGAAGAGACATAGTACTACCTGCAATATATCAAATGTTATAAGAAGAACAATGCATCTGATTCAGCTAATGGGTGCTATCCTTTATCTAATATCTGCAGAGCAATGAACAATTGAACTAACCATATCAATTGGAAAAATTGTGAAAAACGCACAATTACAACAGTACAATGGAACTGAAAAATCTAAATTACAGTAGTGTATGAACTGAAAATTCATATAATTTTGAAAATTAAGAAGAACGATTCATCCAATTGTACTACACATAATTGAAAATTTTGAGAAAACCCACAAAATTAATAGTCTATATTAAATGGAGGAAACCAAAACCTTTTTGGTATGAAAAACTGAAGATTCTGAAGACGGTGGCTTTATCGGGATGTGTAATAGATTCTTTATAGTAGTCTTCAGACTCCTTCCTTCCCTTAACTCAACCAAAAATTTGAAAATAAAAAACCCAAGATTGTAATCAGAAGCACTAAATTTCAATAAAGGAAGTTTAAATCATAAAATCAAAGATAAGTTTAATAAGTTTGCTTCATAGGTAAAGATAGAGAATCACCTCTTGGGACTTTGGATATATCGATTGGGCGATCTTTGATGAGATTGAAATCCCTAAACCATCTTCGTGGGTACTGAAGAACAAAATTATGGGAATACAAAATTCAGAGAGATCTGAGCGGTGGTGAATAAAGAATAAAAGTGGGAGAACATGGGTTTGTTTGTGGGGAGCAGTTAGAGGATGAAAAAAATGCAGAAGTGGAGTAATGGGGTGGTTTTGGTTGTTCATAGATTAAGGTGTAAACATATTTCTTTCCTTGATTGACGTTGGTGATAATGAATGAGAATGCTCTATTTTCCAATACTCTCACCATACCAATCCACATCGGCAAAAAGTGGGGTCAGAATGAATGAGAATTGAGAATTGAGTTTCAATTATCATCTTGTTAGATAGATAGATTTGTTCATACTTGATGAATTTCGGTTAAGGACAATTTATTGTCCGGAATCAAATCATGATTCAAGTTTTACCAAAAAGAGCTTGGAACAGTGATATGTGTCATTGTTGTTATTCGGGAATGTTTCGAATCAATTTAGAGAGAAATGTAGAACTACTATAGATCGGATACAAGACATTGTTATCAGTCTTACAAACTAGGAAAAATGTTATAAGTCGGAACCCGTATTACATTTACTCGTACACGTAGCGGATTAGATATATATCAACTTACAAATTAGTGGTACGCATATTCGTATGTATATCATATGAAAAATTTGTTTAACTCGTGAACCCTGATCGGTATGCATACTCGTATGCAAACCATTTTGGAACTGTGGTTACGGAACCGGGATTAGTATCTAAACCGGTACGCAAACTAAAACAATTATGTGTTCCGAACTCGGCTGTGAATCCAAACCGGTACGCAAACCGAATTAGTTTTGTGAACTCCGGAACCGGTGATAGTCTTAAGGTTTCCAAACCGGTACGCAAACCAGTTCTGTTAACTCCGGAACTTGGTTTGGTTAAATGTTTACAAACCGGTACATGTACTGTGACTAAACCGACTCACGAACGACAATGGTATTTGTACCTTGTACACCTACTAACCATGTCGATGATATTTTCAAGTGTGATTAAATTATTTCTTCGAGATAATTAGCATTTGATTTATTCTCTAAAACACTAGACTTATTTGATCATATGATTGTGACTCAAGGTTAATGTCTTATGTGTTCATGAAAATGAATATTAAGCTTTTAAGTTCAAAAAGGCTAACCATATTTAACATAGTATTTGTACACAGTTCGGTTACGTTTTCACCTAACCAGAGTGTATATCTTGTTTATGTAAATCAGATTCAAAGATTTATCTAACGGTGGATATTGTTTGCTTAGTTCCAAAGCTATCTTAGCTTAAACCTAAAGCAACCTATGCTTTGAATGTCTATAAAAGGGGAACTTCAAGCAACTGGTATCTTTGAATCCCGATACTACTTTTTGGTATATCTAGAGTCGTCCTCTTCCTAACCCTTTTTAGGGTTTAGTGACGACAAAGTCTTCATAGGGATTCGTGAAGCCAAGTCCAGTTATCTTTCCTTGATAACTTGCGCTTCCTGATCTTGATCGATTGTTGTGCTACTCACTTGATCAAGATAGATAGAAATCATCTAATTACAAGTTTTGAAATTGAGCACGATAACATTTCAAAACGTATCACTGGAAAAACTGTTGGCGTGAAAAGTGGAAGAATGCTAACCAAAGAAATACCTTTCTACTTAAGGGTTTTCGGTAAGCTTGCAATAGCGATCTCTTTGCTTGTACAAGAGATACATCACAATGGGACAAGGAATTGCTGAGTTTGTATACTTTCTTCTTTAAGGTGATAAGCAAATTGATATATGTGGAATGATTATAAATCAAATGATCAAAATCTTTGAACCCATCAATGCCACAGCGTTCCATAGAAATCTTGGATTTCCCTATCTCATCACCAGGATGTGTGAAAACACTATGGGGGATAATTTTGGAGATGAGATAATCACTAAAACAGTTTTTCAGGAAATTATCAAGGAAATGAGTAAATTTCGAAAAGAAAGAGGAACTATTGTTTCAACTGCTCAAACCTATAGCAATGGAGATCTCTTGTTTCATATCTTATGTCTTGGAAGACAATTAAGTTGTATTCTGAAACAGTTAGCCTTTGCCGCTCGAAATGATCCATAAACTCTTAAAGGAATCTTAGAGATCAATGCTGAGTACTTAAAAGGCGAAGAAGACCAAGACTCTGAGAAAGAATCTGATGAGCAGCTGATAAATACGGAGTAGCCTATCTTCTTAATTACAAAAAATAAAATAAAATAGACATCAATGTTTTTCCAATTATTATATAAGGTCTATTTTTGAATAAAACTATCATTATTAATGAATAAAATTATTTCTTTATAATTTTTCTTGTGATAGTTATTGATTACATAGCCTGTGAATGAATGTTTATATTTTTTTCTATGTGTATTCGGTATATGAGATGTCTGATTTCGGTTTTTATTAACCTTAATATCCGATCTCATATGATGTGACCCTTATGGTTTGTGTGGCTTTTTGATTTAGTGGGATTAAGTTCTAGCCCATGTTGGTAGGCTTTATCAAAGGATCATAAGGTGTTCCGATTGAAACTCATATGTGAAAAGTCACAGTATGTTGAATCAATTTATGTTTACATGAGTTGTGTTTAGCATAAACATATGTATTTCGGGTCTTCAACTTTTTCTATTGGCACACATTAGTTAAAACCGTTCAATCTTTCTCTGGTAAAGGTTGCTTTTGTTGTTGTTCTTTTGTTCTTACGAGAGGATGAAAACACAATGGGGGAGAGTTCTAACTTGAACTTGCGCTTAATGATATATCTTTCTGGGGAGAAGAGGCTGCGGAATCTGAGGTAACGAATTTGTTAGTTAATCGTTTTCCTGTTTAAGAAAAGCCTGTTTATATTGCATATATTTTGCTTTTGCTTAACAAAATTTCGGTACAACTGATATGTTCCATTATTGCGTATGGATGTATGTGTGTGTATGATTCAATTGTATCCGGTTAAGAAAAACTGTGTCAATTTATTTGGCTTATTGTTTGGTATCTTCTTTATTGTTGGGTATCAAGTATTTTTGCTTAACGAAATTCGGTGCAATTGCGGTGTTATAATGTCTATGTTTGTTTCAATTGCTTCCGGTTAAGAAAATAATTGTGCAAGTTAATTTATTTTGGTTTGTATGTATTGTTTATGGCTTAACGAAATATGGGATCATTTGTTTAGTCCAATCGATTCCGGATAAGAGAAACTAAGTTAATTCTGATCTTAGTTGGACTTATCAAATTGGAGGATTCAGTTATTCAAGTCTATCTGAATGCCTTGAAAAAAAACTAGTTAACTAACCTAGTGTTTGTCTTGTCTAAAGAGAAAGGTCTAAGTTATTGTCTGAATAATTAGAGCCTAAGGAGAAACATAAAGTTAATTCTGATCTTTATTTTGGACTTATCGAAATAAGCGATTGTATGTTACAATCGGTTTAACAATGGAATTAAGTTTCTTAGTCGATTTGTTAAACTATTAGGGAAAATTGCTTTGGGCAATTGTTTCCTTGATAACATATTAAGACTAAATTACTTGTAGTTATGAGCTCTGATCATTATTTTAGGTGAAAATTTTACAGAAACTAGTTCTTTGATTGCGTTTAGTCCTATGTATTATCATTAATTCAGGTGGTTTTATGGATTGTTGTCCTGCAACCTCTGGATTTGAATCTTTTAAAACAGATATGTTAGGTTTTAGTAAAGAAAATAATTCTCAGATTGTTCCTTCGATTGAATTGCCTGATGATTTATTTGAAGAAAGTTTGAATCCATGGAGGTTTTCACTCATAGGAAGGTTAAACTTACAACAAATTAAATTTGTTGATGCTACTACTCTTCTTCGACAACAATGGAAGTTGGTGGGTGATTGCAAATTAATCCCATTAGGAAGGGGTTTCTTTACAATTAAACTTGATAATGAGATTGATCGTCAGTATATCAAAGAAGGTAAATGGGAAGTATTGAATCAGGTTCTGCAAGTTAGAAAATGGATCTCCAATTTTAAACCTGAAAGTCAAAAAACTTCAAAAGCTATGGTATGGGTGAGATTTCCAGGACTAAGACTGGAATTTTGGAGTGAAAAGATTTTGTTTAAGATCTGCAAGGAAATTGGTAATCCTATCAAGCTTGATGAAGCTATTGCAAAATGTGAAGTTGGGTATTACGCAAATGTTCTTGTTGAAGTTGATTTTGCTAGAAATATTCCTAATAAAATTTGGATTGGTACCAAGTATGGTGGCTTTTTTCAGAGTATATCAATTCCTGTCTGTCCAAAATTCTGCTCAACCTGCAAGATTGTTGGTCACTTAATTACTGAATGCAGAGTAGAGAAGAATAAAACTCAGCAAGCAAGTAAAGTACACACTCAGAGTAACATCAGGCCTACATAACCTCCTGTTCAACAGCAAACTCCTAGAAATAGAGTTTCTCAAGTACCCTTTGATATTTGTGACAGTTCACAAGTAGATAAAGGTTGCAATACTATAAAAATGGTGCAAGGCAGTACATCTGGTGCTAATAGTAATCAAATTCCTGTTGAAGATTCAATAATCTCAAATATTGTTTCTCCTACTCAATTACACCTTGGCAGCAACTATGAATCAATCAATATGGATGGTGGAAGATTTAGTGCTCTAAACCAACTGGAACAAAAAGTAGATGATGTTATAAGTGTTGATGAAGAAATTTTAGCTGAAATGGATCCTCAAAAGCTAATTCAAATTGCTGAAATTACTGAATTAGAAAGGAGTGTAGTCAAATTTGTGGATGCAGGTTCATAAAAAGTTACTGATGAGCCAGTTCTTTTTACAACATGGTCCTCAATGGTTAATTCATATGGAAGTAAAAAGACAGAAAATGAAGTAATTAAATCTGCTTCAGTTACTAAGAATAATTCAGGTACCAAAAACACAGTTCAAGCACCAGTTAAATACAATTTTAGGAAAAATGTAGGTAAGGGGGGTCCAAAAATCCTCCAAACCAAAACATGAAAGTACTATATAGGAACATAAGGGGTCTTAAGAGAGCTAGGGCCCAGCATAAGCTTCACAGTTTAGTTAGTCAATTTCAGCCAACACTATTATGGATAGCAGAACCTAAAATTAAATGTTCTTCTTCCTTTTGTAGCAAGTTAAACCTTCCTGGTATGCAATTATGGTAATACACAATGCCTCAACAACTCAGAAAAGTAACATCTGGTTATTTTGGAATACTTCAATTGCAACTCCTTCAATTGTTTCTATTAAAAGTCAAATGATTACAGTGGCAGTGGGAGATGTCTTTGTTTCGGGAGTTCATGCTCATGTAAATATGGTGCAGAGAATATTTTTATGGTCAGAAATGCAGACGATTAGTGATCTAAAGAAACCTTGGTTAGTCATATGTGATTTCAATTCAGTTCTTTCACTGGAAGAAAAGGTTGGTGGTAATTCTCCTTCAAGAAGATCAATGCTAGATTTCAGTGAATGTTTAAACACTTTTGAACTTCTACAAGCTCCTAAAGTTGGTTTAGATTTTACTTGGTCAAACTGTCAACATGGAAATAAAAGAATATTGTGTAACCTTGACAGAGCAGTCTTTAATATGGAATGGTTAAAGCTATATAGTGATTGGGGTTATAAAGTTGGAGTTAGAGTGGTTTCAGATCATTCCCCTTTAATGGGTGGCTGTGTTAACATTCCTAAACCTACAAACGCCCCTCTCAGATTCCAAAAGATGTGGTTAGAGCATCCTGGTTTTATGCAAATTGTTGAAGATAGCTGGACAGTACCTATAAATGGTGATCCTGCTTTCATATTTCTGCATAAGCTCAAAAGATTAAAGTTAATTTTGAAAGAATTTAATTGGAGTACATTTGGAGATGTTCAAGTCAAGATTAAGGAAGCAGAAAAGTTAGTTAAGGAAAAGATGATAATTTCAGATAATAATCCTCATGATGAGCAAGCATTAACAGAATTGGTATTGGCTCAGAATGATCTAAATTCAAAAGAAGTTCAGCATTGTATGATGATGAAACAAAAATCAAGGATTAAATGGGTTACAGATGGATCCTCTAATACCAATTTCTTTCATACAAATGTTAAGATAAGACAAACAAGAAATATGATATGTGAATTGGAGGATATGGATGGTAACATAGTAGCTGATCAAGGAAAGATAGCAGATATTTTGGTTAAATTCTTCTAACAAAAATTTCAATCTCAAGAGGTGAATGTGAATGATTCATTGTTGGATGTTATTCCCAAACTGATAACAGATGAAGATCAAGTCATGATAGAGGTTATTCCTATTTTAGAAGAAATTAAAAATGCAGTATTTGAGATGCATGCAGAAGGAGCACCAGAACCAGATAGTTTTTCTGGCATTTTATATAAATCTTTTTTGGGATATCATATAAAATGATTTGTTGAATGCATTTCAATATTGCTGGAGAAGGAAATACATTCCAAGAGGTATGAATTCAAACCTTTTAGTATTACTCCCTAAAGTTCAAGGAGAAAAAAAGCCAAATCAGTTCAGACCTAATGGTTTAAGTAACTTCATTTTCAAAATCTTTACAAAGATCATAGCTACTAGAATGAATAGTCTTATGAGTAGATTGATCTCAGTTCAGCAAGCAGCTTACATTAAAGGAAGAAGTATACATGAACAGGTCATGATGGTTTCTGAACTAGTAAATTAAATGAAGCATACAAGAAGGGGAGGGAATGTTGGTTTGAAGCTTGACATATCACAAGCTTATGATTCAGTAATTTGGAATTTCCTTTTTAAAGTTCTGCAAAAATATGGCTTCTCTGCATCTTGGTGTGAGTGTCTAAGAGTTCTCTTTTCATCAGCTAAAATTTCTGTGATGATTAATGGTGGACCACAAGGCTTTTTCTCAATGGAGAGAGGATTGAAGCAAGGAGATCCTCTTTATCCATTACTGTTTGTGCTAATGGAGGAAGTTTTAAGTAGAAATTTAAGCAATTTGGTGGAAATGAAGAAACTACAACCAATGGTTGTCAGAAAAGGAGTTTATTCAACTCATCTATTCTTTACAGATGATGTTTTCATCTTCAGTAATGGGTCCAAGAAAAGCTTAGAATCTCTTCTTAATCTACTCAAAATTTATCAAGAATGCTCTGGTCAAATAATCAATAAATAGAAAAACAAATGTTTTGTTGATGGTTGCACTTCTTTAAGAAAATCTCAAATTTCAAGCTTACTGCAAATGGAGCTCACATCATTTCCTGACAAATACTAAGGTGTCATTTTGAAACCTGGAAGCTTTAAGAGTGCTACTGTGTGGCCAATGGGGGATATGATGCAGAGTTACTTAGCAGCTTGGAAAGGTAAAATGCTCACATTCCATGATAGACTGGTACTTATCAAATCTGTTATGTGCAGTGTTCCAATTTATAATATGGCAGTCTATAAATGGCCAAGTTCAGTTACTAAAATCTGTGAAAAAATTATAAGAAATTTCTTATGGACTGGTGATAGTGAAGTTAGAAAATATGAAACTTTTGGGTGGAGCAAAGTTTGTACACCATTCAATGAAGGAGGTTTGGGCATTAGAAGACTGAAGTGATCAATAAGGCTTTATTAATGAAGATGATGTGGAAGCTTATTAATTCTAATGATGACTGGTCAAGATTTTTTTATGCTAAATATAAAGACAAATATGGTCAATGGTGCACTCAATGGAAATTATCCACAGTATGGCCAGGTTTAAAGTGGGCTTGGAAGGAATTGAAGCAGAATTTTAGATGAAGTATTGGTACTGGTAAGCAGATATCATTATGGTTTGATACTTGGGAAGGTGAGAAACCTTTGATTGAATCTGTGGATTTTATTGATGCAATCAAAGATAAACTGCACATGACAGTAAATGATATTTTGGTCAATGGTGAGTGGAAAATTCCAAGTGAATTACAAGCTTTTATTCCATCATCATTACCAGCAATAAGTGGAGAACAAGACAAACTTATATGGAGTGGTGACATAAAAGGTATCTTTTCTACATCTGCAGCTATTGAAAAAATCAGAACCAAGGAACCAAGAATACATTGGCCTGATCAAATATGGAAGAAATTTTTACATCCTTGTATTGCTAGTAACATTTGAAAAATACAGCAAAGTGTATATGTTGATGATGCAAAATTAATCAAGAACGGTTATTCACATGCTTCAAAATGTTGTATCTTCCAGCAAGATCAAAACAGTATGGAACATATCCTCTGATTCTGCAAGTTCAGTAAAAGCATTTGGAAATGGTTAGTTGCTATCTTTCGGTTTCAATCTCCTACTTCCTTCTCTGATGTTCTTAAATCTGCAAAACAAAAATGCTCAATTTTTAAACAAGTATGGCTAATAGCTGCATGTGCAACAATGAGAGAATTATGGTTTCAAAAGAATAAACTCATTCATGAAAACATTATACCAAATGTGGAGAGTTTCAAAAGAAGAATTATGAGTTTGGTATTCTATGGTGGGTACAGAATAACATGTACAAGATGGGGGCAAGACTATGGTTCTTATGTACTCAAATTTTTCAATCTTGGACAGAGAAACATGAAGTTCAAGGTCATCAAAGAATGTTAGTGGAGCATCCCAAATGATGGTTACACCTTATTCTGTTGTGCTGGTTCTGTAATTGGTAACCCAGGAATGGCTGGTTTTGGCATTATTGCAAGAGATCATGACAATCAAGTCATTGGAACTGTCTCAGGTGGAATTGGAGTTGCTACCACTTACATAACTGATGTGTTAGCTATTGTATGGGCTATTGAATGGGTTGCTAAATTGCAATGCAGTAAAATCCTTATCAGAGCTGTTTCAAAATCAATGATTGAGGATTTCAAAAAAAGTGTAGTGCCATGGTGTCTTCATACAAGGTGGGTAAAAGCAAATAGAAAAATTTCTGAGATTATATTTGAGAAGTGTTACATAGAAGTGAATTTCTATGCTATAGAACTTGCTAAGAAAGGTGCACAGCTTCATCAGGGTGATGTATAAATTCATACAGGGAAACCTCCATCTCTTGTTCAAATTGAGTTACCTGGTAGGAAATATTACAGATTCTGCTAGGATTGTTAGGCATTCTCTGTAATAGTTTCAATTTTAGTTTCTTCTTTTGGTCTGTGAAACCTTCATGCTTAACTCTTATAGGTTGTTTACAAGTTTTTTAGATTTGTAAGATCCTTTCAGTTTGTCCTTTATTTGCTCGAACCTTTGTCATTTTGTGAAAAAAGGGGTAGAAATATATGGATTAAACAAGTGATTTGCAATCACTAATAAAAGGAAAATTTGCTTAAACGTTATGTCTAACAAAAGAGTAAAGCATTGACTAAGGGGGAGAAACATATCATATTGCTATGTAGTAATTCTGACTACAAAAGGGGAATAACAAAGATGTTCGGATTGAATATCTACCTAGATTGCCTTTAGGGGGAGTATAAGCTTTGTTATTCAAATGTAAACAACGACATTTATTGATTGAATATATGCAGGTTATTGTGTTGTTGAAACTTGGAATCAAGCGTATGTATAATGAACTCTTATAATTTGTTTATCCATATGTAAAAAGAGTTTTGTCACTAAAATTGACAAAGGGGGAGATGGTTAGAGAATATCTCGGTTGAACTCACCAAGCGTTGGTATGTCAAGTTTGGTTGTCATATTTTAGTGACTCAAAACTCATCTAAAAGTCGATTGATTGTATACTAGAGTCAACTTCATTTAAGTTAGATTAGAAAGTCTAGGAATGTTGAGACATACAAGTATTACTCTGAAGACCTGAAGAAAGTGAAGAAGAAGCAAACTACAACGAAAACATCATCCTTCCTCTTGAGGTTAGTAATATTGACTTGAACTGCTTTCATTCCTAACATATCTTTCAAGTCGTGCTATATTAAAAACATAACTGCGAAGCTGTATATATTGTACATAGTGTATATATTACTCTAGTGATGTGACATGGTTATATTTGTATGATCATAGTATTAGGGAACTAGACTACGAAGTATAACGCTTATTGTTGAGGGGTGATTTCAGTTTTGGTTCTGCCCGTCCTAGTCACACCAAATGACCTCAATTTACTAGGAATAGTAGGAGAAAGAGTTGCCTTTCCTTTGTACCTTGTCCTTCCTTATATAGACTTTCATAAAAGTCCTTCCTTTTATGAAATCATGACACATGTCCTAAACCTCCTTAATTACTTCTAATGTCATTCCTTAATATGATCCTTTTCTTATCCCTTAATTCCTCCTTTGTCCTTCTTATCTCATGGGTATTTTCTCGTTGGACTTGGGCCTAGTCCCCAAGTCCCTACATCTCATACTTGGATGACCTCCTCTCTTAGGGGTATCCCGAACCCGTTAAGGGGTATTATTTTTCATGTATCAACATTAGTCCCCTGGCTATTGGGTCAATTGTCAAATGACCCAGTAGTCAAATCACTTTACATTTCTGATCACCACGTGTCACTGGAAATGGGACGGTTACTACATCATTTATGATGATGCTTTCCTTATATAAGAGTATCGTGCTTCCAATCCGATCATCGGTTTCAAGCTCCTTATTTCCATTTTTGCCTTTTACTGTCGGATACCTTGCTCAGATGGCTCACCTCCTTCACAGATACGTTTTAACCTTAGCGCCTGTCCCTATACTGGTTTCGATGTTCAAGGAGATGGAATTGGCGCGTCTATCGCTGGTGAAAGCTGAGATTGGGGCGCTCCGTGAGCACAGACTAGAAAATAGGGATTCTATGCGCGCTCAGTTCACGGAGCGTCAAGCAGCATATCAAGCTACTCAAAAGGCCGAGCCCTCTGGGCACGTGACACCCGCGGTCCAGCGTGCTTTAGACGATGCTGTCACTGCTCGGTATGCTGCCAATTCGCTAGTTATGGAGTCTTCGGTAATGACGGAAACTATAGAGCGTGCCATTGCTGATTGTCGTTTGCATACCTCCGGTCAGGCGACCCCGTGGCTTCCCGGGTACACTCTATCCTCGGCGGCTGTTTCGGCGCTTATAAGTCTATCCTACCCCGAAGATGAACTTGCCCGCTTATTGGTGCTACGAGAGGAGGTGGAGGTACTGTGGACTCTCAGGAGGATTCGTCAAGACAAGGCGCATAGAGAGTGTGACGAACATGAAGGTACCCTTACGCTCGCTCGTGGTGCAAGAGCTGAGGGCAAAGTCATGCAGGATATCCATAGGTTGGTAAGCGAGGCCAATTGGGAAATGTCTCGAGCCAATATTCAGTGTGACGAAGGGCGTCTAATGGCGGAAGCCGTGGATATGGACATTGCCCGTTGTCGCGCGTTGATAGCCGGCTAGGTTGCATGCTATTTTGGGACGGCTTGCTTTGTTGCTTTTGTAGTGTTGTTTTTTTTATCCGCTCTGGGGTGCTATACCTTTTTTCTTCCTTGTTGATTCTTTCCTTATCCCTTTTGTCTCGTGGATGTTTCCATACTGGTCTTGTTTTTTAGTTCCCAAGTCCCCAGGGCTCATATCAAGTTTTCCTTTCCCTTTGGAGGTGCCCTAGACCCGCTTAGGGAGCACCGTCTTTCGCATATCACCATTAATATGGGTCGACACGTATCATAACATGTAAGGGGAGATGTGAATGGTTGCATCGTAAACTGCATCGTCTCCCTTTATATACAGTTTTTTTTCTTAGTTTGATCACTAGTTTCCTTTTAACTTCATTTTCCCCCTTCTTATGGTCAACATATTGCCTACATGGCTAATTCTCTTCATGGATACGTGTTATCCTTGGTGCTTGTTCCTGTGTTGGTCTCGGCGATGTTTAAACGTTATGAATTGAAGCGACTGTTGCTCGTGAAGGTTGAAATTAAAGCGCTTCGAGAGCAGAGGATGGCGAATAGAAATACCAAACGCGCTAGTTTTAGGGAGCGGCACGAGGCGTACCAAACTGCTCGGCGAGCTGAATCATCAGGCCACGTACCATTAGAGATCTAGCGCGCGTTGGATGAAGCTATTTACCGCTCGTGACGCGTCTAATCAATTATTCGCGGATTCTTTGATAATGATGGCTACTATAGATCGCGCCATTTCTGATTGCCGTCTCTGGGTTTCTGACCAGGCAGCCCCACCACTTCTTGGGCACATTCTGACCTTAGCGGCTGCGTATTCGCTTGTACCTCATCCCTACCTCGAGGATGAGTTAGCGCGTTTGTTGATACTGAGGGAGGAAGTGGGCCTGCTATGGATGCTTAGGTTGATTCGTCAGGATAAGGAACGTAAAGAGTACGATGAGCATGAGGATACTCTCTCGTTTGCTCGCGGGGCCGAAGCTGAAGGTAAAATTATTCAGGATATCAACAAGTTAGTGAATGAAGCTGATCAGGACCTTCGTTTGGCTACCGCGCAATGTGATGACGGACGTTTGATGGTAGAGGCTTTGGACGCGGATATTGCTCTTTGTCGGGCATTAATGGCTGATTAGGTTGCGTGTCTTTTTCTTTATTTTAATGTACCGTTCGTGGCTCTGCTGTTGTTCTTCCTATGCATTTGCTCTGAACGAAGTGTGAATAAAATTTTGCTTTAAGTTGGGATATTATTCTCTTCTCTTTCCTTTTTTTTTTTTAGTGTCACTTGTCGTCCACTGGGATGGGCTAGTGGTAGTGCCTATCTCCCCCCCCCCCCCCCCCCCCCCCCCCCCGCCCCTCCTTTTTTTTTTTTTTTTTTTGAAGGGTGCAGTGGGTTGGGTAAGTGGTGATAGAACGCGCCTACTCCCCATTTCTTTTTATCAGAAGGATGCGGTGGAGTGAGCAGGTGATGCTAGAACGCGCCTACTCCCCCTTGCTTTTTATTAGGAGGATGCGGTGGGACGGGCGGGCATTGATGAAACGTGCCTATTCCCCCCCTCTCTTTTTTTCCGAAGGGTGCTGTGGGATGGGCGAGCGGTGTATAAACGCGCCTACTCCCCCTTTTCTTTTTTATCAGGAGGATGCGGTGGGGTGGGTAGGCGTTGTTAGAACGCGCCTACTCCCTCTTTCTTTTAATCAGAAGGATGCGGGTGAGTGAGTGGGCATTGTTAGAACGCGCCTACTCCCCCATGCTTTTTATTAGGAGGATGCGGTGGGATGGGTGGACGTTGATGAAACGCGCCTACTCCCTTCCCTCTTTTTTTTTTCCAGAAGGGTGTGGTTAGATGGGCGAGCGGTGTATAAACGCGCCTACTCCCCTTTTTCTTTTTATCAGGAGGATGCGGTGGGGTGGGTGGGCATTGTTAGAACGCGCCTACTCCCCCCTTTCTTTTAATCAAGACAATGCGGTGGGGTGTGCGGGCGTTGTTAGAACGCGCCTACCCCTCTTTTGGCATTCCCGTGGCCTTATGTAGATTTGTCATCCGATTGGGTGCCTTTGGCGTTCTCATGGCCTTTTGTAAATTTGTCAGCCGACCAGGCGCCTTTGGCATTCCCTTGGCATTTTGTAGATGTCAGCCGATTGAGCGCCTTTGGCATTCCCCTGGCCTTTTGTAGATTTTGTCAGCCGACCGGGCACCTTTGGCATTCCCGTAGCTTTTTGTAAATTTTCCAGCCGATTGGGTGCCTTTGGCATTCCCGTAGCCTTTTGTAAATTTGTCAGCCAAATGGGTGCCTTTGGCATTCCCATGGCTTTTTGTAGATTTATCAGCCGATTGGGTGTCTTTGGCATTCCCATGGCCTTTTGTAGATTTGTCAGCCGACCGGGCGCCTTTGGCATTCCCGTAGCCTTTTGTAGATTTGTCAGCCGACCGGGCGCCTTTGGCAATCCCGTAGCCTTTTGTAGATTTATCAGCCGACCGGGCGCCTTTGTCATTCCCGTAGCCTTTTGTAAAATTGTCAGCCGATTGGGTGCCTTTGGCATTCCCATGGCCTTTTGTAGATTTGCACACCATTGTTGATAACTTACTCTTTATTATTCAGGGCGGGTACTTTTACATTGATCGATTCATGCATAGATCTTTTCCAACCATTTGCCATTGATGGGCATTTTAACTTTAGTTCCATTCATTCGCTTAAGCTTGTAGTATCCACTGTCTGCCACTTTTCTTATCTTGAATGGGCCTTCCCAGTTTGCAGCAAACTTACCAGCACTGACATTCCTTTGTACATGGGGGGCGACTTTTAGAACCAAGTCGTCTACCTTGAAGACTCTCTCTTTCACGCTTTGGTTGTAATAGTTAGTTGTGCGCTTCCTGTAAGCTTCTGCGAATCGTTCCACTCGTGCTCTTCTTTCTTCTATCGTATCTAAGTGGGCGAAACGACTTATTTCGTCTGGTGTGGTGTGACTAGCCATTGCCACTCTTACGGACGGAACCGTTATTTCTGCTGGTAGTATCGCATCTTCTCCATATACTAGTGAATAGGGAGACGCTCTTGTGGAGTTGCGCTTCGAGATCCAATATGCCCACAACGCGAGTGGCAACTGTTTGTGTCATTCTATGTAATGATCGTGCACTGTTCTGCTTAGAAATCTGATGAGTGTTTTGTTCATTGCTTCTGCATGCCCATTCCCCTAGGGGTAGTAGGGGGTTGATGTGTGCAGTCTTGTGTTGTATTTGCGGAGAAGATCTATTACATCCTTGTTTACGAATGACTTGGCGTTGTCTTCCCTGATTATCATAGGCGCACCGAACCTGTAGATGATATGCTCTTTGATGAATGCGGCCACAGTTGCTCCGGCGTAGTCTTTGAGGGGTATTGCCTCGACCCACTTTGATGCATATTCAGTAGATGTTATTATGTATTTGTGGCGCTTTGAAGACATTGGGTTGATTGGCCATATAAGGTCCAGTCCCCAGCTATGGAATGGCCATGGTGTTACTTTGCTGTGTAATTGAGTGTACGGCGCCCGAATCAGGGTTCCGTGCATCTGGCAGCTTAGGCATTTTCGGACGTACTCTACATTATCGCTTTCCATGGTCGGCCAATAAAATCCGCCTTCGTAGAGTTGTAGGAACAACTTCTGCATTCCCTGGTTCTCGGCGTCATGAGACCGAGTCATTACTTCCATTGCTTCTTGGTCAGATAAGCACCGTAGCGCGGCGTTACTATAGCTTATGCGATAAAGAACACCCTCTTGCATGAAGAAACGCGCTCCCTTCTTTTGGATCTTTAGGGTCGTCTTCCTTTCGTTGGGTAGCTTTCCATGTTGGATGAAATCTATGTAAGTTTATCTCCAATCTGCTCCCTGAACTGTACAGACTTCTGCGGGCTATGGTGGAGCCATGCAATTGGCACAACCATCTTGGAAGGCTGCTGCTTACGCTGACATGCTTGGCCAGTATATTCCCAACCTCTGGAGTTTTCTGTAAAGATGAACGGCGCCGGTTTGCCCACATGTCTCAGCGTGCAACTCTTAGAGTATTCTTTCTGCTTCCATTTTATTTACACACCTCGCGAGGGATCCTACGGCAGCTCGATAGTACAAGGCTCCTCGGATCATCACAAATTTCTTTAAGGCTTGGGTGGGCATTACTCGGTCTTCATCCATCCGAGTCAGGTCCTCGATATATAATCGCCTCCAATCATCTGCCTCCTCAAAGGCTAGGTCTTCTTTCCAGGTGTTGGGAAGCTCTTTTCTTCTCATCGTGACCGTACCCTCTCCTTCGCCATTTAGTTGCATCTTGCTCGCTAGCGTTGCTAGAGCATCTGCATGTCGGTTTATGCTTCGGCCCGTATGGTCTAATGTTGACCCCGTCTGGTTCATCAGACTCTGAGCCTCCACTCGATAGGGCGCTAGGTGCGGCTCTTTGACGTGGAAGTCACCGTTCACTTAGTTTGTCACTAGTTTTGAGTCGCCTTTTACTTCTATACTCCCTAAATTGAGCTCCTTTGCCATCCTGAGTCCTAGAATTAGTGCTTCATATTCGGAAACATAATTACTGCACAAGAAATCCAATTTGAACGAATATGAGAGTAAGTCGCCTTGTGGGGCTTCGAACACTACTCCCGCTCCTCCAACGGTGCCATATGACGATCCATCAAAGAACATTGTCCAGGGTTTGTTGACGTCTGCGGCTGCTACTTCTCCAGGTATGTATTCGTGTACCTCATCGTCTCCCTCTCCTGGGAACATGGCTATCAGGTCATCTATTGCCTGTCTCCTCACCCCATTTGGTCGCTGATATTTGAGTTCGAACTCTGACAACTGTAGCAACCATCGAGCGGTTCTTCCTGTTAGGACGGTTTTAGATGCTAGGTAGGCTATGGTATTCCCACGGCTACCACAATGGTCTCGTGTGTCAGGAGATAAGGGCGTAACTTCTGTGTCGCATATATGAAGGCTAGACATGCTTGTTCTACGTGCGGATATCTCAATTCCACGTCTCACAGGACTCGGTTGACGTAATAGATTGGCGACAACTCATTTCCCCCCATATCTTGTGCGAAAACCATGCCTATCGCTGAGCTGGTAAATGTCGTATAGAGATAGAGGGGAATTCCTCTCATTGGGGGCCTAAGGACCTTAGGGCTGATGAGGCATTGTTCAGTTTCTCGAATGTGGCGCACTGCACTTCTCCCCACATAAAGGCTACGTCTTTCTTTAGTAAAGGAAGAAACGCGGTCATTAATTACGCTAAACCAGGCACGAAACGCCGTATGTATGATATCCGTCCTATGAAAGTTTGTAGTTCCTTTGCATTTGCCGGGGGTCCCATGGTTGTGATCGCCTCAACTTTGCTTGGATCTACTTGGATCCCTTCATTGGTCACCACAAATCCTAGGAACTTTCCTGATGTTACCCCGAAGGCACATTTAAGGGGATTCATTTTGAGCTTTAATTTCCTGCATCTCTCAAAGGCCGTCTTCAAGTGAGAGGCGTGATCTTCGGCCTCTTGCGTTTTAACCACAATGTCGTCAACATATACTTCTACCGTTTGGTGTAGTAAGTCGTGGAATATGGAAGTCATGGCGCGCTGATATGTGGCGCCAGCGTTCTTTAGACCAAAAGGCATCACTACATAGTAGAAATTTGCATATGGCGTTTGGAAGGCGGTATTCCTTGCGTCCGATGGAGCCATCCTTATTTGATTGTACCCACTGAAGCCGTCCATGAAGGAGAATCGCTTCTTTCCTCCCGTCGAGTCTAGCGTCATATCGATGTTGGGCAGCGGGAAGTCGTCTTTTGGGCACGCTTGATTTAGGTCTCTATAATCCACACAACACCTGATCTTCCCACTATTCTTTATCACGGGCACGATGTTAGCTAGCCAAGTCGGGTGCTGGATGGGCTTGATGCACTTGGCCTTAAGCAACCGTTCTACTTCTTCTTTTATTGCGAGAGCTGTGGCCCTAGGGAACTCCCTGCTTCTTTGCTTTACAGGCTTAAACTCGGGTGACACCCCAAGATTGTGGGCCACAAGATCGTTGTCTATCCCCGACATCTCGTCGTATTCGAAGGCGAAGACATCTTTGTAGTTTCTGAGTAGCGCGATCAACACTTCTCTCTCTTCTTTATCCAAGATCTTGCTAATCATGATGGGTCACTTGTCCTCCTCCGTTCCTATGTTAACTTCCTCCATACCATCCATAGTGAGGTCTCCAGGCGTTCGTTCTTCCGCAGTCCCGGGGGCCGTGTCTATGAATTGGTCTCGCATCTCCTCGTCATCAATTATGTTGTAAGGTAGTTCCGCTAGACTTTGCCTGGTATTTTCAAAGGGAGTCTCCACTGCGTTTGTCATCGCATTGGTGCAATATTGCACATCCGCGGGTACTCCCTCAGATGATTGCTATAAGCGGTATACGTGTCATCCATTCGTCTTAGAGAATCGCTGAAACCTGTGTTGCTCTTCTTGTTTTCTCTTCTTTTCGGTGGGGAATACCATCCTGGATGGGCTAAATAAAGACTTAGTCGGCTCCGACTTTTCTTCCTCGCCCAACTTAGAGAGTGGGGTAAGTCGTACTTCGGGCGCGTCATCTGCCTCCTTTGGTTCGTCGTAGAAGATTGCGTCTGCCATGTATGCTTCCTTTGGGTTGAAGGGGTTGTTCATGGCAGGGATCCGGTATTGCATACCTCCCATATTGGTCTTAACGCACTGGTGATACGTTGACGCCACCACCTTATGGTTAAGTAGCCATCCTCTTCCGAGTAGTACATGGAATGTGGTGTCATCCTCTAATACCTAGAATGGTGTAAGTGCTCGGATAGGGCCGAATTTCATGACTAAGTTGACGATTCTAATGGCTGTTTGGGTGTGACCTCCGAACCCCTTCACTGTTGTAGTTCGCATCCTGATTGCG
Organism: Papaver atlanticum; assembly: GCA_023531105.1. Classification (NCBI taxonomy): domain Eukaryota; kingdom Viridiplantae; phylum Streptophyta; class Magnoliopsida; order Ranunculales; family Papaveraceae; genus Papaver; species Papaver atlanticum. The sequence continues at coordinate 4,753,424 of JAJJMB010010315.1, read as the reverse complement.
GACCGATATACTCCCAGGATGCCTAACGTGTGCATGGAAACTAGATTCAAAGATGCGCCTCAATCTACAAAGGCTCTCTTTAGTGGGTGTTTGTTGATGTGCACCGTTAAGTACATGGGCCTAAGGTGTTCTCCTGGATAGCAGATGTCTTCGTCTGTAAACACAGTCGCCTCCTTGGGGAGGGGGCCGTAGGGTTTTCCTGCCCCGATGGCCGCTATAACCTTCGACGCTTCTTTGATTTGATCTTCGCTGAAGCCAAGGGAATCAAAAAACTATTGGGCTAATACTGTTTGCGCGAACTTACTGGCCATGCCATCTGTGTTTGTGAATGAAAGGTTCTCCATTTCGACCTCACATGCCTCTTACTCATTGTCATCCCAAGGTCTCCAAACATCTTAACTCGGGTCGTGAGAGAGCATCATGACTTGATGTTGAATCGCTTTACCGCCTTCAGGATTACTCATCTCGATTTCACCTATCTCCAGCTTCCTCTGGAACATTCTTCGGAGGTTGTAGCAGTCGGTTGTGGGGTGTTGTATCCTGCGATGGTAGTGACAGTACCTAGCGTCGTTCTTATCAATGGTACTGGGATCCATTTTTGTTGGAGGAAACTGGGTTTCTTTGTTTGCTATCCATTGCTCTAACAGACCCACGATCTGCTCTTTACTGCAAGGTAAGGGCGGAGGGAGCGTTTGTGTGCTCCAACCTTCTCGGTTATTGTTCACGCGGATATTCCTAGGCACAGGTTACATGGTATTGATTGTATTGCGCCATCCGTAGTCTGAGTTATGCTCCTCGACACAATCGGCGATTCTTGCCCGCCGCTTCTTCTAACTCGACGAATGTCGGGAATCGGAAGTTGGCCAGGCTCTCCTTGAAGGATGGTGTCATTCCGCGTACGCAGATCTCCACTAGCGCTTCTTCCTTTACGTCCTCGTGGCAATCTAAGGTGAGGAGATGAAATCTGGCGATGTACTTTCATATTTCTTAACCTAGGCGCTGGTTGTACTTGCTCAAATCTATAGTGGTGACTTTTTTTTGCTGAATAAAACTTACTAAGGAAGAGAGTGGACATGATCGACCACGAGCTAATGCTTCCTGACTTTAGGTTGTCATACCAAGTAAATGCCGTGTCGGTTAGCGACTTCGGAAACTCCCTCAAGCATAGCTTCCCATTAGTTGCGTGATCATTCATAGTATATAAGAATCGGCTAAGATGCTCCCACGCATTCCCTTGACCATTGTAAATCTTGAATTTCGGCGAAGTATAATCTTCTGGTACTGATATTCTGTGACTTCGGAGGAGTATGGGCTAGCCATGAAATCATAGTTGTCTTGCTTCACGACTCTGTAGTTCGTTTCCAAGTATTTAGCCATCGCCTCTTGTGTCATAGCTACGGGTTCTTCTTCATTTTCTTCCGAATCTTCCGTTGCTCCTTTAGTATTCTGCTTGGCGCTGGCCACCTTCAGAAGTTTCCTCAACTCTTGCTCTCTACGGACGTGGTCTTCTATCTCCTTCTACATCTCCTTTAGAGAAGGTTGTATGGGTGGTGTGTTCTCGACTTCCTGCTGTTTGTTCTTCTCGTGTGGAGCGTCCGGTCTTCTCACCTGTGTGATTGGGTCCGACACTATCCCTACTCTCTCACCTTCTGGGTTAATTGGCAGGTCATTCGGTTGGTTTTCTATCGCGCCTGAGTTAGCGCCTCCTAGGTGTGTCATGGTGAGCTAGGCACGAGCCTCCGGGTGTGGTCGCCAAATGTTGAGTGGTCGCCAAATGTTGAGGGGTGATTTCAGTTTTGGTTCTACCCGTCCTAGTCACACCAAATGACTTCAATTTACTAGGAATAGTAGGAGAGAGAGTTTCCTTTCCTTTGTACCTTATTCTTCCTTATATAGACTTTCCTAAAAGTCCTTCCTTTTATGACATCATGAAACATGTCCTAAACCTCCTTAATTACTTCTAATGTCATTCCTTAATATGATCCTTTTCTTATATCTTAATTCCTCCTTTGTCCTTCTTATCTCATGGGTATTTTCTTGTTGGACTTGGGCCTAGTTCCCAGGTCCCCACATCTTATACTAGGATTACGTCCCCTCTTAGGGGTATCCCGAACCCGTTAAGGGGTATTATTTTTCATGTATCAACACTTATCTTTTGAACTTCGTAGATATGACATCGGCATAATCGTGTATATATTGTTTTGATTATTTGAATGGGTTATGGTGAAGATTTCATCCTAGGAAACAATGTTTTAAATTTTTTTTAAAGGAAGTACAATCATAAACTTGTTTTATGAATCGAAAGGGAAATCGCTAGGATTATTGGTACGACTATTCATTGCATATCTTTGGATTACCAATATGTGTGAGATGGTAGAACCGATCGTAACTTTGTTATGTATCTTGGTATAACCGATCACAATGCCTGACTTATGATTTGGTATGACTAGTTTTTGTTAATTAGTGTAACCGATCCTAAGTAATCACTATGAGATGGTATGATCGATATTTGTAATTGGTATGACCGATCCTAGTAATTGGTGTGACCGGTCACAGAAAAGTGTGTAATCGATCCTTGTAACTGGTGTAACCGGTCCTGGTGATTGGTGTAACCGATCCTGGTGATTGGTGTAACCGATCCTGGTGACTGGTGTGATCGATCACAATCAATACCATGAGTATATGGTAACCAGTCCTGGTAATTGACGTAACCGATCCTAGTAACTGATGTAACCGGTCCTGGTAACTTGTGTGTCCGATCACAAGTGTTTCCATATTAAGGTATAACTGATCCTAGTGATTAGTAGAACCGATTGAACCCATGTAGGTGATTTGATATTTGATCAATTACATAGTGATCTTGGAATACAGGTGAATCAATTCTAAACTTGTTTGGAAGTTTGGTATAACAGATTCCAAGAATGTAAATCTATGTAAATATGAATAAGGATTTACAATGAAAAGATGTCAACATACTTTGAACACGTTCAGTAACTCTTATCATTTATTGTTCAAAGATATTCCTTAGTACTCAAGGAGATCCTGTGCCGAAATAAATTGAGAATCTTTTAATTAAGGTTTTTGGTTTTATATTCTTTAATTACCAGCAATTAAATGCATATCTCTAGAAAATAAAAATTAGTAATGTGCATTTAATAATTGGAGATTTTCTATTGAGAGATTTCGGAAATTTTGGACAAGCATTTATTGGAATTATGAAAACCGAATTTTGCCATTCATTGCATATCTTGAGAATATTTTCGGTTTTTAAACGGAAGAGCCTTTGCGTATGACTTGAGATATCTTTATCTTGAAATAATCAATAGAGTTGTTACCAAATAGACTTGTTGTTCCTTTACTGTTTGGAATATGATCCAAAGAAATTTTACCAGTGCGTGCACTCATCGAAGTCGAAAGCGCATGGATATTGAGGAAACTAAGTGATCTAGGGGCAGTTGCTTGGTCTCAACTATAGGAAGTTGGTGTAGATTTTGTATAGCAGCTTAATTCTGAGAGTATTCAATTCTGGACTAGGTCCCGGGGTTTTTCTGCATTTGCAGTTTTCCTCGTTAGCAAAATCTTGTTGTGTGGTTTACTTTTGTTTTCCGCAATTATATTTGTTTATATAATTTATAGTAAATTACACAAACGTTAACTCCGATATACTTGATAGTGATGCTATAGTGTTTGGTTAAGTCCGAACCTATTATCAAGTATCACACTTTGGTTGTCGTATTGTCTTGATCTCGTATCCATAGACAATCACACAAAGTGTGAATACCGATTTGTTGTATTATCTCGACTATGTCCATAGACGATCACTTTCGGTAAGAGAACTTATAGGTTGTAAAGAAAAAGATTGTGGTGTATTTGGGTACCCTCGTCTTTTCAAAAAATCAATGGAATATTTTGGGTCATATGAATGAAGATGAAACTAGACCTTGGTTATTATTAGGGGATTTTAATTTTATTCTATATCCTTCTGAAAAGCAAGGAGGAAATCCTGATTCTTGTTTGGCTCCGGATTTCATCAAAAATAGAATAATGGAAATAAAATTGAATTGAATGAATTTTTTTCTTTTGGTAATCCTTTTACTTGGTGTAACAGAAGATTTAAGAATCCTTCTTAATTGATCTTTGAAAAGCTAGATAGGGGTTTTATGAATGAAGATTGGTTGTCGGTTCTTCCTCAAACTCGTATTACAAATCTAGCAAGAGCTTATTTTTATCATAGTCCTATTTTGCTTAAGAGTTTTCACCAAGAAAAGAGTCTTTACATTCCTTATAAATTATTTAAGTGTTGGCAGTTGAATCCATATTTTAAAAATGTTCTTACAAATTATTGGGTTAAGAAAGTAAATGGTTCACTGGTGATAGGTGAAATTGAAGTGGGTAAGAGAAGTTAGTCCAAGTCACAGCAAGCCTACCCCCCTTATATGTGAAGAGAGAGAATGGATGAGTTCAGAGTCCTTTTCTAAATATCCTTTCTTCCCTTTTATAATAATCTTTCCTCCTCTTCTTACGAATAAGCACCCATAAGATCAATATATTACAAAACTACCACTTCCCCTTTATCCAAGTTACCATGGGCTTTTGGCTTGGGGTGAGCCTAATTCTTCAATTTTCCTCTTTTTGGGCTAGGATCACCCATCACCCTATGGATTGGGCCTAGTCCCCAAGTCTACATATCTTAAGAGGGATTCCTAAAGGGTTAAGGGGACTCCTTTTCTAAGGATAATTATTTTCATGTATCAACATTAGTCCCCTGACTGTTGAAGAGGCGTAGTCTCATCAACAGTCATATCAATTAGTGAACTATCACTCAAGATGTGTAAGCCGCTTAGGTATGAATTGGCAAGATCTATGCAAGTTGGTAAAACACGATGAATGATTTATATCTGCAATGCCGAGTCCCAAAGACTAGCATTCAAATCAATGTTTATCGTGCTCCAATAATAATCCAATAAGATTATTGTGTGTCGGTAATTAATGGGTTACCCGTTTGCATCCTAGTAGGCGCAGGATATTATTAGCATAATATGTGATAAAGGCGCGAGCGATCAAGACAATATTGTCATTTTATAAGGCAGTCCCCGAGTGCCAAAGCGAACAGATTCTGAGCCATGACGAGTAAATTATGTTTAATGTGCTTTCATATGCGGCTATGCCGCATGAGGCGCGAGTATGTGATAGTTATGATGTATGACTACGCGACTTTTAGAGAAGGATTTTAGTTGCAGCACCCACATGGTCATATATCAATCAGCTGGCCCAAGCGGATACTCTTAGAGAGAACATGCATGTATGTGTGACAATGGTTGAAAGAGCTTTTGGATGTTGTTAAGATAAATAACGGTGCACGTAGTCTTCTTCCAAAAGAGATTGCTGACCCGGAGAAAGAACATGCTCGCCCGCTAAAGGTGGCGGAAACCAAGAAGGGAGTATATGATCAGCCGACAGCGGGCATATGAAATGCTACTGCAAAGCTGTGGGAGGCCAAGTCAGCCGCCGAGAAGGTACAATGCAAGCTTGATCACATAAAAGGAATAAGTTAGCTTTTCTTGACGGGTGGAATTCGTTTACGAAGTTGTTTTATTTTCACTCATTCCCTCGTTCTTTTGTTGTTTTCATCATCTGGTTTAATTGTGTGTTGTAACGTTTGGAAATTGCTCCTTTGTTTAAGTGTTTAAGTGGAGGGCGGATGAGTGCAACTTGCGCGCCTCCTGATATTTTATTTAAGCGTTCAAGTGGAGGGCGGATGAATGCAACCTGCGCGCCTCCTAAGCACATGATTCCGACTTTTATTTAAGTGTTAGAGCTATGATATATGGCTTATTGTCTGTGCGCCTCTGATGCATATGCTTTCTAGATTTATTATTTAAGTGTAAATCAACCTGCACATCTTCAATGCGTATCGGTTTTGTAAACTACGTAATTAAAACGGAGATGTGATTATTGGGTGTTCATATTGTATAAGTATAACCCCCTAGATGTTAGTTATGCGCGCCTGTATGGTAGGCGGTGTTTGGCGCTTAACTGATTTGACTATTCATGCATATTGTGTAAGTATAATTTTCTAATAATCTGTAAGAGCGTTTAATTTTTTTTGTGTATGTTGACCACGTGGTAAGTATTGTTCTTTGATCAATTACTTCATTTTGTTAAAGTATTGTTTCGTTATTATGACCCGAGTTTGCTTGGTTTTGGAGGTGAAGCACCTCAATCATCTAATGAACCTATTCTGCATCTCATGTGATCATTTTGATAGTGAAAATACACTTTGATATTCCCGACTGATAAATGTCGATCGGCTTGAGATGGAAGCTCACAAGAGCGGTGTACTACCTTCTTCTTTGCTTCTTAATGACATCGTGAGCAGCGGCTACTTACATATTTTCACCGTTCGAGCATATGTAGGCCAACATGGTCGTTTGATCTGGCGTTTAATGATATACGCTCAGCATGCTCGCCCGTTAGTTGAGAGGGTTGTCATCTGTGCAAAATTATTGGAATCATTTGGCAATGCCGATAAAGATGGGTGATCATAAGCGTGAAATGACATTCGCAATTGTCCGCTAAGTGGGCGAAAGCGCGTCAGTGGCCTTGCATAAAGCCTAGCCATACTCGGGGATACTTGTGCATTTCATTGACCATAAAGCAAGATGAAGAGAGCACATCAAGTTGCAAGTGGAGACGCACAATCGCAAGCGAGGGATTCTTGAAGCAATTATGTCCAGATGTATCCGCTTCGTAAGAATTTGAGGATTCATTCTCAACAAGCCAAGTGTTGTATTTGCGGGGTATGAATCTTTGCGGATGTTTTAGGCGCTCGACATGCTCCCTTATCAGGCGAGAGAGATGACATTTGCGCGCAGATATTGAAATCATTTATCAATGATCGAGATAAGATAGATTATTATAAGCATGAACTAGCATATGTGTACCTCCATTTAAGCTCCGCCTTAGCTTCTTTTGGCGGCCGTCGTGGCCTTATCTAAACGCATATAATGTATTTTGAAGTTGTCAAAGGCGCGTTGAGGGCCTTGCGCTCAATGTACTTGAAATGTGTTAAATGAAAAGTAGCATTACATGCTCTTCCCCCCACTTTTTTTTTTTGAATGAGGCGGACGATTGCTTGGTGCTCTACTTGTGTGCACGAGTCTGTATAGTCACTTGGTTAGATAGTATGCGGAATTATTAGACGCGCCTAAATAGGTGAAGTTGGCAGACGAGTGTATGGTATTTGACTTGCTCGCCTCCCGTGCAAGGGTTCAAGGAGTGATGATATATTTCTGGAGGTAAGTCCCCTCATACCTTTTTTTCTTTCTTTCTTTATTATTATTTTTCTTTTTCAAATGCGCTCGAGACGTGGTGGACCACTATGAGCATGAATTAGCGCTTGCATCTATTCATTCGAGTATGACACACTCTACTTTAGTTTCTTTCAGTGTGCACACTATGTTTTTAAGACGCTAGTGCACAGTTTTTGATATTTCCTGATGCAATTGCAAATGTTCCGATCGGCCAAATTAACTATGTGCGTGATCAAGTAATTTGTGAGAAAGTAAGTAGCGCCTCGCCTCCAATATTTAGCTAAGTTGTGGGCGCTTCATCCTAATGCTTTAATAACAATCTCATTCATACTTGCTCATATCTCATATGTGAAATTATCCCTCTCTAGGTCTACGTTTGTCACATTATTGTATCATCGCTCAGCATTCGGCGCTGACTTAACTCATGGTGCATTCAAGCTATCTATTTATTTTTATTATTTTATTTTATTTTATTTTTCATTTCTCATGCCGCAAAAGGTTATTTTCTCATTTCTCGTCGCTCAGAGCTATACTCGTGGGTATTTTCAACTCATAATGCATTCAAGGCCACCTTATCTTACCACTCGGCGTACCCATGACCCTTTTTTTTTATTTTGTCGGTCATACTCATAGCCTAACCGTACACAGGATTTTATTTCATTTTCTGTCTTTACTTCGTAGCCTAGCCGCACTCGGGGCTTTATTTCATTTTCTAGTTGTACACACAGCCGAGCTGTACTCGGTTGTTTTTTTTTTTTTTACTTAGCCATACTCTGGGCTATTGTGCACTTCATTGGTGATGCACGGAACCTAGACAGACTCAGGGCTATAGTGCACTTCATTGGTCATGCACAGAACCTAGCCAGACTCGGGGCTACAGTGCACTTCATTGGTCATGCACGGAACCTTGCCAGACTCGGGGCTATAGTGCACTTCATTGGCCATGCACGGAACCTAGCCAGACTCGGGGCTATTGTGCACTTCATTGGCCATGCACGGAACCTAGCCAAACTCGGGGATATAGTGCACTTCATTGGCCATGCACGGAACCTAGCCAGACTCGGGGCTATTGTGCACTTCATTGGCCATGCACCAAGCCTAGCCATACTCAGGGATATTACTCATTTCATGGGCTGTACTCGTAGCCTTTTTCATTTCTCATGGTGCATTCGAGGCCACCTTTTCTCATTACTCGGCCATACTCAAGGCAATTCCCAATTCATGGTGTTATCACATTTGAATTTCTAAAGTTCAATATAAGATGACGCGGATATTCTATGATACTTAGTCAAAAAAGATTGAATTCTAAGTATATGCTGCTTACTTAAAACAAAAAGACAAATATTCCCAGAAGTGATTGCTGCTTTGAAAAACACGCTTGCTACACCACGCTAAATAGTAGTAGCCGAACAAGGTCACAAATACGACTCTAATACTGTTCAGGCAGATATATTCTAAAGTGAACATAGCTAAGCATAGCCGAGCCGGTGAGAAAAATTCTGTCGTAGTAATCATGATTCAAACATCATACATACAAGCTAACTATCATCCTATAATGAGACAGCGAGTAAATTCACGCAATCAAGCAAACAGACTTCTATATCAACTGTCATCAAATAAAATTCATGCAAGCGTCAATGTATACTTCAGACAATTGGAAGGTCGAAATTCTTATATATCTAGCCCATAAGTGTGATTCATGTTGGAGATATCATGCCAAAGCCAAGCAATGAAAACATGCTTTTTAATGTACTAGCTATATGAGATGCTCTGCATATGTTCCATAGCATTCATGGTCATGCTTCATGGTGGGATCGTAATCAGAGGTCAGGCGCGATAATCATGTTATAACGTTAAGATACATCAAAGATAAAGAGGGCAGTAATCATGCAATAAATCATATTAATAATGGCGAGTGGTAGAGCAAGAAATTGGCGGATACAAAAGCTTTGTACTAGGACAGAAAAACAAAAATCCTGGAATTTGGATTCCAAAGATTCCCCGCTGCTATTTATTGAACAAAGCTAATACAAACCTAAGTTATGCCGGATTGAAGCTATATTTTGATAGAGAGATAAAGGGGGTACCGTTCCTATGGTATTTGACGAGAAGATTACGAGAACAAGAGACGAGTTGTAGTAGCCGCTTCTGGATGATGCCATAATACTAGTATGTACCGATCTCAGAAAGAGATGGTGAAACGCTTTATTCTCTTGGAGCCAGACAACAGTGGAGGGATAGCACTTGGTGCAGTCGATCGATGCAACGAATTTTCTTTCCACTTCTTGCATCTTGAGGATTGTAGCTTCAAAACGATAGCACGCAACAGATGCTTTGGAACTGATCCGTCTAGAAAAGCGCCTTGACCGAGAAGGTAGAATTATCTGCCTCAAGACTTTGCACCATGATACTCGCAAAGATTATGAAATTCACACATGCATATCGAAGAAATTTCATGTGTTCTCACTCACAGATAACTTAATTAACAGGATGGGCTAGAGATACAAATAAAGATCAAGTAATACTTATCCTTCAAATAGTCTAGGTGCTTCAGCTCGTGTTCAATATCCATTCCGGATGGTGATGAGGTGGTGATGACAGTTGAGCTTTTCGATGAAAATTTGCTTCTGACGCTTGTGTTTGGCCGATTACAAGGAGTTTTCGAGGCTACTTTGAGCTAAGTATCCTCACTCATCCTGTTCAATGTTTCCTTGGAAGCTCCAGCTAAGTTGTCATGTGCTTGAAAACTTGCTTAATAGTAACATTGAGGAAAATTCTGGTTAGTAATTGTGATTCAAGAGATGGAAATTTGAATACGTTTGAACGCCTAAGGGATTTCTCAACTGATGCTAATATAATCGACCAGGAACGAGTATAAGTTCAGGTAAAGTTCAAAATTAAAAACAAATCAAATTTCAAAACCAATTGACGGGTAATAAGAATCAATACGAACTGAATCTGATGTTCGATCTTCTATCAATATTGACAATCAAAAGACAAATCGAAAGACAAATCGAAAGACAAATCGAAACCCATATAGGAACCCTAAAAAAATTACCAAAACTATCTTCAAACTAAAGAGAATCATCACAGGGCAATAGAAACAATTTGATACAAAATTAATTTTTATGAGTTTTGCAACTTTATGATCATTTTCAAAAAATTCTTTCTACCAAGAGATGACACCGATCAGAATTAAAAGAGATTGGATTAAGTACGAAGGACTTATCTTTTTTCGTGGATCTATCAACTTCTTCAAGAACATTCACCAGGAGAGTTATGAGCCAATTAGGTTTTCTGTGGTTTCCTGTTATTCAATTGAAAAGCTCGTTTAGATCCGTTGGAGATGTCACTGGATCTCTCGCTAGAGAGTGATTCATCCACTCTGGTTAAGCGGCGGTGTTGAGGAGAGAAAAGGTGTTACGCGGAAAGAGAAGACATGGTCTCAAGGTGAGGTGAGCGGCGGTGTTGCGCTGATGATGCAGTTGAGCGGCTGTTTAGAAAAGTGGGAAAAGTGAATCATCTACTTTATAATCTCCCTTTGTTGGAGAAACATTGCTGAAGCTGATCCGATTCATAGTTCATCATCCAGCTTATTCAATTACGCTAATCCGATTCATAGTTCAGCATCCGGCTTATTCAATGACGCTGATCCGATTCATAGTTCATCATCCGGCTTATTCAATTACGCTAATCCGATTCATAGTTCATCATCCGGCTTATTCAATGACGTTGTTGTCGAATAAAAGCAACCAACAACTGTTCTTCTTGGTGTTGATTCTCGGTCAGACGAAGGCGTATGTCACATAAACCGAATCACTTCTCCTCTTGAGTGATTAGGCGCGTGACAGAGATAGGGAGGGAGAGAGGAAGATATGCGGCGCTGGTGGAGTGAAGCGCTAATGAAGTTGAGCAGTGGTAGGCGCGGAGGTAATTTGGATAAAAAGGGAAGAAAGAATCTTGAGCTGAGAGAGCTTTCACGTGAGAAGTATTAGGAAGGGAGGCGAGAAGTAAGATAACCCGCGGAGAGTAAAGAAAGGCGTGGTGAGAGGAATAAGAAAAATGTTGTGATAATTGGTCGGATAGGTCTTTGCCGGACGGGAAACTAAACTTCTCCCACTGTGGTCGCAATGTTGATAAGTGAAATTGAAGTGGGTAAGAGAAGCTAGTCCAAGTCACAGCAAGCCTACCCCTAGATGTGAAGAGAGAGAATGGATGAGTTCAGAGTCCTTTTCTAACTATCATTTCTTCCCTTTTATAATAATCTTTCCTCCTCCTCTTATGAATAAGCACCCATAAGATCAATATATTACAAAACTACTACTTCCCCTTTATCCAAGTTACCATGGGCTTTTGGCTTGGGGTGAGCCCAATTCTTCCATTTTCCTCTTTTTGGGCTAGGATCGCCCATCACCCTATGAGTTGGGCCTAGTCCCGAAGTCTACATATCTTAAGAGGGATTCTTAAAGGGTTAAGGGTACTCCTTTTCTAAGGATAATTATTTTCATGTATCAACATTCACCAACTTTTATTGTGGTTGGAAAACTTAAAATTCTTAAGTAGGATCTAAGTAGATGGAACATAGAAATTTTGGTCATGTTAAGAATTCTATCAATAAGATGAATGCGGAGATTGAAAAATTGCAAGTAATGCCTCATACGCCTTTACTTTGAATTATTTAAAACAGATGGATTATTGGTATTAAATCGAAAACTCTTTTTATAAACAAAAATCAAGGATAGACTATTTCGCATAATATGATAAAAACACTCAATTTTTTCACAATTCAGTTAAGCTTAGAAATATGTACAATATTATTCACATAGTGAAAGATGAACAAGGAAACTGGCTAGAAAGTAGAGATCAAGTTGTTTCTTTTATTTCAAACCATTTTAACAAAATTTATACTTCTTCTAATCCTAGTAAAAATGACATTGAAGAAGTTCTAAAAGATGTTCAACCTATAATTACAAGGGCTGCACAAGGGACGTTACAGTCCGGGTTTCTTATGAACCCGGTACCTGTACCTCCTGTTGACCGGTCCCCTGGTTTGAGGACTTGTACATGTACCTATACCGGTATGACAGGTCTGGTTCCTAACGGTACCGGGTATTTACCCATTCCAGTTCATCTCCACCTAAACCTATTATTATTTAAAAAATGTCCAAGAGTCCAAATGCATTACAGTGAAATAATCAATGCATTACAATGAATTAATCAATATAATAGATGAGTTTGATCAAGCATTGAATCTCACTAAAATTGATTCAGACATTTATATTAAACATTGAATCTAATTCAAGGAATAAATAAAATAAAAAAACATTGAATCTGTGAAATCAAGATGAAGAACAATAATATCACAAATCCATTCAATTTTCGGACCACTTCAGATTCAAATCAAAACCCTTATTACACAGACCATTCTTGGTACAATTTCTCTCACAAATTCAACCGCTAACAAACCATTCTCTTTCGTTTCTTCTTTGTTCTTATGATTACAACATCACCTCAAAATCCGTCTTCTTTGTTTTTCTGATTACAACGTCACCTCAAAATCTATCTTAATCTTCTTCCTGCTCATGTCACCAAAAACTGACTGCAAATCCCAATTAGAGATTGAGATAATTGGCGTCTGGGTTCTAAAATCAAACCCCAATCTCTAATTATCTCAGATGTAGTTACACAACATCACAAGAATCCCATCTAAATGATTAAAGTACAGGGGAGGAATGATTGAATGGCCGGATATTTGTAGGGAAAACACCAGAAAACAATGATAGCGATAAAGGAGAAGAAGATAAGTGAAACTGTATGAGTACAATACCTATATCTAAACCTAATATGAATGGATAATATTAAATCTAATCAAAAGATCAACGGTTAATATTAACCGGTTTATTTAGTCTGGTATAGGCCGGGAATGGGATAGAACCGTTCCTTGTACCCACTCCTCTACCGGTTCCCACTCTCATTCCCGTTCCCTGTACTCCATAAACCGGTTCCAGTCCGGTTCCGGTTTATTTAGTCTGGTTCCAAGCCGGTTCTTTGGGTACAGGACGGTTCTTGTGCAGCCTTAATAATTACTGATGACATGAATACTTCTTTGGTGGAAATTCCTACTGGAGAAGAAATTCATGCTACTGTGAAAGATATGGCCCCTTGGAAATCACCGGGTCCTTATGGGTTTCCTGTTGGTTTCTTTAGGGATAAGTGAGAAGACATTTGGAAAGAAGTTGTTGCTCAGGTTCAGAATTTCTTTCGAACCAAATTTCTTCTTAAACAGTTGAATCAGTCTTTCATAGCTCTAATTCCTAAGGTAAATAGTCCTTCTACTCATGATTTTCGACCTATAAGTTTGTCTAACACAGTTTACAAAATCATTTCTAAAATCTTAACTAATCGTCTTAAACCGTTGTTACACTCTTTTATCTCGCCTTTTCAGTATGCTTTTATAGCAACTAGGAAAATTCATGATAACATCATAATTAGTCATGAAATTCTCCACTCTTTTAAAAAGAAAAAGAAAATGCTAAAAATGGTTTTATGGCAATAAAGCTTGATCTTTACAAAGCTTTTGATAGGCTAGAATGGTCATTTATAATGTCTGTCTTTAAGAAATTAGGCTTTTCCGATGACTGGTGTCAAATAATTTTGCAGTGTATTTGTACTGTTTCTTACTCTGTCTTGATTCATGGCTTACCTGGTGAGATGTTTTTTCCTTCTAGGGGTATTAGGCAAGGAGATTGCCTTTCTCCTTATATTTTTATAATTTGCATGGAAGTTTTATCCCAGCTTCTTTTGAAAGGTGAATCTGAAATTTGATCCAAGGTTTTAAAATTAGAAAAGATAGTCCTTCGATATCGCATTTGTTTTTTGCTGATGACTGTATGCTTTTTTCAAAAGCCTCTATAATTTATGCCAGGAATCTTATGAAAAGTATAAATTTGTTTGCTAAAGCTTCTGGGCAAGCAATTAACTTTGAAAAGTCTGGTTTCTTTACTAGTGCTAAAATGCATCATAAACATAAACAAATTCTTTTGAAAACTCTTGAGATTAAATTTATGAGTAGTTCTGAGAAGTACTTAGGTACTCCTGTTTTCGCTAATAGAGACAAAACTAAATCTTTCCAATTCTTAATTGATAAATTTTATGCCAGATTCGGTAATTGTAAAAGATCTAGTCTTAATGGTGTTGGTAGGACTGCGGTTACAAGCATGTTCTTTCAAGTCTTGTTGTTTATCATATGTCATGTTTTCCTTTTCGTAAGAATATTACTTCGAAAATTGATTCTATTCAAAGGAAATTTTGGTGGTCTAAGAAAGATCCTAGAAATGCTGTTTATTTTCGATCTTGGGGAGAAATAAGTAAAGATAAAAGGTGTGGAGGGATTGGGATTAGGAATACGTATGCTACTAATAGAGTTTTTATAACAAAACTTGGCTGGAGAATTATTCAAAACCCTGATCATTTTTTTTCTAGATTCTTGAAAGATAAACATTTTTCTAATCAAAATTTGTTGCAAATTGATAAAGCTGATGATTCTGCTTCTTGGATTTGGAAGGGTATTGTCAACAGTTTAATTTTTAAGGTCTAATATAATGAGTAAAATAAATGATGGTTCTTCTACTGAAATTTGGATTTCTGTTTGGTTACCTTGCACTACTTCTCCATCGGTGTCTACTAATCCTGATCATGTTAACTACACTTTTGTTAGTGAACATGATCAGGATTAGTAGACAGGTACCTGGAATATTACTTTTGATATGCAGACAGGTACCTGGAATATTACTCTTTTAAATACTTTATTTTCCCCTAAAGATGTTATTAAGATTATAACTATTAGGATAAATCTGCATCTCAAAGATAAGGTTATGCGGGCTCATACTAAGAATGGAGTTTATACTATTAAGTCAGCATATAGAGTTTATATGAATGAATAGGTTTCGGGGGAAGATTCTTTGTTTTGGAAGAAAGTTTGGTCTTTGGATTGTCTCCCTAAAATAAAGTTCTTCATGTGGAAGATTTTTGCGCAAATGCTTCCAGTCAATACTTTGCTTAAGAATTATAATCCTTCAGTTGATGAAACTTTTCCTATGTGCAATAATAGTATAGGATCAGTGATACATTTGTTCATTCAATGTCCTATTGCTGCTCATATTTGGTTTGGTCTGTCGCTTCAGCATTTGATTTATTCGGATTTTAACTGGATTGAAGATTTTTTCATTATTTGGTCTGAGCGGTTAGGGCAATCCCCTTTTTCTGTTAA
The DNA here is from genome assembly GCA_023531105.1 of Papaver atlanticum. Lineage (NCBI taxonomy): Eukaryota > Viridiplantae > Streptophyta > Magnoliopsida > Ranunculales > Papaveraceae > Papaver > Papaver atlanticum. The sequence continues at coordinate 4,737,842 of JAJJMB010010315.1, read as the reverse complement.
CTGGCCAAGTATAGGTGCAATTGTCATTTGGTGTATTTGGAAATTAAGATGCGATGTGGTTTTTGATAAAGCTTCTATTAATCTGGTTAAAATCATTTTAGATACAAAAAGAATGATTAATACTTACATAGCTCCACCTTTGAAGGTTTTGACAGTAAACAAGGCAGTTAAAACTTCAATTAATTTGGTTGATCACTTCTTGTTTATTGATGGTTCTTTCAAGAATTTTAATATGGGCGTGGGTATGATTTTATGTGATAATGCAGGAACAATAGTTCGATCCCGATCAGACTTTGAGCTGATATCTGATGCAGTTGAAGCTGAGATGACTGCACTTTTTTTGGCTATCTCCTGGGCAAGGGAGATGAATCTATCCAAAGTCTTGTTTGTCAGTGACTGTCTCCAAATGGTGAATTTTGTTAATGGAGACTGTGAAAGTGTTGATTGGAGATGCAGAGATCTTATGGAGGATGGCATATCTTTGCTTTTATCTAGCAGTACTTTTAATATTGTGTATATAATGCGTGTTAAAAACAAACTAGCCGACCGGCTTGCATGTCGGGTTAGGAAGTATTGTATTAAGGATATTTGGGTCTTCTTTTCTTCTTTTTTGGACAATTTAGTAAGGAAGGAGTCTTTGTTGAATGTTTGTAATTCTCTTACCTGTTAATATTAGGGTGTTTTCTCAGCAAAAAAAAGAAGAAGATATTTGACTTTTACTATTGATTATGCCCTCCTTGCGTCCCCAATAATAGGATTCCAAATTTAGCCCATTGAGGTGGTGGTGGTGTTGCTTTTGTGCAAGACAAGTAAATTTAAATGTGGTCAGAGTCACTCTTTGATATTTTCTTAAGGCGTCTGAGGGTAACTTATGTGGCCCTTATCATGGCTGGCTTTATCGTCATAATTTAATAGCAATATCTCTTCTTATTGGTTTTTCAGTTCAAAGGTTTCAGACTTGGAGAACCCTACTGTAATTAATTTTGTAAGTAGATGATCGTACGACTGTGATGCAGTTATATCTGTTCCGGCAGACCTTTTAAGTCTTTACACTGCCCCTTCAATGAAAACTGCTTGGTACATCTGCTATTTTCCCTTTCAAATGGTAGTATGGTACATTTTGTGAATTGTGTGGTGATCGTGATCCATTAGACTTGTTTCCCGAATCTGCATCAAGACATTAGTGTTTTTGAAACTTTATTTTCCAACATACACCGAGTCAGTGCGTCTGACTCTGCCATTACTTCCTAGCACATTATTAGTAGTAAACCATTGTGATTTTAGTAGGCGAGAGTGACTTGAGATGGCCAGAGCAACTATACATGCGAAAGAGAACATAAATTTCGTAAAAAGAGACAAGTGGAACTCCTTGACACAGAATTCAATACTTCGACTAGTTATTGTCAAAGTATAAATAATGCATTATTATGTGGACACCAATTGAAGACTTGTCCAAAAAAAGGAAAAAAAAATGTTCAGTTCCTTCCATAATGGTTGGGTTGTTGGAGGGCCTAAATATTTGATTTTAGGAGAAATGAAGTTTTAACATTGAAGATCTGGTTGGGTACCTATAATAATTTAATTTTTTTAGTTGTTAATTGACCGACTAAAAGTCGGCATTCAATGGAAAGGGTTAGGAGGTTCCTCCCGACTACAAATAAGCGTAACAACCATCAAACATTTTGACAGGTAAAGTCCGGATCAAAATTTCTTCTTCTACCGTTGTACAATAGCATTCCTTTCTTGCCATATTATCCACAAAACTGTAAAACGAATAAAAGGTTGCTTCTTTGTATCTTTGTTTAATTTTGTAGATCATTCGCAAAAATAAGATTTAACACCTTCAACAAACACCCAATTATAAGCCAAAGAAGCTTAGATGTCATTCCAGATCTTTGTTGTTTCAGAACAGTAAAGAAAAAAAAACACATTACAAAAAAAAACACATTACAAAAAAAAAACACATATCTGAATTGATGTTCAAATTGTTGTCCAAGCCAACTAGGCATTCAGAATGGTCATTGTTTCGATATGGGAGCCCATCATTTTCTTAAAAGGTTTATCTTCTTCGATTTGTGTGTCTTTGTGGGTTTGATTTGATGGGTGACAGAATGGGTGATTAACAAATGCTTAATTCATACATATTTATCCTGGCTGGATTGGGGTATACCCATATTAATTGGGGTATTTGATAGACGCATTTATGTGTCTATTTTCATCTCTATTGTGTATATTGTTAGTACCCATTTTTGTACTTATTTTGGTATTTTATCTCTTTGTAGGTGTTTTTGGAGAAATAAACTTTTGCGGCGAAATTGGCTCGAAAAGTGGTTTTTGCGCTCATGGGGAAAAAAACACTAAGGGGCACCCAGATTACTAAGGGGTATCCACTTGCTATTCGCACCCCTGGTCCGGATAAGGGGAGGTCATCCCCTACCTTTTGAATTTTGGAAATTGGCGGGAAAAGAAACCAGCGCACAGGAAGATTTAGGGTTGGAGTTTTGATCGATTTTTATGGAGATTAAAGGGCTGAAATTGATTGGGTTTACTCCTTAGGCCTAAACAGGCCTGGTAAAGTCTTTGTATTGAACCCAAATTGGCTAGAGATCGAATTAGAGAAAAACAGAGGCGTTGGAAGTTTACCGGGTTCTGCTATCGGATTTGGGGCAGTTGTAGTCGGAGTTGGGCGTAGAATTTGTTTCGTGTTATCCTGTTAGTCCAAAACAGGATTGATATGCGTCATAGATTCGAAAAAATAGGCATCAATTCTCGGTTCTTGTAAAACAGGGAGAGATTTATTATCGGGATATTTTCTTGGTTTTATAGATTGGGATTATGTGCAGATAAGAGTATAAGATTCTCTGTTTATTCGATACCATCATTGGGAGATTCTGGGACGTCATATTTAACTCAGAAGACGCGTGCAGAGAAGGTTAGAAAGAAATAATCCCGTAACTTGCTGAAAAAGAGAAACGAGAATATTTGTGGATTAACTCGAGAGATTTTGGGTCTGGTGGCTATATATAGGTTGATTCGAGTCATAAAAAGGGGGATGAACACTTTGGAGAGGTTTAGAGCACTAGAGAAGCAAAGAAAATCAGAGACAAAAAATTCTGTTCTGCTGCGAAGAAGAAGAAGAAACGAAGAACATAAGACACTCAAGCCTGTCGCAGGGGAAGACTTATTTCAGTGACAATAAATTTCTATCGTTCCTGTCTGCAGTCACCGAAACCTTTCAGGAACGATTCAGTCTTCTGTTTTAGACTTTCAGCGACTACAGTATACTCTTTTCTCCCTTTTAATCAATTTTTGAACACCAAAGATGTATTTTGAGAACATGATTAATATGAGGAGCTAAACCCCTTAGCCGAGGCGACGGAGGAAGCCATTGTTCCATGAAAAGTGGTATAATTATATTTTAATTATTTTTGCAATATTTTTATATGATTATTTTCATAGAACTAATATAGGAAAATTGATTTTTATTGAGTAGTTGTGAGTTGTTTTGATGGAACATGCTAGGTTTTAAAACTTTTGATGTTTCATGCTTTGTGTTTACAATTATTACTTCAAAAATCTATTAGAGGCAAAATATTAGAATCACTTTAAAAGAAAAAATTGCATGAATATTGATTAGAGTTTATCACTTAATTGGTCAATGGTGGAATCCAGAATCTCGGTGTTTTCTTTATATTTTTTATATAACTTATTTGAATTGTTGAGTTTAATTTAAGTCTAAAAAAATCCTTCACAAGTTCGAACAACGAATCTTTTTACCACTACAACTACAAAACACATCAGTATTCCAATTTTAAGTGGACCTAAAAGCAATGTTAAGGGGTGACCAAAAGGGGTAAAGTTATAAAAATACCCTTTACAATTATAATTAAAACTTAGCCTATTCATCTTCTCATCTTCCTCTACTCAACCTAACGACCAATTGGTCCCCTCTTCATCCCTCTCCATCATTGAAATAAATAAAAAAATCGTCGGTTAAATGACAAGATTAAGAAAATAAGTGATCAAATAAACTCATTTCAGTACTTTAATCTGTTGTTTGCATGTCAAATTAGGTCAAAAAATCAGAAATTCTGAAGTTGCATTTATGTGGTCGTTAGGGTATCTGTTTGACGACCCTGATGACTTTTCATATTTTGCTTTAGTCATTATCTTGCTAGGTTGAATATCGTGACAACTTTTCATTTCTGGAAGTGACATTTTACAAGGTCGTCATGATATATAATACCTTGACGACTACTAATGTTGTATTATTAGTCGCCAGGGTTTGAAAATCCTAACCTGCCGACTAATCATTTTCAGAAGTAATTTTTCTTGTGTACTATTTGGTTATACGTCGTCACCTCCTTGACGACTAAGTGTCGGTCGTCAATTTGTAGATTATCGACCATGCCGACTAATAGCTCATTAAAACATGGTTTTCCTGTGTTTAGAATGCCTTTTTGGTCGGTATGATTTGTTTTCCTTAAGTTGACGAATAAAGTTTTGTAGTCCCCTTATACAATTTTCGACCCTGACGACTAAGCCCATAAGATATTAGTCGTTATTTTCCTGTTTTGTCGAGCATGCTGACTTTTCATACTTTCAGTTCTGAAAGCGTTGATTTCTTCTGTGATTTGGATAATGAAACCACTAAACAGCTTTGCAATTCCCTTTTTAAAAGTGTTTAGGTAGCGTGGTTACACTTCCGTTAAAAAAAAATATATCAAAACTATTTTTTTTCTAAAAAATCTTCCCACATAATCCATAAGTTCAATCTAACTAAAACATGATTTCATAACTTTTAATTCAACTAATTAATCCAACTAAATAAGCTAAACAGATTTATTAGTGTTAATTAAGCAAGGTCAAATTAGCCATTTTAGAAAATATGTGGCTAAGGGGTTTTGAGTTTCACTTCTGTTTTGACCAAGTTAAACTATGAAAAAGTTAAAGAGTATATAAGGTCAAATTAGCCATTTTAGAAAATATATGGCTAAGGGTTTTTGAGTTTTACTTCTGTTTTGACCAAGTTAAACTATGAAAAAGTTAAAGAGTATATAAGGATTTCAACCTGGGACATCAAACTTATGGGACTAAGCCTTCTACCACTGTGCCAACTCGGCTGTTGGTGATTATACCTAACGATATATACTACTTATAAAATCATAAGTTATGATTGTTGTCAAATGTTTTCCCTAAATCAATATTTTTTGTAACCAAAATACAATTCAAAAATAAACCATGAATCTTCGATTCACGATTCAACATACGATTCGATTCTCAAAAATAGAAAAACGATTCACGTTTCGATTTACGATTTAAAAACCTTGGTTTAGTGAGGAGGGATCCATTGACAACCTCCTATTTTACAAGATTTTACATTCTAATGTCACCCATTAGGTCACAAAATAATGTTGGTACAGAGACGGTCTAGATTAAAAAGGACAATCCGGGTTTATCTGTATCCAGATATCTTTTGAGTTATTTTATCTCTTCTTCCTACCACCTAATAATACTTCTTTAGAGCAAACTTATAAGTTTAGATTTAAGATCAGAAATATTGAAAGAGTGGGTTCTCATAAAAAATTTTGTCCAAGTCTAACAGATACTAAAAGACAAAATTGGAATTGGTCAAGGTACAGGTAGGGCTTAGTTTTTTTGGTTCAAGCCCTAAAAATTTAAGAAGAATCTCAATTGAATCTAAGTAATTAATGTTGTAGCTTAGAAATTTTTTTGCACATGTGGAGATTTTGATTATACCGAATATGGTGGTTTGAAAATGGTAAATTTTGGGTAAGAAATTTTAATCATTGAGAATTGAATTTGTGCAAGAGTGAAGCGAAGAATCGTTGATAGCATAAAGATAAGCTTGTTGATAAATCTCTTATTTCAGAGTAAAGAAAAAGGTTGATAAATCTCATAGGAAATATAAAGTTAAGCTTGTTGCTGAAGGATTTCATTACCAAGATGGTTTGGACTATTCTGAAATCTTTGGTCTTGCGGCCAAACCTATTACAATTAAATTGGTTTTATTATGAGTTAAGCATTTTGATTAGCCGATTAACCAACTTGATGTTAGTAATGCATTCCTCCATGGTCACTTGTGTGAAGAGGTTTACATGTACCAACCAATCAGTATTATTTATGCCACATCACAATATTTTTGTGTAAACTTCGTAAATATCTGTATAATTTGAAAGTTAAAACAGACTCCAAGAACCTGGTATGAAAACCTTCTTACTGAGCTAGTTTTTGTTTAGTTCAAGCCATCCAGTGCAGATTCCTCTCTCTTTGTGCAAAATATGGGCGCAAATATATTATTATAATTCTTATCAATAATGTGGACGATATTTTTAATTTATTTTTATTAGATAGGAAATTCATTAAGAGATGAAGAATTATCAGAAATCTACCAGACGATAGATTTCAATTCATGTTCTGTGCACATGTTTATGTGTGCCTTTGTAATCTTAGTCTACTACATTGAATTTCTCGTTCCGAAAAAAGATTTTATCTCGATATATATATATATATATATATATATATATATATTCAAGAAATTTATATCTTTATGAAAGTGAAAATGCGGGGGTACAACAAGCACACCCAATATTTCATTTGGCAATCTGAATAGAAAAACTCCAATATACTCTCAAGAGAATCAACTAGACAGTTAGACTCAATCTAGAGAAAAGTATATCAAAGAGTTTTATATCTCTATCCTCAATTCAATATGCAATCAGCAAATAAGAATATGCGATCCCGATTGAATATAATATAAATAACTTGAACGATACCAAAGACCAATGTTCAAGGATCAATCAATTTCAATCAACAACCAAAGGTTGGATTTCCCAATTGATCGATTGAACGCACAACCTGTGATATTTCAATTATATAACAAAATATAATGTGGAAAAGAAATAACACAGATACCAGAAGTTTTGTTAACGAGGAAACCGCAAATGAAGAAAAACCACAGGACCTAGTTCAGATTTGAACACCACACTGTATTAAGCCACTACAGACACTAGCCTACTACCAATGAACTTCGGACTGGACTGTAGTGGAACCCTAATCAATCTCACACTGATTCAAGGTACAGTTACGTTCCTTACGTCTCTGATCCCAGCAGGATAATACGCACTTGATTCCCTTAGCTTATCTCACCCACAACCAAGAGTTGCTACGACCCACAGTCGAAGACTTGATAAACAAATCTGTCTCACACAAAAAAGTCTATTCGAATAGATAAATCTGTCTCCCACAGAAATACCTACGAGTTTTGTTCCGTCTTTTGATAAATCAAGGTGCACAGGAACCAATTGATAAACCGGACTTATATTCCCGAAGAACAGCCTAGTATTATCAATCACTTCACAATAATCTTAATCGTATGGTAGCGAAACAAGATATTGTGGAATCACAAATGATGAGACGAAGATGTTTGTGACTACTTTTTATCTTGCCTATCGGAGAATAAATATCGAGCCAATCTTAAAGAAGATAGTACTCAAATACGATGGAAACAGCAAGATCAGATCACACAACTACAGAGAAAATAGTTGGGCCTGGCTTCACAATCCCAATGAAGTCTTTAAGTCGTTAATAACCTACAGGTTTCGTGAAAAACCTAAGGTTAAAGGAGAATCGACTTTAGCTTATACAACTAGTATCACACATGAGGTGTGGGGATTAGGCTTCCCAGTTGCTAGAGTTCTCCTTTATATAGTTTTCAAATAAGGGTTTGCAATCTAAGTTACCTTGGTAACAAAGCATTCAATATTCACCGTTAGATGAAAACCTAATTAGATACAAGCTAATATCTTTCAACCGTTAGATCAAACTTAGCTTGTTATACACAAATGAAATGTACCCTCATTTAGGTTTATGTAACCGTACCTAAACGTGTACACCATGTTGGCTCAACCGTAGTTAACCGAGGTTAGCTATATGAACACTCTCATATCAACCATATTCATCTTAACCATAACTAGTTCAAATGACTCAAATGAAACTAGTTAAAGAGTCGTTCAATTGCTATATTCCCATAGAAGTATACAAGAACACAATCGAAGCAAAATTGGTTTGATTCACTCGAATCAATTCATGAACATTATAGCCACGGTTTTCAAAGAATGCATTCCTTAATATATAAATGTATTAGTTCATGAACAAACCAATTCTAGAACTTAACCACTCAAGTATGCAAACGGGTACGCATACTTAAGTAGCCAGTCTGAGTTTGGGTTTGCCAGTATGCGAACGGGTACACATACCTAAGTACACTTCCAAAACCCAACAGAAATTCCCGGACCTATACCTTATGCAAGTATGCGTACCGGTATGTGTACTTGGTACACGGAATTTCACAACTACAAGTATGCATACATGTATTCGTACTTTAGTTCCGGTCATGGATCACATACATGCAAGAATGCACACTATGTTTATAATCCAATGATGGTTAAGTATTCCAAACTCTATTTAAATCATTGAAACTTTCTTAGAGGATGACAATAGCCGTTTTCACACACTATTAGCATCAAAGCAATTTTCAAGATATTGAAATAATCATAACGAAACATTCCAAGTCTACACCAAATGATTGTATCACACAAACCACATAAGATGTTACTCGGAGATTTTCACATGATCATATTTTGACTTTCGTCAAGAATATAAGATGAACTTGGTTGAAGCGAAAGCTTACCAACACATATTTCGAGAAATATGTAAGCGAGTTAATCTCAGCTCGAAATCTCAAATGTGTATAATCGAAAAATATCGTAATACGACTTTTGTCTCAATATAGGAGATAGAGTAAAAATAGACTTTCCAAGTGATAGATGAGTTTTAGCCTCCACATACCTTTTGTTGATGAAGTTCCACAAGCTCGCCTTAGAATTTCTTCGTCTTCAATTGATGAACGCCGTGAAGTCTAATGCTCAACTACACAATCTATCCTAGTCCGAGACATCACTATAAGTAGACTAGAAATTGAGACTTATAGTTTTGATCACTAACATTGACAAATAAGCTTGAGATAGCAACGCTTGCGAGTTCGACCGAGCAGTGCTCTAACAATCTCCCCCTTTGTCAATTTCAGTGACAAAACTATCAATACATATGGATTACAAAATAAATAAACTTTGCATCTTCTCATTCAAATGCTTGATCTCCTTGGTTCTTCAACGTTACTCGAAATCTTCGTCACTTCCAAGTATTCCAATGATTCCAAATGTGTTCAATTCCGCATCATTGTTGTTGAAGATCCGTAGTAATAACAATGAGAAAATAGTTGCTCTCAATCATTGTTATACAATATCATAGTATCATTATACATCATCAAAGTTCAATTGTATCACAACTTTGACAACAATACTATGGTGATATGTATCACTCCCCCTTATTCAATACTTCATCTCACATGAAAACCACTCCCTCTTACATAATGATCTGTAAACCATATGTATTTGTAGTGTGAACTACACATTAATTCTCCCCCTTTTTGTCAATAAAAATTGGCAAAGGTACAAAAACTAGTGGGATCCTCATGAAATTTCCATAGAGATACTTCAAGACCAAAAGAGAACAACATATCAACTTGTTTAGATGCCATCAAATAACCGAAACTATATGCATTCATCAAGGAGTTTATAAAGATACAAGATAACCCCTACAATATTCCACAGCCTCACTCCCCACAAAGATTTGGCAATTAAGCACAAGTTCAATTAAGAACTCTCCCCCATAAAATGTCATTCCCGAAGGAACAACAAGAGCGACCTTACTTTTACAAGAAAAGAAGGATTTCTTTAGACATTAACAAATTACATGAAACATGAATTTGTATCCAAAAATCTCAATTGAAATAACCACAAGGAAAATGATCAATTCAATTGGTCATGCTCAACATAAGAGAACTTACGGAGCAACACAGTACATACACAAAGATGTGGATCAGGGAAATACCAATACTGCAGAATAATCAAAGATTCATTCTATTTTTCATCACTATTTGCACAATGACATATAATAGACTTAATCTTTGTAAACAAAAGTTCATCCTTTCTTCCATCAATATTTGCATAATGACATAAAAGGCTTAACTTTTGTAGTCAAAAGTTCATTCTATCTTTTATCAATACTTTCATACCGACATATAATAGAGTTAACTTTTGAACAAATATAGGACAGTTAAGGTTCACGAACGTAAACAACATATCCCATAACAATTTGCAATATATAAAACCATAAAGATTAATACTGCAAAAATCATCTTCCAAATAAACTTTAGAATTTAAACAAATAAATCTAAAAACATTGCAAGATGAAAAACGTTGGCAATAGCTATGTGTACTCACAATAATGGCTATTCCAAACCCTAGTTATCCTTCTTAAAATACAAGAATAAATTCTCATAAGAAGTTTTCCTAGACAATAATCAACAAGAACAAAAACCACTCTAAAACAAAAAGGATCACAAGCAAAAATCAGCATTTACGAACGGAAGCTTCATGGGTTTCAAGACCTTCAAGCTTGTGACAGATGGTATCGACTGCATCTTTGGACAAGATATTATTCTTGAGACGATTCTTAACATGTGTTTTCATGAGAGCAAGGTCAGAGTTAACCTTTTTCAACTCAATTCTTAACATATCAAGGTTTTTTAAGGTATCTACAAGAAGCAGTTTTGCATCGTTAAATTGACTGATAAAATCTTGAACAGCTTCTGCAGAAATCTCTTCATCATCCTCACTGTTTGAATAATTATCAGGAGATTGAGGAGAGGTGTCATTAACTTCCACAAGAGTTCTTTTCTCCCCTTTTTCGAAACCACAACCCTTATCAAGAAAACCTTTTGCAAAGTTACAAGTTCCCGAAGGAGATGCCATTCTGGATAAGAAAAATAACCTGGAGTATACGTACTCAAGCAAAAGGTTTTGGTATTTAAATGGTTTCTCAAGGAAAACAGATTTTAGGGTTTCCAAAGTCGGTCCGTGACATGTAACTTGGGTACCTGTACGAACACATCTTGACCCATAGCCGGAAAATACCCAAACAGCGAAAACAAGTCGCTAGAAAAACTGTTTATACAACAGTGTTTTGCTACGTGAATATTTCACAAAATTAGCTCAATGAATTTTACATTTTCATCAGAGAAAAAAATTTAGAGCATAAGAGTAGCATTTTGACATAAAATTCAAAATTTCAAGAAGAAATTAAAATATCAAAAGCTTTGACAAAACATAATACAAAAAGAACGGAGAATCGACTCTAGTCGTAACTAGGACACATGAAAGTGTCGGGATTGGGTTTTCCAGTTGCTAGAGTTCTCTCTTATATAGTCATTCAAATCAGGGTTTGCTTGCAATCAAAGCTAGGTTATCTTAGAAACAAAGCATTGAATATTCACCGTCAGATGAAAACCTGACTTCAGATTCAAGCTAAGTTTGCTTAAAACCAAAGCAATATCTCTCCACCGTTAGATGGTCTTATCTTATTACATGATAATGAAATATACCTTCATTTAGATATGGGTAACCATACCTAAACGTGTATATTGAGTTGGCTCAACCATAGTTAACCGAAGTTAGCCATATGAACACTTTTGTCTTAACCACATTCATCAAACACTTCTAGATCAAACATGATGATCAATCAATCATGAAAGATAATCAAATGAATCTAATTGTGTTACTCATAGAGTTGTTCAATTGTATATGTCTCATAGAAGTATATAAGAAACAATTGAAACACAATCAGATTGATTCATGATTGTACAAAGTACTTATACAAGAATCAATTCATGAACATTAAGCCACGGTTTGCAAAGATTGCATTCCTTAATTTATTAATGTATTTGTTCATGAGTATGAAAACATACTTAACCGATTTTAGAACTTTAACCACTAAGTTTGCAAACTGGTACACAAACTTTAGTTCCAGACTTTGGTATTGTTCAGCCGTTTGCAAACGGGTACACAAACTACCGTCCCGGACCTAACTCAGGTAGAATCGTTCGCAAACTGGTATGCAAACTTGGTTCCCGAACTTTAACAGTTAAAACCGTTCGCATACTGGTATGCAAACTAGGTTTCCGGACCTGAATCATACCAAAACAGTTTGCATACTGGTATGCATACTGTGTTGTATCCAGACATTGGTTTAATATTCTAAACTCCCATTTCAATCATTGAAACATCCTTAGAAGATGACAATAGCTGTCTCACACAAACTATTAGCTTATAAGTAATTTTCAAGTGATTGAATGATCAATATGAAACATTCCGAGTCGACATCAAATGACTGTCCCACACAAATCATGTAAGATGTTTCAAGGCAATTTTCACATGATCATCTTTTGACTTATTATTTAGTTTCCAACTAAACTCGTCAAAAATAATGATGAACGTAGCTAAAGCAAAAAGCTTCCAACACATATTTCGAGAAATATATAAGCGAGTTAAACTCGGCTCGAAATATATCAAATGTGTATAATATAAAAGTTTATATAGCTATACGACTTAGTCTCATTAGGAGATAGAATAGAATAGACTTCTGAGTGATAGATAAGTTTTAGTCTCCACATACCTTTTGTTGATGAAGTTCCTCCAAGCTCTCCTCAATAGATCTTCGTCTTCAATCGATGAACACCATGAAGTCTAAAGCTCAACTACACATTCTATCCTAATCCGAGACATAGCTATAAGTAGACTAGAAATCAAGACTTATAGTTTTGATCACCTAAACTTGACAAACAAGCTTGAGATAGCAACGCTTGTGAGTTTGACCGAGCATTGCTCTAACAGCCCACATCGCTAGTGTTCTTGGTTCCACTTCATCTACAACTTCACCGTTCAGTTTATTTTGGTGATTGTGCACTAGTAGAGCTAGGAATTCCGATATTTTCCGACTAATTACACTAAAATGTTGCGACAATCCTTCAGCCTCACGATTTCTGCGACAAACTTCGTAAAAAAATATAATCCCAAAACGTTCTCCTCAGCACAACTTCATCCCCATATATATTATCATTTGTTTGAAAAACAAAGGCTTTACAAATGGCTAAATCCTCCTCTTCTAAAGTGTATTTACGACCACGAGATCTGAAAGACATTATTTGAGGCATTTTTTGGTGATTTTTAAGAGAGATTTAGAGGTGAAGGGGTGAATTTTAGATTGAAATGAGTAGTATTTATATGAAATTCTAAGAGAGCTGTTAAATGAATAATTTGGAGCCGTTCAGAAGTAGCCGTTGGCGGGTAGAAAAGAGCGCGCGGATTTTAAAGAGCCACTCCAGCGGAGAAAATCCCACCGCATGGATTTGATCCGCGCGGTCTGGTGGGAGATGCACGGTTATTCAAGAACTGTGATGGGCAAACCAATAAATTTGCCCGTTTGCCCAGCCGTTTCTCTCTTTTATTGAGTCCGGGACCAAAATGAACAAATCTCCTTCCGTCGGAACTGCTCAGAGGGGCTAGTCCTTTGCTGATTATATTGCTCCACGTACCCCTTATTCATTCGTCTTGTCTGTTTCTGTCAGATTTTTTCAGTTTCTTGTTTCTGGTATAAGTATCTGTCCTTGACTCATTTTGCATGCAGCAAAGGCTAACCATATCTTACCTGAATACCTAGTATAAATTAAAGACAAGACAAAAAGCTGTCAAATTTATTAAACTTGGTTTTTAGTTGATCAACTTGGTCCTTAACTACACATATTCAGTGGTGAATAACAAGCTATATGTCATCTCCATTACCTATATGCATGGTTATGACATATTTATTAAGCAGCTGAAATTCGAATCACTGATCTAAGTATATATATAATCCGGAGATACAAGCACGTAGAAGTATTTTGAAGTGATTATGTGGAAGTGAAAAAAATTGAATGTAGGGAGGAGGAAATAAGAAAAGTAGGTTTGTGCCATTAATAGACCAAAACCGCTAGATAGACGTAAATACACCGACAAGTATGACTTTTTCAGATCAGTGTCATTATAAGAAGCCTCATCTAAGCAAGCATGAATATGATTCCACTTTACTAAACTCTCTATAATTTTCTGCATTTCATTTTCCTTCATCTGTTTTTAGAAATGTATGATTATCATTGTTGACAGTTCTGGATCCAGCTTAACACATTTTGCTGGATATTGATCATCCTTGCGAGTAGATGTGCATTTTCATGTGACTGGGACTACCGTACGTGCAGTTGGTAAGCTCTTTTTGTAAATCATGGTTGCCGCTAGTACCATTGCGGCCTCATCAGCATCCTCTCTTGCGAGTTATCTATTATCGACAACAACATTCTTGACAAAGATTAGTGGAGGATCAAACAATGTGACTTTTCTTGGCATGAAACCGAATACAAAACCGTGTTCTAGAGGGTTGAGGGTTAAAGTGAAGGTTCAAGCACCTGAAAAGAATATGAATGGCTACGTTTATCGGCAAAACTTCACGGTTAAATCGTATGAGATTGGTCGTAATGGGATGGCAACTATGGGAGCATTGTTAAATCATTTACAGGCAAGAATAGATATTGCACGCTTAAATGCATAAATATATCTCTTGTCTTGATGTTTTCTTAATATGGATATATTACTAGTTATGCAAGTTAAGATGTTAAATGTATGAGGCTCGATTATTCATTTGGATGCAGGATACAACTGTTGACCATATTAAGGATGCTGGGCTGCTGGACGATGGATTTGGTTCGACTCCAGAGATGACCAGAAGAAATCTAATATGGGTTGTTGCTAAAATGCATGTTCTCGTGGACCGATATCCTTCTTGGTAAGCCAGTTCGTGCCATTCTTCTCCGCATTATCAGTTTCATTAAGATGCATTTTCGGATATATATATAGTTTAGTACAATGTTATTCATAGCCTTTTAAGTTAATTGTATTTGATTGCAGGGGTGATGTAGTACAAATAGAAAGTTGGTTTGGTGGTGCATCTGTAAAGAATGGTATCTCAAACCACTGGCTTCTTCGTGATGCCAATACTGGTGAAACTCTTGCTCAAGCTAATAGGTAATTAAGCAAAACATAATTTTGCTCTTAGAACTGTTTACCCCATTGTTCTTGGCCTGCTTTAAAATTAATCTTAATGCAGTGTGTGGATTATGATGAATAAAAAAACAAGAAAAGTGTCTAAATTTCCAGAGGAAGTTAGAGGTGAAATGGCACCAATTACTATGGATTATTGCATCTCCGAGGACATTAAACTCACAAAGCTTCACGACAACACAGCTGATTTTGTTCAAACTGGTTTAACTGTAAGTTAGCTCAATTTTGTTGATTGGTTAAGACTTCTCTTGCTCATTTCTCTCTTCTATCACATTTCCTGACTTCATATTAATAGCAGTTAAAAAACGCAGGCACGATGGAGTGACTTAGATTTAAACAACCATGTGAATTTTGCCAAATACATTGGATGGATTCTCGAGGTAGCAAGACAATTATACACAACTATAAATCTTGTTCTTTTTTTATTGGTATCTTAGATACTTTTTTTTTTTTTGATAGTCTGTTGTACTACCTTACTTATATAAACATTGCATATGCTTTTTGCAGAATGCTCCTATGTTAATCTTGAAAAATCACGAGCTTTTCGATTTGGCTATGGAGTTTAGGAGGGAATGTGGAGAAGGCGATGAGCTGAAGTCTTTGACAACAGTTATTGTTGAAACTGATGGTAATGCTGAATGTCAACACATGCTTCAACTTGAGAATGGAATTGAGGTTATGAGGGGAAGAACCAAATGGAGGCTGAAGTGAACAATGTCAAGATAGGATGTCTTTCAATTTAATAAAATTAAAATACGAATCTTTGTCGATGTTCTGTATACGTACTATGGTATCAAATACATAAATATCAGTGACTTCTGGTGGTTCGGTTTATCATAGTTCCTAGCTAACAACTTCTGGTGGATCACTACCTCATTTTCACATTGGTGAATGAAATCCAAGGTTGAACCCCTGGGTCTTAACACTTTCACATAAACTTTATCATCCAACACATTTGAGCTGCATTACATACACTGAATCTGCAACTGCTTCCTAGTACAGTTATCAATTTATTTGTGTACATAAATTTTTATTTCATAAATTAGGTGAAACTCGATTAACTATACATGCCTCTTTAACTTGGTCAAAATATAGAAAAACAGAACAAATAAAGGGACAAGTGGTATCTGATCAAATCCAAGAATTTGACTCCATGAGACACAATTGTAATCAGTCCTGACAAAGCCCGAATCAAATCATTCATTATTATGTGGATGCCAATTGGAGACTTGTCAAGAAAATGTTTGATTCCTTCCTTTGCAGTTGGACTGCTGGTTGGCCTGAAATGATTGATTCTAGGAGAACTTTGATTGCAGTTTAGGATTGGAGGAGATCTGGTCTTTCACCAGTTTTAGTTCCAAGTGAAGAGTAAGGTAGTGAACTTTTATGGGAAGTGTGATTTTGGGTAGCATTTTGAGGGAAGCACTCCGCCCGGCCGGTGATTTGAATTATGAATTAACTTCCATCCATCCTACTTTAAATATCATCGTCCAATGAATTTAGAGTCTTTAATGCTCAAAGCCTCTCTTTATGGGTAGGCAAGGATTCCAAGATTTCGGACACAACTCATTAGTGTGACTCATGTCACCATGATCCCACCCAAAAATGCTTAGTTAGAGCATTTAGTGTTTCTTTTATTTTCTTGGGAACCACAAAACAAGCCATTCCGTAAGCTGAGAACTCCGGCTTGGGATTGGGAGAGCAGTTTGCTGCTCTAGACCCTGAGCCTACACCGATAAAAAAAAAAAAAAAAGGTACATCTAGACACTAAAAGCAAAAGTCAATTTTACAAAAAAAATAAAATAAAATAAAATAAAAGAATTCACTTTTAAAAATCATTTTGAAGTTATATTGCTAAGTTACAACAATAAAGGCAATGGTCAAAAGTTCTCTTCGAGACGGATTCAGAGAATCTTCTGAGCTTCATCATATCCCCTTCTTCCCCCTTGGCACGTCTCAGGGATGATTGAGGAAATAAAGAACAAAATACGACAGATTCCACAGGCTGCTATCCGACACAACTACAAAGAAGAAAATCAAGCAGCAGATGGCTTGGCCAACCATGCGGCAGATGGAAGTCAAATGGGGAATTTTTCAACTAAAATTTGGGACCAGGCAATCCCTATTTTTATTAGTCAAATTGTTTTCCATGACTCAGTGGGTACCATATACCCACGTCAAATTGTAAAACAAAAACAAAAAAAAACTTGAAATTCCCCATAGTATATCCAAACACCCTGCATGTAGGGCTGTCAATGGGTACTCATTACCCGAAACCGGACCCGGTAGATTCGGGTCCGGTTCTGGGTCCTAAAGTTGGACCCATTGGCAACTTAGGACCCGACGGGTAATTATCCGATTGGACCCGAATATTAACGGGTCCAAACGGGTAATACCCGTCGGGTACCTGCAGATATCGGGTACCCGGTTATTCATCATTTTATTCATTTTTTTAGCAAAATTGTAAGTAATTTGCTAGTTTTGGCTTTGATTTTTTTTTCATTTGTCATTTTTTCTTACATTTATCTTTATTTAGTACATTAATAAAGAAATAATAATAAAATTTTATACAAATAATTTAGATTCAAATTAAAATGAGAAAGAAATTAAGTTTTAAAGATATTTTATAGTTTTTTTAATACCCAACGGGTACCCGGGACTTTAAACGGGTCCGATTTTGGGTCCACAAATTTAAGAACGACCCGACTTTTATAAGTAGTGTCCGGGTCCGGGTCTAGTGATACCCGGGAAGACCCGGACCCATTGACAGCCCTACCTGCATGGAACAAAACATGCCACTTCACTTTGGACCTATGGGTGATCAAGGGCATACCCAAAATATTGTCTTCTAGTTTTATGCAACCTACTCCTAGTAAAGTGTTTATGAGATCCCTAGCTCTCCTGCTCACTGCTCCCTATGCTTTAATTTAAATAATAACAGTTTCGTGTAGCCGGCCAAAATGAGTCGAATTAGTTAACTACTCAATCACTGCTTTCAATTATCTCAACTAACTGATTCAATCTCGACGTGGTTAATATCTCACAACCACTTCTTGGTTAACAAACCCTACGGGTTCGACTGATCAAAGATTTGCATATTCATATTTTATCGAGGGGGGTAAGGTGTTCTTCATAAAGTTGGTGGATCCTTCAATTCAACCACCAAATAATGCTAACCATATCTTACCCGTACCTAGCATAAATTAAAGATAAAGACAAAAACCTGTCAAAATTTATAGGTAACTAAATTTAATTTAACTGTTATTTTGCTGTTAATTGATCAAGTACACGGTGAATTTCTATCTGTGCAAATGTTTTTGAAAAATTACAAGCCACCGTCTGCATCACTTGTGTAGTTGTATGCATGCTGATAATGCTCATACACTCAGGAGATAACGATTTATTAAGCAGCGGGAATTCGAATTTCCGATCTCAGTATAATCGGAATAGATACATGCTAAACGGAATGAGAAGTACATCTAAGTAACTATATATGATGGGTGAAACTCCGAATACAGGGAAACAAAAAAAAAGGTCAAAATACGCGGTAATGAAAGTAGGTTTGTGCCATCAATAATCCAAAACCGCTAGATAGACCTAAATGCACTGACAAATGACCTTTTCAGTGCCCAAATGACTTTTTCAGTGCCATTATAAGGAACATTGTTTAAGCAAGTATGTACATATCAATAGAATTCAACTTATACGAGCTGTTTGATCTTTTTAAGTAACTAAAGTTTCATTTTCCTTAAGTTTGTTCTATGTTATTTTCATTCATCTGTCCTTAGAAATGTATGATTCTCATTGTTGACAGTTGTGGTTCCAGCTTTCCCGATCATCCATACGTGTGTATATGTGCATTTTTATGTAACTGGGATTGAGTGTGTTGCTTAACTATTTTTGTGAATCATGGTTGCCACCAGCACCATTGCGGCTCCTGCTGCAAATTGTTCTCTAACAACAGCAACATTGGTGACAAAGATCAGCGGAGGATCAGACAGTGTGACTTCTCTTGGCATGAAATCGAATACGAAACCATGTTGCAGAGGGTTGAGGGTTAAAGTGAAGGCCCAAGCACCTGAAAAGAATATCAATGGAAGCATACTCAACAATTACAGTACTACAACAACTGAAACTACCAAGGAGGAAGAGAAGGAGGAGACATACATTAATAGTGAGTTGCCCGAATGGAACATGCTTCTGAAAGCCATTATGGGTCTTTTCTTAGCAACAGATATACAATGGCCACTTTCAAAGCTAAGAAGAAGTCAGCATGATAAGCTTGTTGATTCATTTAGCCAAGGGAGACTAGTTCAGGGTGGTTATGTTTTTCGACAAAACTTCTCAATTAGATCGTATGAGATAGGCCCTCATCGGACGGCAACTATAGGAACATTGATAAATCACTTGCAGGTGTATATATGTCTCGTGCCTGATTTTCCAAGTAGGAATACTAGTTATAATATATTGGTTTTAATGTCGTTGGTTTGATCATTTGCAGGAAACAGTTGCTAACCATGTTAGGGGTGCTGGTCTGCTGGGTGATGGATTTGCTTCAACTCCAGAAATGACTAGAAGAAATCTAATATGGGTTGTTGCAAAGATGCAAGTTATTGTGGATCAATATCCTTCTTGGTAAGCGAGTTCTTGCATATTTGTTATTCACCATATCAAGTCTGTTGACAAATACCGTTCGAGGATGATCATTTTTGGTATCTGGCTGTAGGGGAGATGTAGTTCAAATAGATACTTGGTTTACCAGTGCATCTGAAAAGAATGGTCTTGCAAATCATTGGCTTCTTCGTGATGCCAATACGGGCCAAATTCTTGCGAAAGCTACCAGGTTACAATACTAAGCATTTCCTGACATATTTTTGTTGTTCTTAATTTTCATGCCTCAAAATCAATATTCAGTAATTTTCTGAGTTACCATGGTTATGCAGCGTGTGGATTTTGATGAATAAAATAACAAGGAAATTGTCTAAAATCCCAGAGGAAGTCAGAGGTGAACTGGAACCGTTTCAAGTTATAGGTGAATTGGGATCTTACTTTGCAAATCACCGTTTCCCGGAGGGCAGGAAGCTGTCAAAGCTTCATGACAATACAGCTGATTTTGTCCAAGCTGGTTTAACTGTAAGTTAATTAGCTCTTACTTTGATTACGAATATCCGAATGGTTTGATAAGATCGACTAATATCAAACAAAATTTGCAGACACGTTTGAGTGACTTAGACGTGCACCAACATGTCAACTTTTCCAGATACATTGGATGGATTCTTGAGGTACACAATTAAGCAACTATCCTCTTATATCTTCTTAATTACTATCCTCTTAGTAATTAAGCTAATTTTGCTTGTATGAACGAATGCTTTGCTGCAGAATGCACCTCCGTCGATCTTAGAGAGCCACGAGCTGTACGACATGGATCTGGCGTTTAGGAGGGAATGTGGGGTAGGAAATGTGCTCAAGTCCTTGACTGCAGTTGTTGGGGGTAGCTCCTCCATTGAAGCAGGTAGTATTATTGAATGCGACCACATGCTTCAACTTGAAAATAATGGACATGAGGTTATGAGGGGCAGAACCAAGTGGAGGCCCAAGGGTTTCAACAACATTGCAAATATTGGTCAGATATCAGCCGAGTAGTTAATATGATATGCATCTGCATCTTCTCATATAGTTTTTTCTATCTTGCTGGTTTATCTTTGAGTGATTGTATGCTCAACTGCATTTGTAAAAAATATACTACTATATATCTTATCACTAAGAAAACTACTGCTGCTTGTGTGCTCAACTGCTTTTTACACTCTTGTCTTTACCATTGTTGATGGGCAGGTCTATATTTCTACTGCTGTGTAATAATCCTTGTATTCGTCATTAATGACATATTTTCTTTAAAATTGGAATGGATAAACATTTATAATATGAACCCTTTTAACCAGACCATGAATGTCATGGATCAGGGGGGTGAAATCTAAGAAACTGAGAATCCCGTAGAGGAGACCCAGTTTTTGCAACGTTATGATCAGTTGAGAAGTTTTATCATGCACTACTCAAACTCTTGTAGAAGCTTGAGAATTACTGAATCTTATTCCAGTGCTGTAATTTTGTTTCATTTTTTTGCCTTTTTCTGAAGCTGACTTTTGTTTACTTTTTTTTATGTAGCATGGCATCTTTTTGTTGGGATTCTTTGATTATGTTCATGGCATCCCTCAAACTTGTTTCTTTATTCGGATGGTAGGTGACCGAATCCGATCCATCAGAACCAGCAGTGGTTCCAGAGGATTTAGACTGTAGGTGAGTTTGACATCCACAAAGTTTTTTTTTTTTTTCTAGAAAAAAGAACGGCCATAATCTTTGATATCTTTTCAGTTAATTAGGCAAGGAATGGTCAAGGGAGGACTTGATTTAGAAAAGTAGTACAACGGTCTAATTACTTGACCATACATAATATAGTTGGAGTAATATTTATCTTGTCCTTGCATAGTTGTAGACAAACACTTGCAGTCCCTTTTGTTCACCAAACAGCTTCCAAAATAGACTTCCTGGCCTGAGCCTGTCAAAGATGACAAATTAGCACTGACATTTCATCAAAAACTGCATTCATATACATAAGTTTTTACTTTTCTTTTGGAAGCATGATATACATGAGTTATATGAGACTCGTTCTCATGTCTCGCCTCCTATGTTTTACTTGTCAAATTTTACTCCTTATGTCCCTAAATAGATGACCTAGTTCAACCTTGCACAATTTTTAAGTCAATGAGAAGATAAGAGTATTTTGAAGTATTTTGTACAATTATACCTTTATTATAGATCCCGGCTAGTTTGGGGCCTAGTGTGATTATTTGGGGCCTACGACTACAAGACAAAAAAGAATATTTTGAAGTAAAATGGATAACCCCTTATCCAACTATTTTACTAAATGGCAAAACTACCCCTAATTAATTAGTGCTAATTTGGGTGATTAAATGATGTTAATCAGGTTAATTCTGAAATCAACTACCATTAATTCATCATCAAAACTTTGAGAAAAAAAAAGAAGAAAATTTAAAAACTCGAACCATAATCGGTTGATGTGAGTGAAGTTGTAGATCGATTCTGGGTTGAGCTTTTTCAAATGACGAAGTAAACCCAGAATCGGGTTTTTTTTTTTCAATACCCACATAATTCGATTGTTGAAATTGGTGTTTATATATGTCCACATAATCCGATTATACCTTACTTTCAGAAACAAAATATTCATTACACAGTTTAGGAAATTAGCGCATTACATTATATAGGATTCAGTATGGGAATTGTAGAATTTGACACATCCAATGTTCGTCAATGAACCTCCGAATACGTCGGTACAACGTCATATATTCTTTGTGGTGAATGAACTTAGTTTCCCCATTACGAATTCTCCATAGCCCATTGAAACGTTCCAGCTGAAATTCAAGGAATTCTTAAATGTTAGTATGCGAACTTTTAACGGTGACATAAGTATAAATATTATCGGATAACTCACTTTTCCCCTAAGAGGATCTTGTGGATGATGTAGGTACACCATATTTCTAACTTTAACATACTCTCGCATTGCACTTTTTATGTAGTTGAATCGAAATGCCAAGTCTCTCCATTTGAGGTTATTGGGATTCGCGGTACCCCCCGTAAAAGAACTCTTTAACTCTCTTCCAAAACATTGAATAGATTTCATTTGGATGTTCACGGAACGTTTTAGCAATCGATTTAACGAGAAACAAATCTTCATACGGTTCCCATTTCACGAGATGCGTATCTTCTTCCGGATCCCATTCCATTGTCTAGGCTAAGTGTATGATGTGGGAGTGGCTCAAAGAGGTTGTTCTTATATAGATAAACACTCAACGGCTATTTTTTTCGAATTCAATTCACACAATTGGATTTTAGTGATGTCCACATAGACCGATTCTGGCCTAGCAAAATCATATGAAATCATCCTAACTACAATCGGTTTTTAAAAATGCATATGTAATCCGATTCTTGGAAGAAGAAAAAAGTTACAGAAAAACTACCAATTTTCTTTACTAGAATCGGATTACATCGAATGTCCACATAGACCGATTCTTAAGGTAGTCAAAATTCTGCCTCTAACTAATCGGATTTTAATATTTCACTTGTAATCTGATTCCTAAAAAAAAAAAGGATACAGAAAAATTGCCTCTTTTCCTCACAGGAATCGGACTTTAAAAGTATCTGTATAAAACGATTCTGAACACTTTTAAACTAGGTGAATGAAATTTTCAGAATCGGTTTATGTGGTGCACCAGAAAAACCCGATTCTGAAATTTGAACCCTGGAGAACTGCCGGAATCTGATTTTATATAGGTACATGTAAACCGATTGTGACAGAAAAAACTGCCAGAATCCCATATTTTGGCACACAAATTGTAGTTGGTTCTTTTGTCGCGTCCTAGGAAAACACAAGCAATTTTCAAAACAAACCAGATTCAGTCATTCATAAACTAGTGAACATAACAAAAATAATTCGACAATAAGTTTAAGACATAAGTTTTGACTCCATAATTATCCATAGTTAAAGAAATAAGTTTGGAAAACAAAGACACCATTCATTCATCAACATCCCCACCACGTCAATGACCACCTCGTCCTCGTTTAGCAGGTTGGGCGCTGCTCGATTCACCTTGAGTCTTCCTTTTTGCATGACTTTCTTCCTCTTTTTCTTTGGATCTTCCACCACCGCTTCCCCAAACTTTGCACCCGCTTCTACATCTTCGAGATTGTTCAATTCATCAATCATATTTTCATTGGCCTTAACATTTTCCCCTTCCATGATATCTAGCATTGCCTTGGTTATCAAGTTCCCGACTCGTCTTTTCTGTTTCCATTTCAAACAATAAACATTCAAAAAATCATGTTAAAACCATTAACAAAACCGTAATTGATTAACAATATGCATCAGGTATTCAAGAGTTTTATCTTTTTCTTGTATCTGGGGCCTCTCATCTACTCGTATCACTCGAGTATGCGAAATGTTGAGGTACCATGGCATGTAACCCGCAATTCCCCCATCATCTGTTTTTGAATGACCATTCATATCATGTTTGTTGTACCTTCTCTCATCCCAGTATTCACATGATGGTAAAGGGTGGTGAACAACCTCAATATCATTATCCAATGACTCGCTTTTTTTCTCATCGATTTTAAACTTCTTGTGCTCCTTTGGGATTTTTCGTACACATCCGCATTGTCATGCGAATCTCGTCGGATTGTACATTACATATCCACTTGGGTGAAACAAAGGCCCAAAATAACGTTCTTGCTCGGCGCACCCAACTATCATTCCCTTTCCTTTAGCCAAATCCTTCTTGTAAGGGTAAAAGACAACATCTTTCGTCGTCAAGTTGTCCAACTGGCGTCTCAACTTCAAATAATCCTCTTTTTGGGACTTCGACTTACTATTGTAGGTGTACATGTCTCCATAACACCTACCGTACCATTGCTTGTTCACAAAATCCCTTTCAGCAAATATTGGGAAGTGCAAATATATCCACGCCTGCAGAAAAGCCATGTTACATCCGATTTGTTTCCTTTGAGCCATAAAA
This sequence comes from Papaver atlanticum, assembly GCA_023531105.1. Lineage (NCBI taxonomy): Eukaryota > Viridiplantae > Streptophyta > Magnoliopsida > Ranunculales > Papaveraceae > Papaver > Papaver atlanticum. The sequence continues at coordinate 4,713,187 of JAJJMB010010315.1, read as the reverse complement.
CCTTTCTCAACTCGTTCAACGAGTGTGCAAGGATGGCAGAGCCCCAAGTGTATTCATGAATCTTGTCAAATGGTTGCAACAGCTGAATAAAGTTGGCGCTCACATGGACACCGGAAACATCGGGGAAGATAACAACTTCCAGGATGTAGAGGACATACGCATTGGCCGTAGCGAAGATACGTTCCTTGGTCACCTCTTTTCCCTCAGCACGAAGCTTCTTTGTTCCCATGAAGTTGTACCTCAAGCATGCGAGACTGAATATCCTCTCCTTTGCTTGGCCTACTAGCATCTCTGACTTGGTCTTCTCCTCATCCCATTGGAACATATTCTTGGTGAACTCGTAAATCTTGTCCCACTCAAGCTCTTGCGCGTAGTTTTTGTGCTTCATGGCTTTACCTTATATGCTTAGCCCAGTAATGAACTTCGCATCGTCTGGAGTTATCGTCATTTCACCAAACGGAAGACGCAAAGTATCTGTTTCCCCGTAAAATCTCTCGGAAAAAGCGGAACAAAGAGGTTTGTCGTAACCAAGAACCAAATTGTCGACCGCAGGCAACAACCCCGTAGATTTGACTAGCTCGATGACATCCTGAACTTCTCCAACGGTTGACTCTAGTGCTTCCAGTGGCCAATTCTTCATCATACTCACTGACGTTCCTTGTTTCATACAACGAACGGCATCCTTGTGATCCTATAAAACAAAACAAATGAGCTGGAAAATAATAAAAACACTGAAAAAGCGTGGGTACAACAACCACACCCAATATTTCATTCATCAATCTGTATGGACTAACTCCAATATAATTCTGAGAGCACCATTTATAAAGCGATCTTAACCAAGAAATATATCAAAGAGTCATATCTCAATTTCTTAATACAATCCGCAATCAAACAGATATAAATCTTTGAGAACGATTGATATGAGAAATAAATTGGACGGTACCAAAGACCAATGCCCAAGTATCAATCAATTTCAATCAACAACCAAAGGTCGGATTTACCAATTGATTGAACTATGCACAACCTGTGATATTTCAATTATATAAACAAATATAATGCGAAAAAGAAATAACACAGACACCAGAAGTTTTGTTAACGAGGAAACTGCAAATGCAGAAAAACCCTGGGACCTAGTCCAATTTTGAACACCACACTGTATTAAGCCGCTACAGACACTAGCCTACTATAAGTTAACTTCGGACTGGAATGTAGTTGAGCCCTAACCAAGTATCACATCGATTAAGGTACAGTCGCGCGCATTCCTTACGTCTCTGAATCTCAGCAGGACTTTACGCACTTGATTCCCTTAGCTGATCTCACCCATAACTAAGAGTTGCTACGACCCAAAGTTGAAAACTTTATAAACAAATCTGTCTCACACAGATAAGTCTATTATGATAGATAAATCTGTCTCCCACAGATATACCTATGAAGTTTTGTTCCGTCTTTTGATAAATCAAGGTGAACAGGAACCAATTGATAATCTGGTCTTATATTCCCAAAGAACATCCTAGAAATATCAATCACCTCACAATAACTTAACTATATGGTAGTAAAATAAGTTGTTGTGGAATCACAAAGAATGAGACGAAGAGCTTTGTGATTACTTTTTATATCTTACCTATTGGAGATAAATCTCGAGCAAAACTTAGATAAGATAGTACTCTATACGATATAATAAGTAAGATCAGAACACGCAACTACAGAGAAAATAGTTGGGTCTGGCTTCAGAATCCCAATGAAGTCTTTAAGTCGTTAACCTAAAATGGTTTTAGGAAAAACATAGGTTAAAGGAGAATCGACTCTAGCCGCAACTAGTATCACACAGAAGTTTGGGGGTTAGGTTTTCCAGTTACTAGAATCAAATCAGGGTTTGATTGCTTAGAAACAACGCAATCAATATTCATCGTTAGATGAAAACCTGATTTAAGATTCAAGCTAAGTTTGCTTAAAACCAAAGAAATATCTTTCCACCGTTAGATGGTCTTAGCTTGTTACACACAAACGAAATATACCTTCATTTAGATATGGGTAACCATACCTAAACGTGTATATTGAGTTGGCTCAATAACAGTTAACGGAAGTTAGCCATATGAACACTTTCGTATTAACCACATTCATCTAACACTTCTAGATCAAATGATAATCAAATAAATCTAATTGTGTTACTCATAGAGTTGTTCAATTGTTTATATTCTCATAGAAGTATACAAGACACAATTGAAGCAAAATCGGATTTGATTCATGATTGTACAAAGTACTTATTCAAGAATCAATTCATGAACATTTAGCCACGGTTTGCAAAGATTGCATTCCTTAATTTATAAATTTATTTGTTCATGAGTATGAAATCATACAAAACTGATTTTAGAACTTAACCAACTAGTTTGCAAACGGGTACGTAAACTTAAGTTCCGGACTTTGGTCTTGTCCGACAGTTCACAAACTGGTATGCATACTGCCGTCCCGGACCTAACTCAGGTAGAACCGTTCACATACTGGTACGCGTACTTGGTTCTCAGACTTTAACAGTTAAAACCATTCGCATACAGGTATGCAAACTAGGTTTTCGGACCTGATTCAAACTACAACAGTTTGCATACTGGTACGCATACTGTGCTATATCCAGACAATGGTTAATTGTTTTAAACTCCCATTTTTATCATTGAAACATCCTTAGAAGACGACAATAGCTGTCTCACACAAACTATTAGCTTATAAGTAATTTTCAAGTGATCGAATGATCAATACGAAACATTCCGAGTCGACATCAAATGAGTGTCTCACACAAATCATGTAAGATGTTTCAAGGCAATTTTCACATGATCATCTTTTGACTCATTATTTAGTTTCCAACAATAAATTGTTTCCAACTAAACTCGTCAAGAATAATGATGAATGTAGCTAAAGCAAAAAGCTTTCAACACATATTTCGAGAAATGTATAAGCGAGTTAAACTCAACTCGAAATATCAAATGTGTATAATGTAAAAGTCTATATAGTTATACGACTTAGTCTTAATAGGAGATAAAATAGAATAGACTTCTGAGTGATAGATAAGTTTTAGTCTCCACATACCTTTTGTTAATAAAGTTCCTCCAAGCTCTCCTCAGTATATCTACGTCTTCAATTGATGAACGCTGTGAAATCTAAAGCTCAATTACGTATTCTATCCTAATCTGAGACATAGTTATAAATAGACTAGAAATAAAGACTTATAGTTTTGATCACCTAAACTTGACAAACAAGTTAGAGATAGCAACGCTTGCGAGTTCGACCGAGCAGTGCTCTAACAAACACTACACGGATAATAAGTTTTATATTACATAGCATAAGGTTTAGGTAGTTACTATGGTATGGCAGACGACAGCGACCCAACTCTCTTGATAAGCCCATAACAACTTTCCTCCATTACCGAGTAACCTATAAGCGGGATCAGTATGGACGCGAGGAAACATCTTCAGCGGGTCGGGCATGTGGTCCCCTTTTTTCTTCTTTGGACCAACATCCTTACCATCTGTCTTACCTTGTTCTTGAACGTCTCCTCCTTGAACTTGTTGTTGAACTTTTCCTCATTGGGCTTGTTCTTGAACTTCCCTTATCCCTTCATCACTTTCATTCTCACTTTCCTCTTCATCGCCTTCATTGTTACTTTCTTCTTCATCACCTTCATTCTCACTTTCTTCTTCATCAACTTCCTTGCCACCAATTTCTTCTTCATTGACCTCCTTACCACCGCTTTCTTCTTCATTAACTTCCTTTTCACTTTCTTCTTCAGCAACTTCTCTATCACCACCTCCTTCTTCAGTAGGTGTAGCAGAATCAGATTCTTGTTGCGTTGGTTGCTTCGCTTGAGGTGGTGGGTCATTAATGCGGATCCCTTTGGCTTTACTATCCGATCATATTCGGTGGGAATCATTCAAATTTTTACCACCCTCTCGACGAGGTCCCAAACTATGAGGAGAAACAAAGTCATTTTTCCTCTTATATTTCTTTTCGGCTTGCCGTGGTTGCTTGCTCTTTTTCTGCCTGTAGAATACAGAGATAAGCGACGAATAACCATGGAATTCAATGAATATTTTTGAATTTTAGGTACACAATCAGTTTACTCGATACACATTTAAAATCTGATTCCTAACATAACACATAAATAAATAGTTTATATAAGTGCTCATATAATCCGATTCTAACAAAAAAAAAGATATATAAACATTGGGCATTTTTTCTTACACCAATCGGTTTACTCGATACACATATAAAATCCGATTATAACATTACACATCAACAATCGGTGTTTATAAATTCTCATGAAATCCGATTATGGGCTAAGCAGTGATGAAACCAAAGGATACACAATCGGTTTATGTAGACACATATGTAATCCGATTCTAACGAAATTTTTTTACAGAAAAAACGGTTATCCTTACTGTAACTGAATCGCGCTATGTGGACATTAACATTGTCTGATTCCGGTTCAAATTTCTCGAACCAGAAAACACATGCAGCACAATCGGTCTTTGTGGGCAAGAACATCAATCGTTTCTAACTGAAATCGGTTCATAAGCATTGACATAATCCGATTCTGGCAAACCCGGAAAAATTTGATTTCAAAATTTTCGATTTTTGAGCGATTGCATGTTACTAAAACCTAGTTTAGAGGATTGGGTTGATTGAAAAGTATCTGATTCAACCCATTTCCTCCTCTTGTTGTGCGATCAAAGATGGTTCTTCCTCCTCAACCGTTGTGTTCTCGGTTTGTTTCGAATCGCTTCAACAATTCTGGGATTATTCTCACTAGGAAATTTCATGTTAGTAGCATGCTTCAGTCTTGTTGGTTTCGACATTTTATAGAAAAAAGAAACATTTAATCGTTTTTGGATCGTTGATAATCGACGATGTTTTGGTTTCAAAAAAAAAACAAAAAAGAGGGAGAAGAAGGGAAGAAAAATCGGTTTTTAAGTTAGCAATTGAATCTGATTTTAGTTTTAGGTTTTATTATTAATAGTTAATGGGGATAAATTGGTATATTAATATTTAATAAAGGGTAAATTGGTAGTTTCAGCAAATTTAGACACCCCTTATCATTTCCTATTGGGTAGATGAAGTAATTTATAGGCCCTAAATAATCACACTAGGCACCAAACTAGCCAGGATATAGATAATAATTAGTAAAATTTTGAAATATCCTCTTATCTAATCTATTAATGTGACAAATTTTAAAAATAAATAAGTCATCTATTTAGGGACAGAGAGGGTATATAAATGTTAAGCACCGATCAAAACTGTGCTCAAACCAAGAACAGTTTGAGAATGAGTCTCATTCTCAAATCACGTTCACACAATTTTGAGCACGGATTCGGGATTTTGTCAATCTATGCACCCATGCACAGCAGGGGAGGAGCCAAGAATTATAGGATGGGGTGCAAATTTTTGCTTTGAGATGCAAAATGTTTTTTAAGGAAGTGCAAACTGCAAAGAAGAAAAAATAGGTTTGCATAAAGAAAAAAAATATGTAATTGGCTCTAAAATAGGCTTTGGAGTCAGCTTGGCTGCTGGGATGCAAGTGTAAAACCCTTGCACAAGACTAAAAATATCATTTGCATTTTGTAATTCATGCACACACATGAAAGTGCATATTACTTGGTAGCATTTGCCGTTTGGCCTGTCTTTAATCACCAGTTCCCATCATAGACAACTCTAAACAGTACCCGGCAACAAGATCTCGACCGGCCATATAAATTGGCACCTAAATTTGTCATACTTATGTAGCATCTTGGATTATCACGAGCCAAGACGCTTGATTCCCACTACAAGGATCTCGGTCAAAGACTCGGAAGGACCAATATATATCTAAATAAACAAAAATGAAATGAAATTACGGGATTCAAATTTGGGAGAATTCAATTCAACATAATAAATTCTGGAAATTACAATGAAAAAGAAAATGAGAGAAAAATAGAGCAAAGAGACTCGTTCTTCTCCATTCCGAAATTTCATCAAAACCAAGGCTCTCCTCTATCTCTGAAATCATTTCTCCGACTCTTTGAATCTTCATTTTCACGGTTTCTTTCATCTTTTCCGCTTCAAAATCAATCAATGATTGAGTAGTGTGACACAGCTTTGATCGAAAAAGAGTTTTTCAAACAATGTCTATGTCGGATTCTGATTCATCTTCTCATGCATCCTCCTCTGAATATAAAACATTCCGGCAAATTAGCCGTGATCGTAAGTAGTTTTCTTCATCATCTCATTTCATTTTTTTTGTTTACCTTAATTTCACGACAATATGCAGGCAACATTTCATTTTTGTGAATTTTTTAGAGTTTTTTTTTTTTTTAAAGGTTTTTTTGAAGTATTGGACATTTCTTGTAACGAATCTATGATGATGATCATGAATTATATTCATTGATGGTCTCTTTATTTACAGGTTTGCTGCAGGAAATGCTTCGTTCGGCCAAAACAGGTGATTCAAAATCAACATGGAAGGTATTTTTTTAAACTGGCTTTCGACATTCTAAATGCTGTTTTCATGTGCTGTGTGTGTATCTCCTTTGTGTTCTCACCAATTATTAGCATGCTGTCTATAACATTCACATTCGCCATGTTTCGTATCACGGAAATTTTGAGGAATGAAAACAATAGTCCAGCACAATTTGCAGTTGTATGGTAACTCCAAGTTTATTATAAGATGTGAATTTTGGTGCATAATGGTTTTCCAACAAAACATCCTTTACTAGGCAGAATTTGATATCTGGTTGAAAAATGTGAGAATGGCATTATAGCGTTTAGGTGATATAGCCACTTATTTATTATCTTACCAAGGTTGATATTACATGTTTGTTTTCCTTGTGTGCTGACCAAGGAAAACATGCAAACGATAATCTACTATACTTGAAGTCAGTCAATGGTTAACATACAGTCTGTAATTTGAGTTGGATTTGTACTAAACAATGTATGTTGGAAGTGATGATGACAAACATTTTGATGTTGAAATTAGTCATTTTCAAATTCCTTACAGTTGTGCTACATTTGTTGCTTCCTTCTTGTTGTAATTTTCTTACACTAGCATTTAAGATTTGATACCATTTCTCCTTCTTGGAATACATCTTTACACCATAAAATTTGATTTGGTGATTTGATTCTTACTTTGTGATTTTCATAGACCTTTGGCCGCTATTCAGTGGGGCTCATTTTGTCAATTTAACTGATTATGCAGGTTCTCATCATGGACAAAGTTACAGTCAAAGTCATGTCTTGCTCTTGCAAGATGGCAGACATTACAGATGAAGGAGTGTCATGTAAGCAACATGGATGCATTTCCCAAATCCTGATGTAGTTTGATGTTTCTCTCATGCTATATGCCATGTTTTGTGTGATCATGGCATTTGTCGTTGGATGTCCATTTTTCAGTATGTGTTTCTGAAACGCCATGGATGTCAATATTTATAAGCCTCTTTGTCTTGAGTTTATTTTACAATCCAAACTTAGCAAAAACAAAAAAATTACAATCCAAAGCTAGACAGCTGTGAACGAACTTGTTTGATTTGTAAACGACTAAACGAACCTGGCATCTTTGTAATTTGAGTTTCGCATGTTAGTTCTGATATGCATATATATTCTAGTGGTCAAATTTGTTATCTAGTAGTCAAATTCTTAGGAAATGGTTCCTGGTCTTAATTCTGTCTGCCGAGGGGATCGCTATTGGGTGTAGTAGCGATTTAAGAATTTTACCGCTTTGAGTTCCCTAGTGTTAACTACTCTTCAATGTTTATTGCAGTGGTGGAAGATCTATACAGGAGAAGGCAGCCATTACCCTCCATGGATGCGATATATTTCATACAGCCTTTAAGGGAGAAGTAATTTTGTTTCCCTCATTCTTCTATTTCCTCGTCGATGCATTTGGATTGCCGAAATGATCTTTAGGGGTTGACAAGTTTGATTCTGACTCTTGTTTCTTGCATCGTGCAGTGTTGTCATGTTTTTGTCTGACATGTCAGGAAGGGTGCCATTGTACAAGAAGTACGTGAAAGACATCTCCAGAAACTTTTGTTTTATTTTGGTGTTAGTAATTAATATTGTAGTGATTTGTTTCAGGGCGTATGTCTTCTTCAGTTCGCCAATTCCAAAGGAATTGGTTAATCTTATCAAGAACGATACAAGTGTTTTGCCTCGTATTGGTGCATTGAGAGAGGTCCAAGTTTCTTATTATGCTCAACTTCTTATGCTTTTGGAGACATGGATCTTGGATGTTTATTTTTTTATGTTGGTAGTTAGATGCTGTATTCAGCTTGCTAACCAGATGTATTTCTTTGCTGTTTCATGTCCACCTGTTGTTTAGAAGTTTATATTATGTACTGATTTATTTCCATTTTGGTTTACCTTGCAGATGAATCTGGAGTACTTCGCAATGGATAGCCAGGTATTTATTGACAGACAAAATTTAATACTAAACATCCTGTGCGTGAGTGAGTTACTTGAGGGTGATAGATTTCCATGAATCGTTGTTTTTTGAAGGTCTCCATAGAAGAACTTCTTAGCATTAATATTTTTTTGGAGAATAGAATCGGTGTTATACCTTCAATAAAAACCTTAGATGATGTTAGATATGCCTTTTGCATGTAAAGTTTCTTGGCATACCATATTTCGTGGGTGGACGTTCCTATATGCTATATCCAAGTGAGATACAGACAACAAACTTCATAACTTCTTCGATCCAATAATGGTGAACATAAGCATTGAGAGGAATAGACTTAAAAAAATGGATGGAATGCTTCCAATCCTACTTCTTTCATGTACATTAGTATTGGGGGATTTTAGAATTTGATCGGAATTTAAAGCATGAAAATGTTTGACATCTGCATGCCGGTTGTCACAGGAATATCTTCACAATGCAGGGAAGATAGAAATAATATGAATTTAACTTACCCGAGGACCTATAACAAAAGATTGTCACATGTAATATACAATGGGCAGGAGCTGCTAATGGTTTTTCATTTTTTTGTAACTGTTCTTGTTTTGTGATTAATCTTGTAGGGATTTGTCACTGATAATGAGAGAGCACTTGAGGAGTTGTATGGGGAAAACATGCAGAACACTCGCCAACATGAGGCTTGTTTGGATGTGATGGCAACTCGGATTGCTACAGTATTTGCTTCACTAAGAGTACGGATTTAAAAGTTTTGTACATTGATTACCTCCAATAAGTCTTCATGTTGGACTTCTGTGACATCCACAATCGTTTTATATACCAGAAACAAATGTTGGGCAATGTTTATGACTGTCATAGCTAACTATCCTACGGATCTAATACTTAATTAGCTTCAATTTGTTGTTCGCTGACGTTCTTCAGGAGCTTCCATATGTTCGTTACCATGCTGCGAAGGTTGACGAATCCATAGAAACGACATTTCGAGATCTAATTCCTACAAAGCTTGCCGCCTCTGTGTGGAACTGTATTACAAAATACAAAAGCAGCATACCTCACTTTCCCCAGTCAGAAACGTGCGAGTTGCTAATCTTGGACAGATCTGTAGACCATGTAAGTGATGCTTCTTGTTTTGAAAGAGAATGCTTATGCTCAATTTAGTTTTTTTACTAATATATGGCTTGACACCTTCAGATTGCCCCAGTAATTCATGAATGGACGTATGATGCCATGTGCCATGACTTATTAAACTTGGATGGAAATAAATATGTTCATGAGGTATGTCCCAATTAATTCTTACTCCAGTAATCCCGCTATTATTGTTACGTGTAATTTGAGATTTACATTTCATATTCTGATACATTACTGATATGCTGTTAGGTTCCAAGCAAGTCAGGTGGTGAACCTGAGAAGAAGGAAGTTCTTTTGGAGGACCACGATCCTGTGTGGCTGGAGCTACGCCATGCACATATTGCAGATGTATGTCTGATCTCTTAGATTTTGTATGTCTGTAGTAAGTTGGGGAGATTATGTTTTGATCCTTGTACATGTATTACAGGCTAGCGAAAGATTGCATGACAAGATGACAAATTTTGTTTCAAAAAATAAAGCTGCGCAAATGCAATCAAGGTTTGTTGTATGTGGTTTCTGTTATTCAATGAGCATTGAGTCATTTCAATTTTATGAATGTAGTAAATTAAGATGATGGCAATGTTTGGAAATATACATAATGTGTTCCTTATATCTTTTCTGGATGTATCTAACATAGTTGTAATAACTGTATGATCATAAAGTTGGTAAAGGGTCACTCTAACTTCAATAAAACATGTGTAAAAAGAATAGTATTCGAAATTTAAGTCTTACTGTTGGTGCGTTTATAATTGATTGGCTTTCATGGAAAGATGTGGGATCCTTAGTTCAGAATTTTTCTGAATGTGTATTAGAATGATGTCTTTTCAGTTCATGTGTTAATTATCCCAATTCCATGTCTCTTTTTACAGAGTTGGCGGTGAACTGTCAACTCGAGATTTACAAAAGATGGTCCAAGCCCTACCACAGTATAATGAACAAATGGATAAGCTCTCCCTCCATGTAGAGGTTAGTTTCTTTAATAATAAATCTTTTTATGGTTATATGCAGCATCTTTAGCTGGGTTCAGAATTTCAAGTGCACTCCTAATAGAGTGTAATGTGTCCCTGCTGCTGCTTCTTGCAGTGCATATAACGTGCTCTATTTTTGGTTTATTACTTCATCTGGTGATATAATTATATTGCAATTAAATGATTTAGAAATTGGGATAGAGCTGCCATAGTTGCTTACCTAGCAGCTAGCTCGTTAAGGCTGAGTCAAAAATGACTATATGATTCTCTTACACTGTATATTGTTTTAGTGCTCTCCAGTAACAGCTGCTTAACCTAGAGGATGGTAGATGACAGTCATAGGCTAGATTCATAAGAAAAACTCACTAATCCAATCTGATAAAGCAGTCTGTAGTACAGTTATACAGGATGTATACTGATTTAATAACTAATCACTGGCTAATGATTCTACTCTATTGTAGATTGCTGGAAAAATTAATAGGCTTATTAGGGAGTTGGGGCTGCGAGATCTTGGCCAACTGGAGCAGGATCTTGTTTTTGGAGATGCTGGCTCGAAGGAACTTATCAACTTTCTACGATTAAAGCAGGTAACTTGGAAATTTGGAATTGGATTTATGTTTGAAACTCAGGAAAAACTAATTATTATGTGCCCGACCAGTGAATACTTTTTCATTTTGATCAGGTTAATTTCCCTATCTTATGCAGGATGCATCTCCTGAAAATAAGTTGCGTTTGATGATGATATATGCATGTGTGTATCCTGAGAAGTTTGAGGGTGACAAAGGCACCAAGTTGATGCAGGTAGGTTGTTTTTTAACTCCTTAAATGAATACTAATCTATGACTCGAAAATTAGTTATAGTACTTCAGAATCATAACGAAGAGGTTAGAAGCTGTTTTTTTCAATATATGCACCACTGGGATGTAAAAGTTTAAAGGTAGATATACTCTCACTCTCACAGTTTTAACTTGCCTTTGCCTCAATCCCATAAGTAAGCTGCCTTAAATTTGATCATTGAAAGCTACTCGAATAGGTCTTTATTTTGATCTCATTCTTGAGAATCTCAGTTTTACAGGCGTTCCTCTCCTCACTTTTGAATTAGTTCATCTCAAAGAACATCATTGAAAACAATAATTCATTTCATGATTGTTGGTAGTTTATCTTGTTGTTTTTCATTTTCACTTATGATCATCTTATCTAAAGAATATTACTTGCATCATGCATGGTTAGTATCAATTTTTTGATATTTGTATGAAATAGTTCTGGCGTATCGATAAGTTTAAGGCTGTTCGATACATTTTTTTTTCACACTAGGTTGTTTAGATCTGTATTTCATCCTGCCTATATGGCCCTCTTAAACAATAGCTCGACCTTTGAAATAATCAGTTTAAAAAATTTAGGTCTTGATTCGCCCTTATGTGGCTCTCAAATTGTTGTGTATGGAGTCCACTCCTTGTTACTCTTTACAACTTTTAGATTTAGGTTCAGTCTCTTTAAATGCTATATCATTCCCTTCCTAATTTAGTTTTGAATAGGGTTATCCCATCATACGCCATAGCCCACATTTACTCTCCACAACTTTTAGGTTTAGGGGTCAGTCTCTTTATATGCAAGATTTGTCTATAACATTGCCTTCCTAAGTTAGTTTTGATCTGAGTTATCCCATCATACGTCATATCCAACATTGCTCCTCGAAGCCCTTGACACTTGGGGACAGTGGCGGCACAACCCCTCATGTATTTGATTGTTAGTGTAGAAACTTTTATACTTTTTTTTTAATGTGTACACACTCTCCCTTTTCAAGAATTTATTCTTGTAATTTCCACTCCTCTTGTGCAAAACATGCTTCTATTCCTTTATTTCTTTTTTACTTTTTCAGAAGTAGCCCAGAGTACTCTTTCTCCTTGGCGAAACTAAATCTGATTCTGCAATAATAAATTTGAAATGCTTACTATTTATCCTCTTACAGTTGGCAAAGTTATCCCCTGACGACATGAACGCTGTAAACAATTTGAAATTATTTGAGGGAGCTTCTGATAACAAAAAAAACTCACTTGCTGGATTCTCGCTGAAGTTTGATGCTCAGAAGGTAAAACTTTGATGTACTGAGAAGCTATAAAGTTATGTAGAAATTGGTTTTCTGCTTGTTTGGTTAGTTCAAGACCCTGTTTCTAGTAACTTTATTCACTTTCTTTTTTTATTTATAGAGGAAACATGCAGCTAGAAAAGACCGAACGGGGGAGGAAGAAGAAACTTGGGCACTCTCACGATTTTACCCTGTGATAGAGGTATGTTGAGTAGAAGTCGGTAAAACTTGATGTTGTGTAGTAAGTTTCTCCTAGGAAAGACATGTGAACACTATGTATGAGGCAGTAGTAATTTTTATGGTTCCGTCATTTTGCCAATTTTCAGGAGCTGATTGAGAAGGTTAGCAAAGGCGAACTACCAAAGAATGAGTATGCATGTATGAACGAACCTAATCCTTCTACCACAATAACATCAAATAGGTCCCTCCCAAGTGCATCAGCAAGGACAAGTCAAGCTCCTGTTGCAGCAGCTCATTCTATGAGATCAAGGCGGACTGCCACATGGGCTCGACCTCGGGGTTCTGATGATGGGTATTCGAGGTACTCATGATTTTGCTACCCTTCAGATAATCTGTTATCATCATGCGTTATTTACATTTGCTCAGATACTGTCCTGGTTGAATGCCACAGGTCCACTATTGATGTTCTACATCACAGCTGGACCTCCAAGTTTAAGAACATGATTCCTGAAATCAGTTTTACAATTTCAATTTTGTATATGCGTCTCGATTTAAATGTTTTTTCATTTTCTAGTAGGAATAATTAGTTTTTGTACAGGTTGAAGGTAAAAATCATGCATTAAAGAGAGTAAATAGGATTTTGAATTCATAGCTGTATAATTTGTTGATCGTAACACGAAGAAGGAAATTTTCAGGATATAATAGATAGGAGAACAGTTAATAGATATTATAGTAAGTGGTTCCCTTCAACACTGGTACTTCCGTGGTTTGCAAGTGTATGTGCAGCGGAATTCTAGGATATGGTGGTATGGTTAATCCTTTGTAATTTGTATGCACATTTTAAAACCATAATGTGTACACGGGTATGAAACCTGAGTGTTTGTATGGTTATATAGTTGGTGCAAGCCATAAATTGGTGTTCAATAAATGGACTTGTCCTAAGCGCCTAAACCATATTTTGTTAGAAGATAAATAATAAAATATAGATAAGAGGGTGACGGAACCAAAACCTCTTAGAAAAGGGAAAGTTATGTCTTTGTATCTGTAAGAAGGGATGGAAATTTGTCATTGTTTTCCACCTTTGAGTAGCTGAAGCCTGCAAGATAAGACCTTTTCCTAGAAACCACATGCATAATTTTGTAATCTTCTTCGGTTGTTATATGATTGCCCTTGATCAATCTTTAATTTCATATTGTACTTAACATTTGCTCTTCTGTTGTATTTTTAGTGACTCAGTGTTACGGCATGCATCTAGCGATTTTAAAAGGATGGGTCAACGTATTTTTGTCTTTATCATTGGTGGAGCTACTCGATCAGAGGTAAGAGAAAGTCCTGTCATATGCTTTAGATGGTGTATGGGCATGCTTCTGGTTTTTATTAGATGGTGGTTCTTTTTCAGCTACGGGTTTGCCATAAGCTCACCGCAAAATTGAAGAGGGAAGTTGTTCTTGGTTCATCTAGTCTTGATGATCCTCCAGAATTTATCACGGTAACTACTGTTTACGTTTTTGCTGCTTTTCTATATCATAAATGGAGGCTGCTGAATTTGAAAATATAGCTTTTATAACTGCTCATATCATAATCCCGGTAGTTTGTGTCCTTAAGAGTAGCTGTGGGTAAAAAGAGATATTCTGTACATCCTGTCATAATGAAACCATGTTCCTTATGGTTACTGACACAGAAACATCAGAAATGTTTAATCAATTCATAATAAAAAATCGCATATACTGTTAAGTGTTAACAGTTGCAAATCCATGGTTATGAAAACATTCTCACTGAATCACATTCTTTTAAACTTTGTCACTGAAATCATATTTGACATATCTTTTATGGTGCACCTTTTACCTTTGATCCGAAATATAAATATGTGTATAATGCGGTTGGACTTGGTTGGAAATAGGCAGGTTTTACTGAGAATGGTCTGCTTTTCTTTTAAGTATAAAAACATAAAATTGTAGAAAAGTTACAAATAGAGACTGGCCATATTCTGTAAAACCATGTATCGAATTTATTTCTTTTGATACTGATACTTTGGGGTTTCCTTGTGTTGCAGAAAATGAAGATGCTCACTAAGGAACTTTCAGTTGATGATCTGCACATTTAATGAAACTGATGTTTTTGGATGTGAACCCCTCATGGACGTATTTTTTATGCTCTAAGCTATACAGGTTACCCTTCTCATGTTTAATTGTAGGTCCATAAGAAAGAAATGTCATTATTTCTTCTTTCTTTTCTGTTTGTGAAACATCTTGCTGAAACTAACTGGAGCATCTGGAGCCCAAGAAACGCAGCTGCGCTGGAAATATACGATTTGAACGCAGAAGAATGGGGAGGTCTCTTCTGCCAGAACTTTCTTATATGTCTAATTCCATCTCAATTCTCACACCATATCTCAGCTTTAATTTTTGCAGCAGTATGTATGTAAAAAACTACTGAAACTGTCTCACATTGTACGTGTATATAGATAGTTACGTAACGATGGGTGAAATGAAATATTACAGAAATGTTACTCCTCTCCTATACTTTTCGCTAAAAATAACACAGTACCAAACTAAGCCTAAGACTTGTCAGCATACCAACCCAACACTGTTGACCCTATCGCCCTTGCCAACTGCCAAGTCTACCAACAACATTATGCCCAATGAATTGGGATTGAAAATGCAGAAGGATTACTAATTCATTTTGATTTGACAGAGTATTTGGAATATTAGAGATATTCTTCGGTATGATTAAAATTCTCTATTGCGCACGTATTTTTCAACAGACCCTACACCACGTTTTGCACGATGAGACATGATCTAGACATCATCTCTTTAGTGTACCCAAAAGCTTCAAATAAAATATTTTGCCATAAAAATTAGAAAAAAAAATAAAGTTAAAAAGATAGGATAAGAATCAACAAAGTGGAAGGTATATCATTATACAAACCGGAATTACTGATTTAAATATGAGTAGGAAACGCTTGAAATTATGCAAGTCTACACCAAAATCCAAATGCAATCTGATCTGTAGCTCTTACTTGGCTACTTCTATATCCTTGGGTTCTAAAGAGAGTAGGAAACCATATGAATAAAAGAAAAAACACCAATAATTTGAACACAATGACGATACATCGATATCACTGTTATATAGTAATAAATTATTGGTGGTAATATTGATGAATTTGAAACTAGTCGACATTAAACTTTTTACTGGTTAATAGAAACAAATGCTGAAATGGGCGAGCAAAATATTTTCCTTCAGAGAAAGTCCTCCGGACCTTGTGGTTGTTCATTTTCAAAACTTCAAACGAGCAGGCCACCACGGATATCCTATCCAGGAAATGAGATCCATTACTGGCCCACCAAAAAAAATATCAAGAATTTGCTGGCAATCATTTTACTTTATTTTTTTAATTTGCTACAGGTGTTGGATGTAGAAATTTTCCAATCTACACATTACTCTCTCTATATAAACAGGTGGTTATACCTCATCACATTTCAGTAATTAACACTCCATTTCACATCTTCTTCTTCTTCAGTTTCATCAAATCAATCCTTTCTTCTTCTTCATTAAAAATGGGTGTAGCAACTTGTTGTGATATCCTGATAGCAATCTTGCTTCCTCCTTTGGGAGTTTGCTTCAAGACCGGTTGTTGCAGTGTAAGAATTTAACCATTTTATTTATATTTATTTATTCTAAATTTTGTTTCTTGGTTTTAAAATTTTAATTAATTTTGATTGATTTGTGGTTTTTTCAGATGGAATTCCTCATCTGCATACTGCTAACAATTTTGGGTTACATTCCTGGAATTATATACGCTGTTTACGTCATTGCCATTCAAGATCGCAGTGAACTTGGTGGTGAACGTTCACTCCCTGATGATCTTCGCCGCCCTATCAATGATGCATAGTTTCTTCTGAATCTTTCTTCGTGATCCATTTGGTTTGGTCTGCGTAATTTTATTGATTTTAATTTCTTTGCAGTGTGATGTTCCTAAATTTAACTTGATCATCAATAAATATTATGTTTGAATTGAACCAATCATAATTTATTATCTCCAAATATATTTGTTTATTTTTAGCTCATAACATGGATCAATAAACATTTTGGATCCAAGTAACTAATTTATAGTGGGAACAAACTAAACTGAAGAACTAGTCAAATATATTGTGTCCTGTGAATGCTGAGCAGTGATAAAAGCCAGAAACGCCGGTGTCACTTTATTGGATGATAATGCCGATGACCTGGTATCAAATTTGTCACCACCAAATTCTTGATAGTTGATACCATTGACCGGGTGAGTTGTTTTTTTTTTTGTGTCAGCACCAAATTTTTTACCAAAAAAAAAAAAAAAAAAAAACTCAAGATAAGAGAGGTCTTGTTCTTGTAATAGACATTACCGATATTATTGGGCTGACCGACCCGAGGGTCTGAAGGGCCCGAAGGAAGGAAATCCCTTTTATGACCACTTTTTTGTAAATTGAAACCTCACATAAATTTGCAATTTCATAAAAAGATTTTGGTAGTGTGCACTTGATAATACCAAAATATCCTTCCCTTTTAGTCCAATTACTATAACTTTTTGTGTATCCTATTCTTTAAGGGTATAATGGCAACTAAACTTTGATATAACATATCTAAAAACTCGTGTCTCTGAATTTTACAAATTTTATCTCGTTCGAAAGGTTATAAAAAAATCTACGCAATGAGTACAAACAACAATATCAAATTTAGAGTTTTTACAAAAATTTTGGAGGTATTTATCATTTTAGGCACAATTTTAGAGAATTATATGTATATCCATTATGCAAACCACCACAAAAGATAAATAATACTTTATGTAGCCATATTTTGGTCTATACATATAACTAATTTTCCGTTACAACTAATAAAATAATGTACTCCCTCCGTTTCAGGAAAAGTGATACTTTCACTTTAGGCATAGTTTTCAAAAAATCAATGCATAGCCATTATGCAAACCACCACAAAGGATGCATAACACATTATGAAACCATATTTTGGTTTATGCATCGACTAATTTTCCGTTTCAGGAAAAGTGATACTTTCACTTCGTTTCAACAAAAGATATACTTTCACCTTTTCAATTTCCCTCTGTTTCAGGAAAATTGATCACTTTATCAATTTGGCCTATTATTAGGCAAAATGAACCTATGAAAATATCGTTTTTCCTGAAACGAAGGTAGTATATGCCTACCGACGAAAATAGTTATTTGTTTCGTTTTTTTTCGGTCGGCCCTCACCACCGTGGCAGCGGTGTTCTAGTATGTATGTATGTAAATAAAGACATCGTTTCTGAGATCAATAAGTAACTGCCAGTCTCATCTGATGGCAAGTTTGTGAGATTTTTCTTTTCTTTTCTTGGTAACGAGCCAATGTATTGAAGAGCCACCAGGCGTTGTTGTTGAAACTTGAAAGTGACCCATGGAAACATAGTACAAAAAGGAAGATGGTACTATGTCGACAGTGCCGATTTTTATCTACCACCAAAATTCTCTTGATCGGTAAATTAGAATATTAACGCCTCTGGATTTAGCCAACGGTGACCATGAAATGCAAGAATGAGGGAATCCTATTGATGATATCGGTGTGTATGGCTTGGCGATAGCATTTCTCGAATTTGACTTTATGCAGGGAGTGGGGAGTTTAAGTCGTACACCAATAATATTGGTGACTTGGTGCCCTCATTTTTAATCCATTTAAGATATTTTAATGGATATGGGGAGAAAATCTGTAGAACATAGGAGGAGCCTCACTAAATGGCACATGTATCATGTGTTGGACCGTAGTGTTAGCTCAAATCACGGACCCATCTCCTTTTATTCAAATCAAACACTACCAGGGGATGTGGATTGCATCACATTATGCCTCACATTTAAATCTTGAATATATTTCTCCATATGGGGTCGTGAGGAAAACCGGTAGTTGCAAATGTTGGTCATGAGGTATGAACCTCGTTCATTTTTCGCATATATTAAAGGGATTTCAGCGCCCCTGCTGAGGTAGATAATAGAGATTAGTATTCCTAGCAAATTGAAAGTTCAGACTGTTCCACAATATTCTTAGATTTTCATTAGTGTGGGTTTAATTACAAATTGATGAAACGTGAGATTTGCTTTAAAGTTGAATCTCAAAATCCTCATTAATAAAGTACTATCTTTTTGTGGAGCTTTAGAATGCCTTCCTATAAGTAACATTAGAATAGCTTATGAATCACATTGGAAAATAATGTTCAATCCAATCCATTGAGTTGCCCATCTGAGCGGTCTATGTTCCTTTTCTGTTCTAGATCTTTTCTTGTGGTTTTCTCTTCCCTTCATTTTCCACATGCAAAGGTTGTTAAAGTTACGCCAATTCCAAAAGTTATAATGGGATCTGACATAGAGATAGTTATGTTAACATGTGTTCCCATATAAGCTTTTTCTAGGGACGGTTCTGTTTGGTTACTTCTAGCTTTTTAATCTTTATCTTTCGTAGAATTATAATAAAGATTTTGTATGATGTTTTAATTTGGGGTATATAATTTTTTTATAGTTTTTTATGTATCCAACTGTGTCACTTGTTGTTTTTGCATTATTCTGGTTTGGTTTACTAAAGACCATGTTATATCTTGCTTCCCAAACATGCCAAGTTATTATTGAATAGAATTCAAAGCCATCTTATTGCACTTAAGTATCTATTTGGGATGTTCAACCAAGTATTCAACTAGTCATGGAAGTCACTATCGTGACCTACTATAAACCAAAACATGATTAATTTGATCCAAAAGATATTGATGAGAATATAATAATATGTTACGTAAAATACCTTGCATGAATGAAATAAGACCATAGTTTTTTCAGTGGAACCTTATAAGAGTCCAGCCCCATATGGTTCTCCACCAAAAAAAAAATATTCAATAGAATCGGGAAACCATATAGGACCTGATTTATTGAATATGGGTACCTTTCCAAGGAAATAGATGTTGCACTCATTTCCCTGATACGGAAGACTCTGAATCCAACAACTCCTAGTGAGTTCAGACATATTTCTTTGAAAAATACCACATGTAAAGTTATATTAAAAATAATTGCAACTAAAATGAAACATTTACTTGAAAAAATAATCTCCCACATACCAGTCTGCTTTCAATCCTGGAAGGAAGATCGCAACTAATATTTTCATAGCACACATAGTAATTCATAAATGAGAAATATAACTAAAAAGAGATTGATGAGCCAAAAAATCGAAGCTTTCGACAGAGGGGAGTGGACCTTTCTAATTCAAATCATAACTAAATTAGGCTTAATGAAAAATGAAGTAAACTAATTAAAGAATTTATATCAACAACAACTTTAGTTGTGTTCATAAATGTATCTCCTATTGATTTTCTCATACACGCTAGGGATTTGAGACGGGGATATTGATTATCTCCATACCTTTTTCTATTTTGCATGGAAGCCTTGAGTAGGAATTTACTAAATGCCGAAGAAAATGGATTTTTGAAAAGTATAAAAATTGTTCCCCATACTCCTTCTAGTAATCACTTACTTTTTGCGGTGATTGTTTAATTTTTTGTGAAGTTAATGGAAAAAACTAGTCATAATCTTGTCGCTCTTTTTAGTGAATTTGGTATAGCATTTGATCAATTAATCAACCTTACTAGTCAGGAGTTTTCTTTAGTTCCAAAACCCCCATGGAACTAAAGAAGGAATATGACAAATTCTAGGTGTAAGTGATCTCTAGATAATAGATACTTAGGTTCTGTTGGAACAATTGCCGATTTTACACCTACAAAACAAAGATTAGAACACAAAAAAAGTGACGGCTGAGTTACGACCAGGTCGCGCTCTTTAAAACGTTTCGTGGCTCTGCCTTGAGTTTTGTGCAAGCAGTTCTTTCTTCGTCACAATGCCCCCAGGATAAAATAGCCGAGAAAAACTTTCTTTCTATCTCTCACGCACACAATGAGAAATCGATCACTTCTACTCTCTCTATTCTTGCTCAGAAAACTTGGTCTCTTGATTCACAAAAACAGTATATATGGAAAAAAATAAAACTCATACCTTTCTGGTTCTCAAAACTGGCTTATTAGACAAAATTAATGGGAATAAATTTTGTTTTTAATTGTGTCCATAAAATCCTCTGTAACAGTCCAAAAATAGTCAAATAATTTATGCCATAATAAATACAGTTTAATCCGTAATTAAAACCAATGAAAACGTTTTGATTTATTTTATTTTATTTTAAACCAGCAAAAAATACTTTCCAAATTCGAGAGACCTCCCAAGACCCCGCTCCCGGACTAATGTTATATATAGTTCGAGAACGATTTTGATTGTGTACAAATACATATATATATATATATATATATGTATGTACACAATCAGAAGGGGGGGGGGGGGGATTCGATCCTGAGACCTTACCCTCCAGGCCCAAAATGTTTAACCACTGGGCCAAGCTCGAATTTATGATATAAATGTACAAAAGAATTCTTTTAAAAACATATATCCCAACAATCCCCCACTTATATTTTTTAAAAACACTAAGCAAGAACCATATAGTTATGTGCATAAGCAAAGGTATCTTTCGATTTTGAACCTTTACATAGTATTAAATTCTCTAAACTCAAACACAGAGTGAACATATGTCTTTGAAATCTATAGAGAGAACAGATTACTTAACACACACAAAACTATACTAAGAGTAAAGTCCTAAATACCAGCACATTACGGCCTTGTGCTTATCCCAGTTTCAATGAATGTTCTAGGGAACTTCCCATGTTCTCATAGAAAGCGGCCACACTTTCTCATTCACATAGGTGAGTCTATCAAAGGTACTCATGTAGCTTGGTACCCCACTCTATACAGAGCTATATACATCATTAAGAGTTTAAGAACTCAACCTTAACCAGCTTCAGGATATCATGCCATGGGAAAGATGCATGATTCTATCTCCATATCATTTGTGAATCGTTATTCCCTTTGAACCTATTTCTAGGAGGGTATCCATCACAAAATGACTCAATTTCTAGTGGGCAAAAGTCACATTCCTTTATAGGTATATAATACCTTTTATCTAGCTAATCCTTTCGTCAAAGGATAAGCTAAGTTCTCTTCCGACCTAACATGATCCACACGTACAACACTAGTTGTGAGAAACTCTCTAACTGTGCTGTGCTTTCGACGTATTTGTCAATTCTTACCGTTATAAAAACAGTTCTGTACTTTTGCAATAGCCGCGGTACTATCACAATGGATCATAATAGATGGTATCGGTCTATCCCATACAGGAATTTGAGAAAGCAAGTTTCTCAACCATCCTGCTTCTTCACTAGATGCTGCTAGTGCTATCAATTCAGACTCCAGCGCAGATTGAGCCAGAATTGTATGTTTCTTTGACTTCCAAGAAACGGCGCCACCAGCAATATTAAACAAATATCCACCAGTGGCCTTTGAGTCATCTGAAAGAGAGTTCCAATTAGCATCGCCGTATCCTTCAAGGACTGCAGGGAACCTCTTATAGTGTAATCTTAGGTTAACGGTCTTTTTAAGATACCGCATAACCCTCTCAACTGCATTCCAGTGTTCCAAACCAGGACAACTGGTAAACCTGCATAAAAAAACCACTGCATATGCAATGTCTGATATGGTACAATCAGTTGCACAACAAAGACTACCAATTATACTAGCATATTCAGATTGTCTAATGCAATCACCAGTATTCTTAAACAGTTTAACACTAGCGTCAAAAGGAGCACTCACAGGTTTACAATCAAAGTAGTTGTACTTCTTTAAAATCTTTTCAATATAATGAGATTGATCCAAAGAAATACCATCATTAGTTCTAGTAATCTTATTTCCCAGAATTACACTAGCTTCACCCAAATCTTTAATTTCAAAGTTAGACTTAAGCATATTCTTAGTTTCTTTAACCACAGACAAGTTTGAACCAAAAACCAGCAAATCCACCACATACAAACAAATCATGATGCATGCTTTTTTTT